>CM035591.1:68680818-68990736 GCA_020423425.1 Chrysopa pallens | reverse complement strand
TTTAAATTAAAACGGTCTTGATTTTATTTTTTCCATGTCCGAAATATCATTTCAAAAACGTCCATAACTCATATCATAAAATTCTGTTTGTTTTAAGGAATCTTACATATAACATATACTCGTGTAATCAAAAAACGCGACGATCTGAATCTTCCACGCTTAAAATGAATTTTTTAGACTGATAAACAAAATGAATTCGGATAAACAACTCAACACTGCATAACAATCGAGTATTTAATGTTTTTAAATAGGTATATAAATAACATATCAAAAAAGTGTCACATTTTTTTTTATTTTTTGAGGATACTTAGGAACAAAAATAAAGCGACACCTGAATTTATACACTAATTTTATGGTGTATTAGCCGTTTTAGTTTTGTTTGTTTAAATCAATCATTGATTTTAAACTGCATAAATTACAAAATACGTCATAAAAATCGTATTTTATAATCAAATTAGTGTGGAAATTCAAATCGCATTCATGTGGCATTTTTTGTTTTGTTGACAAGTATAGTTTACAACAAGTTAGAAAAATTATTAATATTTATGTTTTATTAAAAAGTTGCCTGAAAGAAATTTGTCATTTTGTAAATGCAAGCATAAAATATTAAAATTGTATTATTTAAAAGTGTCAGATACTGCTAGCAAGCTTTTCGAAGTGTTAACGTATTCTTTAACATAATTTAAATGGTTCTCTCAATTCAATGAACTAAAGTGATGGGTATCGTTTGATATTTGAATAACGCAGATCAATTCAGCATTATTACGAAAATACAACTGTAAAATATGGTTGACGTTTTATTAATTTTATATTTTTGTCAAAATGAATAAGCAGCCGAAGAGCACAAAAATATTTAGTTTGACATTGAGGTACTTAAAATCAAGGCTGATTACAGTGGAAACGTCTTTTTGAATATGTTTTCGAAATAGCCACTTCAGAAATCAGAATTTTTTACTATGATCTCTAGTAATTAAATTATTAATTTATTGCTAAAGATAAATCAATTTAATATGAAATTATAATACCGAGATTAGAATTGATGGCCGACAATTCAATAATTCTCGTTAAAGCTTTTAAATGTATAAGAAATGGTAAATATTACATTAAAATATCGCAGATGATTTTTCTCGTTAATTATATAAGTTATTGTGTCAACAAACCTTCTCAAAATGGCTTTTTCAGGTGTAAGCTACTAATTTTATTAGTACTAATAAATGGTGAGTTAACCAGTTGAGCTTAAATGAACTGTTGTAATTAAACATGTTGTTTTCAAAGCATTTTCCATACTTTTTTTCTTAAACTCGGACTCGGATTTTATTGTTGCATTATCGCTTAATTAGTTCTTAGAATAATGCTTTTTCTTAGTTCTTAGTCTATTCATAAATACGTTCGCATACCGAGGGGAGGGATATTGAAGGATGTTCGCAGTTCATCAAACAATTCTTCTTTAATTCTATCTTAATTTTTAATTGATATTGAATTTTATTATTAAAATAATAATTTAAAATATCAATATTTATTGTACTATTTATAGAAGGTCGTAAATAGTGTGACGCAGCGTAAAGATGGAGGAAGGGTCAAAAATGATGAAATTCAACGTGACCTAGTTTATTAACAGCCCCTTAATAACATTTTAATTTTCTTCAAAATATTCCCAAAAATCGCAGCGTTGATTTTGTTCTGTCCTTTGAGTGTAGAAGTAAATAGAGGAATTAACAAAATCATTTTACTATTGTTATAATAAGTATAGTTTACTCTTTGTACCTTACACGGAAATAAGTTATTAAAAATCTATTTTTTTATGAAAAGCAGTATGCTTTTATTTTACGCATAGTGAATGTGAAATACTGAAAACGAATTTTGAAAATATATAATTAGGCACCAGTGGTGGTGCTGCTTAATTTTTGTTTATTTTCTCATTATTTATTGATGACCCAAATCTTCAATTTTAAGGTAACCGCCGCATATTCTCAGCTGTCAAAAAATGTTAGTAACTAATTCACTGATGAAAACAGATTATTTTTTAATGGCAACAAAAATATTCCTACGGAGTAGGACTCCTCTCTTTATTCCATAATCAAGCTTTTATTAGATATCAATAATATTTTTCATAAAAAAAGTTGAATTTTTTAATTAATAGGCAGTGGTTTTAGAAGGAAAATATTGGAAAAGACGCTTAGCAGCAGTTACAGCAGAATATAAAAAATGGCGTTTATTTCATCGAAATCGAGTACTTGGTTGCAACAAAGATGGTTCAGATGTGGTAAGTTATTTTTTTAAATTTATTTAAATTGGGAAAGTCCAATGTATTAATTAACTTAGAAAGTATATCACTGTACTTTAAGGAAAATTTATTATTTTTAATTGGACTCTTTATGATATTCAAATAAACGTTATGGGAAATTTGATAAAAAAAGATAATAAATAAATCGGTAACCACAGTTCCTTTAGTTCATCTATAAAAATAGAGTAAACGTTTTTTTTCGGCTTTTTATCATAATTAAGAATCTTAAATTTTGTCCCATGCCATACCTTGTAAGTTATACTCACAGTTATTGCAGAACGTATCTATACGAACCCAACTGACCAGCCCATTCGAGCTTTCGTAGTTTTATTGTTGTAATTATATCAAGTTCATTGAAAAATATTTGCAACTTAAAAAATCTTCCACTCCGTTGTCGCCATATTGCATCAACTAATATGGCACCAAATATTAGTATTATGATTTTTTCAACTGAATTTCCATCAGAAAATTATTTTCTTTTATGACTCTTATTCTTAACTTCCACATTTTGGAGCTGGAGATAAGAATATTTACAAATAAACCTGAAAATTTTTGTTACAAGAATTTTTTCGAAAGCCAACCAAATTTTGTAGCATTCAAATGTAAAAGCATGAACTGATAAATTTGTCCATTATCAAAAGCAAACTTCCAGCATTCTACGTTAAGCGGAAATTCAAGCACACTATAAAATATTCCTGACCGAGAATGCTATTTGCTAATGTCATTTTCCTAGGGGTCGTTATATAATATTAATGATAAATCAGGTATATTATATAGTATGTATAAAAATTTGACAATGTATTATTTAAAAAATGCAAATTTTTTGTATTATCAGGATTTAAATACGCAAACTGTATTTCGAGATGCCCGCCCTCCCATTTTTAAACTAAAGCTGTGAAGAAATCATGAAGCGGTGTTCGAAATTGAAATCCTACGTGGTTTATTTTATAATTTACATTTTATTTAAAATACAAGATCCCTTTTTTATTCATTAGTCCACTGAACATAATAATTAAAAAAAAAATTGTGTTTAGTTATCAGAAATGGATATGTTGGATTGGCAACCAAACAGCGAAGAAGGAAACCATATGATGGTGGATGAAGATTATATGGATTTCATGGCTGACACGTTATTTTCAACTATTCAATCAAATCAACCATTTGCCTTTCCTGATTCTAGAGAAATAGGTAATTAAAATTAAACAAATAAAATAGTTAATTTAAAAATAAAAATTAATGATATATTTAATTTTACAGCACGTGCCGGTCTTGCCGATTTTATCCAACCAAGTTTGGGACCATTACAACCAAATTTGGATGATTTTATGGATACTTTTGAGCCATTACAAGGTAATTATTGATGAAAACCATTTAGAATCAGCATATAAAAAGGCTAGGAACGGACCTAGAATAAAATTAACGTTATATTAGATTTCGAAAGAGTAAATAAAAATTTGAATGAGTAAAAATTTTCTTGTAATAACTTTTGAATGGTTAACTAAGATAATTATTCTAAGAAAAAGTGTCTTTAGATAAACAGATTTTCTGATTGACACAGTATGTGGATTCTGGGTTACTAATGTTTTTGGCAAAATTCACGATATTTGTTAACTGTAAGACTTATTTTGTGCTTAACTAATTGATTGACCGAACGTAGTGAGGCCTATGATATAACTAAACGATTTTGCATTTCGTTTGTCAGTATCTATAGATGTTTTTCTTGTTTTTTTAACTTTCGAACGCGTTGGTCGATTTTGATCAAATTTAATAAGCATGTTTATCACATTCAGGAAATTTACTGTATACCAAGCTAGGAGATGCGGTTTTTTGTATCCAATGTGAAATAATCAGGAATAATAGGAAAACTATAATTTATTATTGTACCCCGTTATTGAAAAAAATTTACATTAAAAAACTGTTTTTCTGTGCAAGCTAGGAAGATGTCCTTTTTTCAATTGAATTGAAATAATGAAGAAACTTTTTCTATGTAGATTAGAAAGATAAGATTTATTTCAATCGATATGAAATAAAATGATCAGGGCAAATAGGAAACATTTATGTTTTCTTTAGAACCCCACCTCTCTTTTTACAATCAAAGAAAATACAGATTTTGATTTATTTCCGAGTGAGGTCTACAGCTCACAGAGCTACTAGTTATCGAATTATAAAAAACAGAAGTAAATCAAGAAGGTAATTTGAATTTGATTGAATTAATTTTATTATTAAATTTTTTTATTAACAATCCTGCGTTTGTCAAAAATGTACTACGTAAATAATACAACCGTATTTATCCATAAAGGGATGTAATTGGCTTGAGATAATTGTAATTCCCAGTCTAATGACTTAATCTATTCCAACCAATAAATTTTATATATTTAAATAAAATTTTATATATTTAAATAAATGTTGAAAAACTATGAACATTATAATAGTATTTATTATTTGTCTTCCGTTATAAAGACTATTATTCATTGCACAAATATTAAAATTTAATAACGAAAAAATTCAAAGAATAAACTGATATTGCTCAAAAAGCATCTCATAAGATGCACTCCTATTTGATATATGTTTATAACTGTGAATTTTTTTTCCAAGATGTAATCGTTTTCTCAAGCGAAATCACATTATTTTAGTAGAAATTGTAAAGCGGAAATCTTAAATGAATACATAAACACATATGTGCACCTCATGAATTGCTTTTTACTCGATTACTGTAAAAGAAAATTTTTATATGGTTGTATTTTATAGAGATTATTACGTTTTTCAAAATAGTAATTTTTATATTTTGAATAGAATCTTTTATGGTCAGAAAAGGTTCACAACCTTCATCAATTTTTCACGGATTATACTTACCAATGTCTGTATCTTGCAAAATGATTATAATATTAGGTCGTAAAAATTATTTGAGACGATTATCTTCAATCTATTCTGACTACCTCAATGTAAAATATAATGTACAAAAATTGTTTCAGAATTTATATCTTCATCAAAACTAGCCCCAGTGCCCGAAGAACCCAGCAATGAAGATATGTTTCGATCAAATTTTGTTGGTTTAGATATCATGCCAACAGAATCTCAACAACAGCAACAATCAAATCGGATATCTCCAATGATCTTACAGCAACAAACAACATCTGTAGTACCAACACTGCCTTCTTCTCAACAGCAACAAACAGCTGTTCAACAATATATCCCGCCTCTCAAACTTGAATTAACCGAACAACAATATAATGCAGATATTTCTCAACAAATTAATAATTTGTACGAGCAGGCAACAAATTTACAGCAGCAACAACAAAATTTACAACAAGAGGAAGCAAACATTCAACAACAACAGCAGATATCAATTGTATCTCAACCAACTACTACAAGATGTCATCAACCTCGAAATAGTCGATCTATCCAGCGTTCAAGTAAATTAAATCAACGGCAACAAAGCAATGCAATTCAACAGCAACAACAAGTTTTACAACAACCGAATACAGTACAAAGTTATCAACAGATGACAACAAATTATAACCAACCTTATGAAAATTTACAACAAGAAACATCAACATATCAAAATTACCAAACTATTGACATGAGTACAGGCAATACAACAGTGAATATAAGACAACAGTCAGCAAATAACAATACTAATCGATCAGCATCAAGATTACAAGATGAACCATTTAAAATGCCACAATCATCTCAAAGTTTAATGAGTGGAGGTGGTGTTCTACCATCAACACAACAAACAAATCAACATCATATAATTAATCAACAATCTAAACAACCTTTTAGTAATATACGTGCGAATCAACAGCAGCAACAAGTTGTTAAATTTCAAACATCAAGTAATAATTTTAAAGTTCCAACATTGCCACCTGTGAATCAACAACAAAGTTGGTCACCACCACCTATTCAACAAGCTACACAAACAATACAACAACAGCAACAAACACCTCAAGCTTATTCGCAACCTGTACAACTAATTCAAGTGTCGGATTTAAATATTTTACAGGTTTGTTTCTTTTATTTGTGTTTTTTTTTTAGAATTTACTTTAAGTTTCAAACACTATAATACTAAATTTTCAACTGTAGTTGAATCAGAGGAAGATTTTTAAATGAATTTTGGAACATATCTTTCTTAATTTGTAACGAAATAGCACAAACAAAACTAGAAACATCAACGAAGGATATGCGCATAAAGAACGAACAAACACTTATAAACACAATAATTTTTTGTAAGATAGTATCATATTAATGATCTAAAATCTATGTGCGTGAACGTACGTATGTGCGTTTGATTTGTCAAATTTTGGTAACACAATTTTTATCTCGGAAAACGAATGAAATCAATCTGAATTTTTCACATTATCCATATAGAAGCGTGACCATTAGATTTTGAGAAAAATCGGTCAGTTAGGTCCTATGAATTAGCATCCACCTTAGACTTCAAATAATAATAATTAAAAGATAAAGTTCAAATAATAATAATTATTATTATTACATGTATTTAAGGTAGTTTGGTAGCCAAATGACTTAAAATTAACCCAATATTTTTTTGTGTTTATTCGAAGGATTACAATTAAAGGAAATTATAGAAAAAAAACAGATTTTTTTAACACACCAGAGATATAATTAATTAAAGTTTAGCAAAATACACCAGCTCTTATGAGTGTCCTTGTTCAATAATACCGGAAATGGAAGGTTTGTAGAAAATTGGCAAAGTTGACCTCACAAAAAAAACTTTTAAATTGATAGAACTATATCCCAAATATACACTGAAAAAATTTCAGAACCATTTTCCACGTACTTTCGATGCTATTAATTTTTCAATATTGACATTGGCTTCTATCTCTGTGTTTAGCGGAGACATTTCCTCCTTCATATTAACTAGGGGAATAATAATGACGTCTCCATTAAGCGCACCAATTTCAAATAGTAACTAGCGTTTTTAATTGTATATAACAACAAAAGGATATTGAACATTAATAAATATAAAAAATATGTTTTATAATATCAAATTTATTTTCTAACAAAATAATTCATTTATTTATATTAAAATTTAAAAAAAATAAAGTTGACATTTCAGGATTATGTTATGAAAATCATTTAAAGTTGGTTTTATCCAGCGACAGTTGAGTACTTTCAAATAATATTTTATTTATTACATTATTTTAATTATTTAATTATAATCCGTGCTAAATTATATCAATTAAATTCTTATGTGAATTTTTATCAATTATTATATTACATGCTTCGTATATTTATTAGTAAAACAAAATTAAAAAAATCTTTTATTTGATTTCGGATGCGGCTATTTTATTATTTTTAAAAGACCATTGCTTTACAAATCGTCCCATAATATATAATATTACAACTATAATGAATTTAATATCTATTTATTAATAATATATTGACATCACAACGTTCAATTTCAGATATTGTTTTACTTGATGACGGCTCTTTTTATCTTAGCCAATTACATGTCAGTAAAAAATTTCGGTAATAATATTTCAGTGCATTATATCTCAGAATAAAAAAATTTTGGGTTTGAGTTAGTGCGAGTCTGCGGGTATTTTAGGCCTCGCATTCAACTTGTGATTAAACAATGTTCACGTTTAGTAATCTTCGGTAAAATCCAGAAGTAGAAAAAATAATATAGAAAGTAGAAAAAATTTTATTTAAAAACCAAACAACTTTTTTGGAAACATTTTTTCATAAACTGAAATTCGGCACAGTTCTAGCTGAAATATAGCTAGTAGTAGCAAGGTAGGAAAGGCACATGCCTGGAAAAGTATGCCTTTTGAAGCATTTTTTACCGACCCCTTATTTTCGCCAACGCATGGTAACAATTATTTTTTTAGCGACTGCAAAAATCAAACATGCAACCTAATTGATTGCAGTTGGTAACATAATCAACTTACTTACCGAGATTGTCATGAAATACAGTTAATTAATACATTATTTATAATACATTGTTTGTAATATATATTATACAATATGTATTGCAATTAATGCAATAGTAGTTATAATGTATTTTATTTTATATGAAATTTTATTATAATGAAGCTCATGGCACGTCTTTGTAGAGTCGTATCCATTACGGCTTGTTTCATTACAAAGAATTTTACGCTTGACGGTATTACTGACTTTTTTTGATTTTTGTTTAAGTTTATAATCATTTGTACAAATGCTTTACCTAGACCCATTTTTTATATTTTTAAAGGACAGAAAATAAGTAATTTCTTGTAATTTTTTTAAATTATCGCTGTATTTGTTCATCTCAAATAATAAGATATAATAATCTTAATTTTTCGAGATTTAGAATATTAATTAAGTAAAAATTACAGGATGGAAAATGTATCGAATTTATTTTAAAGAATGCAAACTAACAAAATTGTCCACTGACCTAAGAGTTATTTTAATTTACCCTTGAAAAAGCTATAAAATTCTTTAGATAGAACTTTTAATCTTACTTGCAGATTATTAAATTTTTATTCTTATATAAGACAATGACTTTTGACATTCTCCGATTGATAATTAAAATAAAAACTAACATTTTTAAAACTGGTAATATAATAATACATAAAGAAAAAACGAGCTGTATATATCGACAAAGATTTGAAGCGAAATTATCCATTTTCACCTATCATTTTCTTTTCGTTTATATAAAATATTATTGCAAAATCATAAAGACTGCTTGTCTGTTATATGTTTATATCCTTGGATCTGAACAATTTCTCAAACCTAAGAGCTAAGAGAACAAAATTTCAAAAAGAAAAAACTATTTTTTTTAAAGTATAAATATATATTTCTTAAAATATTTTTTCATTAACTGTTCATAATATAAGATTCACCACTATTTCAGCTAACTCACCACAATTACATAAAATCAGCTTACATAATTTTTGCATTGATTGGATTCTTGAAGATAATAAACATTATTATAATAGAGATGTATTATAAATACAATTTTTATTTTTTGCGTATCCACAATTTATTTAAAATAATCAAAAAATTTATCAATCTGATGATGATATAAAAGCCGAAACGATAGTTTAAACATTTTTTAAATTATTTTAATTAAATTGTAGATACGCAAAAAATAAAAAATTGTATTTATTAATCATAAAATTCCACAAAATAAATCTGAACATCATTAATGAAATATATTAATATTATTGTATAACAAATTCTTCACGGATTTCACTACATATTACGTATTTAGTGTATTTTAATAATGTTAATATTTATAAAAATATTCTAAACATTGGAACTAAATCATATGCCAGGCATTTAAACAATTAACACTTTACGTTAACTTACTATAGTTTTGTATTATCTCCTAAATTATATTTATAACTATTTTGGTGAAACTTCTTAGAGTTGAACACATTCGTGCAATTTTTAATCTTGTAAAACCAAAAATCATAAGTCCTCATACTAGTAAAACACTAGAAACATTAAATGTATGTTAAATGGAATGTGCCATTTCAATTCGCATGTGTGTTTGTTTGAAAAATACTTTCGCAAAAATCTATATATGAATTTACGTTCATTAAAAAATGAATGTGTATTGGAAAAATATTTGTTTTATTTACAATTTTGAAAATCAATCTATCATAACTTGTGAATGAGGCCAAAATATGTATTTAACACTGATATTATTAAAGAAATAAAAATACTTGCTGTGTTTTCGGTGACTTCCAATATAGATTTCTATGATCACGTCAATATAATTTTAAATTAAGTATTTTGTAATTTTTACGCGTACTATTAGAGTATTTCACGGGCATGGATCTGAAGTAATTTTTTTAAATCTTTAAAAATAAGCAATATATGAATTTTCAAAAAAAATCTGATTAAACAAAGAGGGAGATATGATATTACGACGTCACTTGCTTTTTGTATCTCCATAAGATTACACTTCGTTTTCATGAAAGAGCTTTAGCTAGTTTTTGAGTTGTTATGGTATTGAGTCGTCTATTTTCACATTTAAATGTGTAAATTAACAAGTTAAACTTCTATATTAGAACGACCAGTATATCATATTTTGATGAATAGTATGGCTATGGAAAATGTCTACCTTGTATACTAAATATATCTCGTGGCCTTGTTCAAATGAACTTTATGTATTCGTAAATGACATGTGAATTTGTATTATTTTTATTCATTAACATAATATTAAGAAATTACTTACCAATAATTATTTATATTATTTTTTTAATTATTTTTCTGTAATTATTAGGAAAAGATTTTGGAAAATGAGTAACTAATAGTTTTTTTTTTTGTTATTACGTATGTTATATTGTGAGTAAAATTTTCAATTTGTACATAAAAACTACTTCGTAAATAACTGACAATAACCTCCTCATGGTTGAAAAATCGTAGTTGTATAGGGACTATGGCGATATCGCTCATCGCTCAGTAAGCGCTTTGTAATTGCTAACCGGTTCTACTATATTATTTTATATGTATCGTATGAAATGTGGTATTTTTTTTTGTTTTGACTGTGAGAGGGACGTGGGAAAAATAATAAAACTTTAGAAATTGAAAAATTAAAATATATTATTTTGTAGAGCAAAATAATATATTCGCGTTTATACAGAAATAAATTATTCAAAAAGAAAGTGTTTTGTTTTATTTCTTTCGTTTATTTTCGTGTCTTCAAGTATCCACTACAAACTTAAAAATATTGGAATGTATAGAATACGTATGCAAATATAATAAAAAATCCTTTGCATTGTATAAGATTTCTTTTGACTGATTTTTAAACAAGATTTAAATTCTCAACAAACAAACAAAATTATAACGAGTCGTAAATTTGTTTACAGTCGGTAAATTTTATAACAAAAAAGTGTTGACCTTGTTGTCTAAAGACGTCTTAATTAACTGATAGTCTGGGCATTTGAGTTATGAAATGAGGCCTCCTAAAACTTTTTTTAATCCGTTACGGTCACATGGGGTTCAGTAGATAAAATTTGGGGCTATTATTTCAAAATAAATATACTTTTTTTTCAAAATTCATTAAAATTCAACCTTTCTAGTGTATTAAATTTCTATTTTTTTTTTTTTTTTTTTTTTTTGAAAATATAATGTTTTTCGTGTAAATTAGCGTTTTTTTTCTTTTTAAATATTGCTAAAATTAAAATTTACACCAATTTTTGTATAAAAATAGTCGAATTTTGCGTTTTTTCCCTATTCTTTTAACTATTTTAATATCTCAAAAAAATTTATAAAAGAACTTAATGAGAATATTAAATTAAAGTTTGGCACATGGTTTAAGTCAATAAATCAAATAAGATGTGGGTATGAACTGTTTTTCTGTGTGGGGTCTGCTGGACTCCATGTGACACTAACATTATTATTTGAAGGTGACCGCAGCGGGTTTACTTGTTGCTTAAGAGACAAAAAGTGAGAAAATCCACCTCGCGGATATTTTTTTTATTAGTACTACTTTAAAATATACATATGCAAGAAATTTGAATTAGGCATTGTATTATTCTGAATTTTATGGGAAAAAGTAAATAATTTTTTTTCATTTTTGAATATTTAAGAAAATCAAAAAGCCAATTTACAATTACATTCATCCCTAGATAATTATTAGGCCACCCTCCAAAAATACTGTAAATTTGTGTTTAAATTGGAATAAAAAACATATATTAATGCTGTAGCATGCTTTTAAAAATTAGCGAAATTCCAAAATGTTGTGTTTCCAATGATTTTTATGAATGATATTTGGGTAAATAAAATATTAGCAATAAAAAATATGATACTAATAATTTGATTAGAAATTACCAGTACTTTTGGATTGTAATGTGTCTATTCTCTTGAGGTTATAAATAAGTATTAATAGAACTTAGTGCATGTAATTGTACTGCAAGAAAGTCATCGGAGTGTTTAGAAATTAACAAAAAAGGTTAGCAACATTCATAAGCATAGTTTTAATTGTTTAAGGAATAACGGCAACTATTTCATAATAGTAACCATCGTTCATAGCGTCTATGTCTCTCAAAAAAATTTAAATATTAAATATGGTTTAGTGCAAAACTAAATCAAAGCACACAAACATATTTTTGATAATTGTTTACTCAATTTAAGAATTACTCTCATCAGCTTTGATTCATTTAATCCCAAGGTTTAAGAGTTTTGTCTTATTAACCACTATATTTTTATTATAAATCAGTCTGTATGTATAATATTAAATGTTTCAGCAAAAACTATATACATAATATTTCAGTGTTTATTATTGTTAATGTAATATAAGAAACCGGCACCAAAGTGACAAAAATATACATTCATTTGGTCGAAAAAAGCAATAATTTAAATTATCATTATTATTTTCGCAATAAATAACATATTATGAATTCGATTTTACTATTAAGTGTCTTTTGATATGAATTATTTCAAGTTAATGAATAGTATTATTTATTTTTAACAGAATAATCAACAACTAAAAACAACTGGAGCAGGAAATGCAACGTTATCACCGATGGCAAATGTTAATAAATATACATCAATAAAACAAAGAGGTAGAGTTAGAAGTCTATCTGTGGGACCCAGGCAGCCTCCGCCGCCACTTAAATCTTCTGCTAGTGATCCAGCCCTTTTATCAAATACTAATAGTGTCTTATTAGCTCATCTTCTTACAAACAGTTCGTATAATCTTTTTTACTATTCATATCACGTATATATTTTAATTTTAAATACACACTCCAGTCGCCAATATGGTGGAGGTAGTGTATGAATTTTGTTATCGAAAGGTTGAGAGTAAATTTATTTTATCAATTTAGATTAGTTTTTATGGTTAAAATTTGTAAAATAACCGAAAATATGCAATCTCTATATAAGAAATATAAAGATTTTTTAAAATAACAAAAATACAAAATTTTCACTTTTTGAAAAGTGCATGTACAATTATTATATAAGCTCAGAATTTTCTAATAGGTCAGGAAGTCATAAAGAATAGCAAATATAAACAAAAAAGTTTAAATTAGTAGTAACTTTTATACAAAGTATACAAAACCACCTAATAACATAGCTAGAATTGTGTTTTTTATTAAAACAATTCAGTTCTTCAAGAATTTTAGTTTTACAACAATGTTTTTTTTATCTTTGAAAAAATTTAAAAAATGTTCTACAACCCAACGAAATGGAAAAATCCTATTTAATTACTTTCGATTAAATGTTGGATATAAAAATATTACTATCGCGTAAAATTATCTATTATGAATGAAAAGAAGTACAGGTCGAGAAAATTCTAATGGTATTCTATTAAAAACTAACTAATATTGTTGATAAAATAATTTCCTCCCTGCCGTTTTTACATCCTTAAGTTTACTTAAGGATGATTTTTAAACGATCCTAGACTCAAATGTACACTTGTGTATATAACTTTTTCTCATTGAAATTTGGATGTGTCAAGCTAAGTAACTAGCTATGCCATGAAACTAGGCAATTAAGTTAAATTCGGACATACGCTCATTAATTTTGTTTTAATTTGCCGACAAACAAAATTATAGTCATATCTTCATTATGCTTCTTTTTTCTAATTTATGTTAAAATTCCATCAGAACCAACCATTCATTTTAGATTGAATAAAAATAGAATAATAATAAACTTAAAAATTTTTTTTAGATACTCAAACTGTTTATAATTTCAATAGCAGTACAAATACAAATGAGAAAACAAATTTATTGCAATCTGGTAGTGTAGTTACATCAAATATTAAAAATAGTCAAAATAATATTCCGATATTATCAGTGCCTTCACAATCATCAACAACGACAACTTTACTCATATCAACGCCAGTTCAATTGCCTTTAGAAGTACAATCACCATTATCAATACCACAAAATCAAGTAAGTAAAATAACTCTTTCCTAAGCATAAAGTATAATGTATATTACAGACGATAAAAGTTGTCAAATATGAGTTTATTTTATTATCATATCGAAAAACTTTTATGGTATTTTTCAAGTATATAATAATTTTTATTAAACTTTAAAAGAATATTTTTTTTAATTTTAAGAATAAATTTAGGAAGGGATTCAGAGACTGAAGTATCTCGAAAACTATAAAGCAGTTTCATGCTAAGATTTCAGCGCTATAGTAGCATAAATATAAACAATTCATAGTTACATTCAGCTAATTTTTTTTGAAAAATACTGTTTCTTATAATGCTCTATAAAAAATTACAGCAAAATAAATTGAATAATTATCGTATAGCTTAGAAAAGAGAAAAATATTTATTAAAAACTTTAATAAATAGTAGGTCGCTCTTCACCCATATTCGCACTTCGGCGTAAAGTAGAAAATCACCGTTGCTATTGCTGAACTATTGATTTCAAACCACTATTGTAAAGTTAGATTTAAATCGGAGGTGGTAAACCAACCTCCATAATATATGTATATATATTTTTTGAAATAAACAAAAATAGCTAGATTGCTTTGCATATACACTAACGAACGTTTTATTTATATTTCAATGTAAATGGAAAAATAATTCCATGTAAATGGAAAGGCATAATATATTGAACATCTATTAGAACATCATTTTATGAAAAAGCTGTTATGAACTATTGATTTGATAGTTTGGCTATAGAATAGTATGAAATTTTTAATTTTATAATTTTTTTTCTAGATAATATTAAATTCAATAGGACCAAATACAAATTTACCAACAAACAGTCCAAAATCTGTAACAAATGAATCACCTTTATCACCTCTATCGCCAGCAGAATCATTGGGTTCACCAAGTATGCGAAATGCAGATCGCAGTCCGGGACCACGTGACAGTCGACGTGTTGTACATATACATGCTGAACAAAAACGGCGTTATAATATTAAAAATGGTTTTGATACATTACATTCACTTATACCACAATTGAGCCAAAATCCAAATGCCAAGGTAATTTTAATTTAATTCGCTATGCGATAATATATTTAATAGAGAAATTTTTATAATTTTTTTTCAGTTAAGTAAAGCAGCCATGTTACAAAAAGGTGCAGAATACATTCGTCAATTAAAAGCTGAACGGAGTCAATTAAAGGAAGAAATGGATAATTTACGGCAGCAAATTGAATGTTTAAATACATCTATCAGGTAATAATCTAAAATTTAGTGCTGTGGTGGAAAGTTTACAGAATAACCAATTAAACAGTTTTTTTTTTAATTACTGCGTATCAACAAAAATAATACAAGAATTTTGTATAACAAATCTTTTTAAAATAGAATATTAAAATAATTTAATTTGAAATTGTGTGAAATTCGAAACAGAAAAAGAATTCTGAAAAATTCTAATAATGTGTCCACTGATGGAGTTACTATTTTAAACAAAAAAATTACCATTATTTATTAATTTATAAGAAATTACGTACTTAAAGAGATGTAAAGTTTGAAGTTGAATTAAAAGTTTATCTTCAGAATTAATTGTCGATAATATATGATTTTTTTTTTTTTTTTTATAATGCACGATTAAATAACGCGTACATGAATTGAAATGCGATATGAATTGAAATTTAAATAAATGTTTATTTTTCCAGTAATTGCCAATCAATGTTACCAGCAACAGGTGCACCTGTTTCTCGACAACGTGCAAGTAAAATGCGTGAAATGTTTGATGAATATGTAAGAAATCGAACTGAAGAAAATTGGAAGTTTTGGATTGTATCCTTTTTTAATATTACTATACATTATTTTATTTTATTTATCTTGTTATTTTTAATCGGTTATTATCACTTATTTTGGCAAACAGCTTTATAGTATAAAACCTGATTATAATATACCTTCCTGATAAAATCAAAGCTTTCTATTTTCTAGTATACCTTAAAGCGATTCAAAGTCCTGCAAATTGATGAAGAATAAATTATAATACTAAACATGCATTAAAATATTTAAAGTATATTTAAATGAAAATTATTTATTTCATCAGCTTAAAAAATGTAAGAAACTAGTCCGAAGTCCTTAAGCTGCCAATCATTAGTTCTTAGTTTAAAGATCTAATATTATAGTCGTAGATTGGATGTTACCTACAGAGAAATTTCAAAATATTTTTACTGGAAGTGATTATGTTTTAAGGATTTAGCCACGCTTTCATAACTTTTATGTCTTTTAAAATGAATATAAAAAAATTAATCTTAGTATTATCAGAGAGGCTTTACTAGTGTCAGATCTTGAACATTAAATTATATAAACTTTAATTAATGACTCAGTATTAAAAATGTTACAATGACTGATGATTAATAATAGTAATACATAACAAAGAAAAGTAAATACTTGGGTAATTTTCATATGCGTTCAACTGATAAATTTATTTTCTTCATCATTTGATCAAAATTAAATATTCCATTATTTGGTTACTTAAATTTTTTCGATCGAAACTTATCGATGTATTCCACCTTGATATTATGTCAGGTGAAAGTATTTAATATCTGAATAGGCAACAACGGTCGCCTTTCTGCTATTAAGCGCCTATTTTAAATTTAATTTAAAGAAAATGGTTTCGAAAATAAATTTGCTTTTGATTTTAATATAGTATTTAGGAGGTTGTATGTAAGTAAACATTAAGTTTCCTTAATATAAAAAAATAGTTCAGTTTCTTATTTGAGCCACTGTTATCTTCATTCAACAGTTCAGTATCTACATCAAGCCTAGATGATCTGTATCGTTCAACGTTGTTATGGATTGAACAACACTGCTCGTTAGTTGATTTGAGACCAGGTAAGCTTTAAAAATGACCCTGCATGTATCAAAACAATTAAATTCAATAAAAGAAAGATTCAATGTAATTTAATCCATATTGATAGTTATTTTCAAATGTTTTGGTTTAGAATCTAACTTCAAAGGGCTCAAAATTTTTTCTTTAAAAACTATAGTTTTCAATCATAAAATCGCTTTTATCTATCAAAGATCAAGAAATGTAATAGCCTGCACATGTTTTCCATGAAATAGAACACTATTCAAAGCGGGGAATGTTATTGATAAATTTTGATTAGAAATTTTAAGAGATAAAACTTAAAATTAAGTTTTACATTCGATCTTGGAAAATCCAATCAAGTTTAAATAAACTTAAAATGGCTGTTTTAGGTAGGAAATTTAATCAATTTTTTTAAAATATAATTAGATTTGTTGTAACTCTTATTTATTGAGCCGAAGTTATTGGGTCCTGTACAATATAACAGGTTTATAAATCCACGGTAAAATGGTATGGTAGAGGTTAGAAAATAATTGTTGTACCCGGTTTTTTTTTTAATATTTGAGGTTTCGAAACTGCTATTGTCCCAACGGAAATTTTTATGATTATCATAAATGATGCTTCATTTATGCTTTGTTTAAATTTATATAAACTGAAATTAACTCCGACACGTTACTTTTTCAATATCAGCTAAAATAGTTGCTTAGAAGGAATTAAACAAATTTTTTTGTTTTATCGACAGCTGTACTTAACAATTTGCGTGTGTTAAGTACAAAAACTGATATATTATCAGATCCATCAAAATTACCAGACGAAGCTCGACAAGCTGCAGCTGCAACAAAAAATTTAAGAATATCAAGCCATCACCATAACCAGTAGCATCATTTACGACTCAAGAAAGTTCAATTATACAAAAAAAGCAAAAAAAAAAAAGATTATATCCAAATAACTTCACCATCTATCATCTAATGTTTGTGATAAAAAAAATAATTATATAATTTATGTGCTTCCAAAATATGTTAATATCTATAATGCACAATAAATAAATATAATGAATAAAATAAATAGTGTACAATATTTTAAAATAACGTGCAATATTAATAAAATAAAGTTGTATATTTTTGTAAAAAAAAAAAAGAAAACATAAATACCAGAATTGTAATATTATCTATCTTGTTTTTATTTGAATTTTTACTAAAATTACTTTAGTTCTAAATGTGATTAGTTTTTTATTTTTCATGAAATAAAGATAATAAAACTTAATATAAACTAACTTTATCCTCATTCAAAACGTTCCAATCTACAATCTAGTTATGGTAGTACCACCTAAAAATTCGTATGTGGAAGTTTTCATCGGATTCGGGTGCCACACCTTGTACATTCTTTTTTACGACACAATTAAAATATTAGCAAATAAAATTATAGATATTAGGTCGTGAAGTTCACGATCAGTTTACAAATCTTTTTATTCTTTCAATCAAGTTTTCATAGAACAAATTTTTTTTTTTAAGATTTTTGACTAAAGGATGATTTTAAAAAAATTTAAGTTTTCCTATTTCGCTTGTTCATTTTATTTGATTTCACTTTCATTGAGAAAGCGTCATCTTCTTAGATTGCATACCAAAATGTTGATATTTATAAGATTTATCCAAAGGAGGTGCAATTTTCCCATAAGCTATACTATACTGAATTTTTTGAATTAATAAACTTGTAAACTAATCATCAAAATCGACCATCGCGTTCGAAAGTTATATCGAAACAAGAATACACATATACAAATGAAATGCAAAACAGTCGAGTTAAACATAACCTTCACTTCGTTTAATTGGGTCATTAACCACGTTAATATTTACAAATGTATTATTTGTTTTAAAATTTTCATTTTAAATAATATCGTATCTCTAAAAAATAAACTTAACAGAATAAATGACGTAATTTATGTTCTCCCACACTTGTTATAAACGTTCATATAGTTTCAAACATCTTGTTAATGTTCATTATTTTGAAAAAAAAAAAGATTTAATTAACGAATTCTAAAAAATTATAGTATAAAACTTTGTGTAGATTATGATAGAAATAATTGAATTAATCGCGGCGTAAAAGCACGTGAAATGTATAAACATTCATATAATAGAAAATATAATTTTTCAATCGTTTGCATATGAATTGAATAGTAAACATTAAAAAAAATTACAATAGAAGTTTTTGCGTTGAAATTTGTAAAATAAAGGTAAGAAATAGCATTAATAATATATATTTTTTGTCATTGTAAATAAATATATGATATAATGTATCAACCTTAGCATGTGAGTGGGGAATCCGTTAAAGGCGTATGAAATTAAAGGTTTAACGAACTCAAAGGGTATCCAAAATGGAACTCAACTATGCGATATCTCATATTTTACTCTAAAAGTTCATAAATCTAGCACAATTCCATGTGTAGTGTAAATTTAATACCTATAAGTTCTAAAATATAGATACAGATTAATCAAGCTTTAAATTTGGCTGGCAATGATTGTGATAACACATTTTTGAATTAAAAACTGAATAAATAATAAATCGATGAAATATAAATTGGTCAGTTTAAATTTGCGAAAATTTTGAAAAATAAGTTATTCATAGTATTAATATTTTGTTTGTGATCATAAACAGTAAGTAAATTTTACGGAAGTAGGAGCTGGTGAAATATATTTTGTAACACCGTGGTACTAAAGAATATATATTTAAATTTAGGTATACATTATGTGGTGGTACGTCGAATAAACTCCTCCCTATATACATACCATATTGTGTAACGTAAACTCTCTGTTCTGTATGATCGTGGTGAGTACATAAAAGATTGTTCGCTCTAGATAATTTTTTCATTTTTATGTACTAATAAAAAATATCAACATCGGACTATCGGTTTTCTAAATTCATACCATCGAGACAAATAATGTTTTTTGAAAACATCGAAACATCAAATTTTTAATATCAATGGTAGATAAATAAGTGAAGTATTAATTGTTTAAATACTCGACATATTGTTTAATATCAATGTGAACTATTTTTAATCATTAATATTCATAATATACACTAAATATGCACATAATGTAGATAGTTTACCAAAAAATGTTGGTAATCTTTATAAAACCTACCATTCTTTATAAAACCTTCCATCTACTATCGATAATTTGTGTTCAAAAACATCGATTCTTGAAACAAAAAATAAATAATAGCTGCTAGTTGCTTAAATGGAAACGCAATTAGCCGCACCTCCGTAGCGGTATAAATGTACTATTGTAAACAAGAACTGATAATCTGTATACAAATGCACTCTAATGAACAATATCAAAACCTTATATCTTTTTTGTACATTAATTGGTTCGTTATTTCATTTGTTCAACAATACTATGAATTATGCGTTATTCACTTGTATTTTTTGACCCCTTCATTTTAATGATTCGTTTTTGTTTCGAACAAGTCAGCAATAAGGGCCAGCGCATACTAATAAGAAAATCTTATCGTGAGCGCATATATACGATTCTGTCTGAAGCACAGTCATATAATATCCGTTAGGTAATATATTCTATGTTCATATCTCATGTATTAAGAGAAATACATAATCGGTTTTTATGTCATAGTTTTTAAAATATAGTTAAAATGAGAAAAAAATACCATATAATTATAATCTCTGCTTCAGTAGTATGCGATCTTGCGTACGTATTATAATAATTACGTTATAAATCACACTACATACTTTTGTTACAATCTATAATTGACGGCCCTTTGTTTCGAGAAGAAGATAATTTTGCCAGTAAATAACTCGCAATAATTATTTTAAATGTTAACAACTTTGATCTATTTGTCTCGTTGATTACCTACTAAAAGTCAGTATATACAAAATAATATTTGGGCGATTTTAAATAAGGTCTTCAATTGATAAAATTAAGCTTGCAAATTAACCAAATAAAATAATACAACTTATTGGACTCACGATAGAGTAGGAAGTGTTACCACACAATATATATGGTTATATATATTAATCTGTGGTGTTACACTCTAGTTCTCATAGGAATCATATATATATATATATATATATATATATGTAGGTTCTGGTTACACTATTACAAATCATTGGTGTAAGAAATAGGTTATGAAACATTAAAAATTGTTATCTAACAATGTTAATTTTTTAGATGCTCGATACATGGTTGAGTATCAAATTGATACTATCAATGTTTGAACAATTTTTAATCATTAGAATTTATAAAAGAGTCGAATAATATGTATTATAATTATTTGTTAAATTTGTAGCGAATCCAAATATTTTACAAAATAAACAAACGTTTATATTTTAAAACTTTTCGTCTATATTTTATAGTTTAAAAGTTGAGTCGTGGGTGCATTGTACCCAATATACCGATTTTGTGCATTCATGAAATTTACTATTTAAATCTAAAATTTCAGCTCAGTATCTTTCGATTTTGAGTTATCTAAACAATGAGGGCGTACTAAGGGATATTGACTAATTAGATGATTCTAACCTTTAGTGTAAACCTAATATACTCTGACTATATTAGTGAAAAAAGGGCAAAAATAGGGAAAAATTTATGCTGCAAAAACTGTATGATACTTATGGAAGTTAATGCCTGTACAAGCGCTTGCATAAAATGTCTAAATGTGCGTGTATTAAAAATTACATGACACAGGTGTTATTTTGTGCAGGTATGTTTAATTTTCATAAGAAATAATGTAAATTTGGAGATGGTAGAACTAGAATATATGAAACATACATATATATATATGTGTGTGTGTGTGTGTTTCATATATTCTAGTTCTACCATCTCCAAATTTACATTATTTCTTATGAAAATTAAACATACCTGTATATGCATACATACATACATATATATATATATATATATATATATATATATATATATATATATAGATATATAGATATATAGATATATATATATATATATATATAGATATATATATATATATATATAGCTTGAAAACCATAAAATAATTATACTTCTATTACAAAAAGATTTTTATTAAACGATTCATTTATAAACATGAGCCCATAATAGCTCCTACACTGTCAAAGTCAATTTTTTCACTGATGTTTTTCGTTTTAATTATTTCATCTTGATTAGCAATGAAAATCAGTCCATTTTCTTCTTTCCACCCATATTTATTAACCCAATGTTTAAGAGTTAAATCATCGACATCACCCAACAATTGTATTAAATGTACGCGATCCACAGTTTGGTAAGTAATTCCAACAACATGACATACAAATTTACGGATAGAATCCAAAAACCCCGTAATTTGTGAATACAGTTCTGGCATTGAATGAACACGAGTCCAAAACAATTGAAATTCACATTGTTCCAAAATATGCCCCAAATACATTATTTGGTTTATAGGTTCTTGGGCCAACTAAAAGAAGTAGATTAAGTTTTATCCTATTATTAAAAATTAAGAAACAGTTCATAACCTACCTGTTTTTCATTAAGTAGACATTTGCAAAGAATAAAATCAGTATGTGGGAAATTAGTTAAAGCTTTCAATAAAATTTGAACTGTTATTTTCAGGTTAAACTTATGAGGATTAAACTGATACAATTTTAATACTGCCAAATTTGCTTCCAAATCATATGCGTTTTCTCGTGCTTGTGTTTCTACATATGCTTCCAAAGTTTCCAATTTTTCAGGATTATATCTAAATTTATAATATGTTAGATAGTTAAAAAAAAAGATGAATAGTAATTTTACCTTTCTATGCCTTTGAGCATGGATGCGATAGTTTGTTTCATTGCTTCTACAGCTTCTGCCATTTTTTTATACGATTTTTGGTATTTAATAATTTTATTAATGTATAAAATTGCTTAAACGTGATTTAAAAAATTGAGGTTAAGTTAGCCAAATGCCAATTAATTATTTCATGGGCTTGTTCATCTGATTTACTCATACACACATATATATAATACTCCTTAGTATTAAATATATGATCATACACAGTAATGCTTATGGTGCATTCACATCAGCGACGAGCAATAAATATTCCGGTTATTATGAAACCATACACAAACAATTTTTGATCAAGTTTCATAAGTAAAAAGAAGTATCGCTAATAAGCTCCCTAAAAATATGAACCATGGTATGTTAAATACTAGTCAGGTGCAAAAATTCTGACTTTAATTTCTGATTTAAGGAAGTTATAAAATGCATAAAATTATGCTATGCCAGTTATGTGTCACACACACTAAAACGACGCGCGACAAGCGGTAGCGTTCGAATTGATAACGCTATTAAATACATAAAATGGATTTCATAGATATTAAACCAATTGTACCATTTATGAGAATGGTTTGGAGTTTTTAAATTGACTTTCTAAGATTGAAAATATATATTTTAAATTTTAAATAATGTCATTTGATGATATATCATTTAAAAGATTACAACGCAAATCCCTATTTGCTATGATAAATCACGATTGAAAAATCTGCCGCTGATCTCTTGTCGTCCGTATCGAATCGCTTGTGAATATTGTATGAACTACCCATTATAAAATAGAATTTTTATAAGACATTGGCTCTTATTAGATTTTTAGTGAATATCGTTTACCATGCTCGATCACATAATAAAATTTTATTCAGACTCTTAGTCTTTCTCAAAATGAGTACCTGCTTAAGTATTTACGTTAAGGTAGAATAACTTCTTATTATTTATAGACGCCATATTTATCTTAAATTATTATAACTATATTTTAAATATTATCTAAAAAAACATGACAATACTTCATGCTAAAATCTACCAAGCAATTTGGGTTATAGACTTTCCAAAGAAATAAACATATTTACTATAAAACATATATAAATATACATTTGCATATTCATATACTCGAAAAACATTATCATACTTTAAATGTAATTCTATACTAAATTAAGATTTTTTGCCCCAATTTCCTAGATCAAATTATTTTGTATTTTTATAAATACGTATTTCGACTACAAAGTAGTCATCATCAGTATGAATTAGCTAGTTGTAATGATTCTGAGAAGATGTTACTCGCTGTCGAAATTTATTAAAAAAATCCTAGAGTTCTCATTAATAATTATATAATGATAATGGTAATTATGATAATAGTAAAGACTATGTATTTAAAAAAAAAAAATGTTAATTATATTTGTGATTTCTGATTGGACATTCACGTTAAGATCTCAGCGCCAAAGTAGCAAAAATAGTAACTGCTCCTAACACACTCAGCTGATTATTATCCTTTAACTACCAAAATTTGATTAGTTATTATAATATATTAAACACTATACATTATTATGAAACCCTCCATCTATTTCAAGTTTTATATTTATGATATTTAAATATTGCTAGTTCTAAATAATTCTTAATTATACCGGTAGTTATAGTCTTCGTTAGCACGAATGTCCAATACTAATTAAAGTTAAACTCGCATTCTAGTTGAAATTGTGATATTTTCTATAATATTTTAGCAAAGTTAATATGAATATAAAATATGACATTTTTTAAATGATTTTAATTTATTAATATATAAATACTATTTTTTTCCAAATAAACCTTTTACTTAACGCCATTATCCAATTTTGATATAAAAATCAGCTATCTAATATAATTTATAAACATTTAAGGTATAGTTAGTACTTCCATACGCTCTGTGAAGCGCTGTCAGTCATAACAAATGTAACCCACATTTTAACATAAGAATTCTATTCTCAGATATAAGAGATATGGATAAGTAGGCATTGTTGGTTTTCCTATAATGTATTAAGCAAATACGTATATGACAGATAAAAATTTTAAATTATCTCTGTTTTACCATCAACATTTTCATATATAATTCAGTTCTCAAAAAAAATATTTAACCCTTCTAAGGGCAGTGTATCTTTCCTTCAAGTAGTTCAATGGACTATCTGTCCCCATATAGACCATGTCTATGATTCTAAGAGTAATATATATTTCTATGTTTGGAACAAACCCTATAACTATTTCAAAATATACGCATAATCTATGGGCATAATATTCGAACTCAAGTTGCAAAAACAGCTGTTTGCTTAATTTTATTAATGGCGCAATTTTATTTGATAGTTTTGGTTAGTCTATTATAGAATATTAACATATTTTGTATAACTTTCAATGGAATTGTAATGTGACATTTTCATTAGTTTGGATTAAATAAAATAAATAATGGATTGTGTGATATTAAATACAAGTAATTTATTATTAAGTCCTTCAAATAGGGCAAAAATGAAAGCAAAAACTGCTGCTATGAAAATAAGACATGGATCACCAAAGTTAAAAGAAGTTTTACGTAATGTAAAAAATAAAATTTGCTATGTTTGTTTAATTAAATGATTTATGAAATTTTCTTGTTTTCCTAGCGTTGCAAAAATCGCATGAGAGAACAAAGAAGTAACTCATTTGATCAGACTCGAAAAATAGCTCCCTTTGAATCAATATTATTGCAAGAATTAGAAGATTTTGATTTTGATCAAGAATACGATATTTATATGAGATGTAAAAACAGTGATTTTAATGATGTCTCGAAATCAAAAGAAGACGATTGGATTATGAATGAAATTGATCGAATTATATCAATTGATGAAGCTGCTTTAGAAGAAATTTTAGAACACAAGGTAAAACATCAATGTTACTTATAATTACCAATTTTGTAATTACTTCATTTTCATATTTACTAGGTAATATGTCCAATTTGCCAAAAAGGTGAATTAGAATTATTAACAAATGAAATTGCTGTATGTTTGGCATGCAATGAAAGTTTACCAGCACCTAATGGTTTAGAAGATTTTGAGAGTTGTATAAATAAAGCAATTCGTTTTCATAGTGATACACAATGTACGAATGTACCTGATTTTGTAAAACTACCCGATTGTAAACCTAATTTGTATTTAGTTTGTGAAGATTGTTCATGTTTAAACGTTATTTTTTAATTTTTCGTTTTTGTTGTTTACAATTGTTTTTTAATGATTTTTTAGTTATACAGAATTATACTTGTAGAGCTTTGCTTATTTTTGTAAAAATATAAAAGGTTAATGTATTGCCTATAATATTGTGTTGATGAAAATATTTACTTTTGTACTCAAATTTTTAAGCCTCATAATAGTAATTTTTTATTTATTAATTTAGTTACACTTAAATTAAATTGGTTTTTCATATGCTATCTATGTAACAAATAATTAAAAAATAAATACAAAAACAATTCCGTTGAGTATCAGGCTAAATGATTTTTACAATTGAGATTAGTAATTATACATTTAAACAAAAATCAAATTTTTTTTTATCGGAATTAAAAATTTCTATTATACGCCCTAGCGCACACCATCAGATTTTCTGATCATTATGAACTTTAGCTACGCATTCTTACAATACACACAAACACAAATCCACTCACGAAATACCATATACACTTGTATTTGGCGAAAAACCTAAAATACCATCGCAAATAGAAAGACCAACTTACTGAAACCTAGTTCAAGACGTAACCAACAAACTAAAAGTAATCCGTGATGCCGCTAAAGAACAATTATTATAAACCAAACGAAAGAAAACTATGACTAAACGCATAATCGAACTCTAACATTCGTAGAAAATCAAATGGTCCTAGTGAAAGATAATCTTGCCAAAGCACGAAATCAAAAACTGATCCATGAATATCGTTCCGAACAAGATCACCCGAATACATAATAAAACACAAATACACCGCAACCAAAGAAATCTCTAAAAGTAATCACCGTCGACATCACTTTAATCAACTAAAACCCTATGTTTTAGATTCCAATTAAGATATAGATCTAACCAATGAAAACTTCCCAAACGATGATCCTTCTACTAAATATCCTATTGATCCAGGTCCTATCTGTAGTAAACAATAATTTTATAAAAATCTCGGCCAAACAAAAATTTTCATTAATTACATTTTACAATTTAACATTATTAGAATTTGATTATTTAACATAATCAACTAGAATTAGTTAACTTCCATTATTCTAAAACCTGATCTCTATGTCATATAACGGATGAAGAAAACTATAGTCTTTTACTGTACTTATCAAATAAAATTACTTCACACAACGTTAATCAAAATCCAAAATAAACTCAATATTCTTGGAAAACATACGAGACAAAAACGCGAACTCGTTAATGCTATTTCCTACGGGCTTAAATACTTATTAGGAACCCCAGATACCGACGACGCCATCTTCTATTATGATTCAATTCATTAATAATCTCTTCAACAATTTAAAATTTTATTAATACACTAACGAACCTCAAAAGTAACGAATATATTCTTAATTCAAATCTCCAGCAATTTAATAATTTTTCCAAAACCACAACTAATCTCGTTACAAACGAGAAGCACAAAATTCAGATATTCGCGCATATAAGACTACTTTCAAATATACACACATATCACGTAGCAGTCAAAAATTGCTGAATCTCAAAAATCAACTATATAAGCAAACCAATAAAGTAGTCTTTCAAAAAGCTCTTAATATTAACCCCTTCACTACTGGTGTACAATATATTGTACGTAAAAATTTAGCATACGTATAGTACCACTTTTAATGTAGAGTAGGAAAAAATTATTTCGCCTTAAATTTGGCAAAGAACCACCATCCTTACTTACTAAAATTTAAAAAAATTTTTAAAATTAGTTGTTTTCTTTATTTTCTGTAATGTACAATATGTTGTACATTAGTAGCTAAGTGTAGTAACTAATTACATTTTTTGGTATATTTTACCCAAGTTAGGACCTTGATTGACCTACAACATATTTCTTTTTTTTAAATGAAAATTATAGAAATAGTTTTTTTCCCTGGTAATACACAAATGTATTTTACATTTAACACATTGGAAAAATGTTCTACCTGAGCAGTTTTCCGACTTGCACCTGGTGGGTTGATTTTTTCCATCATGTTTAGGAAGATGATCAATCGTATCTGTGCGCACCTCATCGACGGGTCGATGTTGAAGGTTCAGGAGATGCTAAATCAATATCTGGTGTTTCAGAACGGGACCTGTTGGATGCCTGCGAAGCTGGTCTACCCACTTTACGACCAGGAGGTGCATCGAATTTTACTAGACATTCAGCCACTCTCATTAAAATGAAGTAGGTCTAATATTTCTTTTTGGGAAACTTTTAATTCTATTGCGTATGTGCGATATTCGATCCAAGAATTTACAATGGCTAAGTCCACCGCATGAAAAATCATTCGTAGTGTCCATTTACGAGATTTGATATAAATTCTATAGAAGCTGATGAAGCGATCCATGAGATCCACTCCACCCATTCCATTGTTGTATTTTTTCACTATTTCAGGTCTATCAACGTCAATGTATTTTTTATTTTTTGCATCCCATCTTTTTACTTTATCTTCTTCACCAATACCAGTGAATATCGAAGCAAGTATGACACTTCGGATGTCCTTCCATCTTACCAGTACAACATCTTTATCATTGTTGACCAATTCTTCGGAATTTACTCCATGTTCATTTTTCATAATATTGAAAGGTGGATTTTGGAATCGAATGGTGAATTTGCCAACTTATTTTTTTTTCTTTGACTTTTTTGAACATGTCGGAACATTGGGATTTATATTTTCGGTCATAACGTCTTCATCATCACTTTGAACAAAATCATTTTCCTTTTCTCGTTGATTGTTTCTGATCCTATCATCTCCTACCCTAACTAAATTATTACCAGAGAGTAATTCTGGATCGTTTAGCAAGTCCAAATCATTAATTTCGTCATTATCTTCTTGGTCTTCGAAGAATTCTATGTCTGAAATATCTCCCGATTCTAAAATATCTAATATCTCACGAGCATTCAATGATTCTGTGTCCATATTTGAATTCAAACTAATAAAAATATAAACCATTAATCCTAGCTACTGATTAACAATGTACAATATATTGTACAACGAAATTACAGTTAAAAATTTTGCAATACTAAATTGTAATTATAACTTATCTGTTACTTTTATTCAAGATTAAAGCCTCATTTATCAATTTTTACTAATAAATTTCAAAATTTTCTCGAGAATCTTAAAAAATAATGCCTACAACAAAACTTGTTTAGCAAACACCATTTACATACTGCATTTAACAATTTCCAAACGGTAAAAAAACTGTATTTATGAATACAAATGTAAAAAAATTGATTTTATTCCAGATTCCAGTTCGTAAATAATTAAATTAACTGTTTAATATATTTACCACAAGTTAAGAAATGAAATTAATTATTTTTCATCATCATAAAGTTGATGTACAATATAGTCAATGAGTGTCAATTTTTTGAATTAATTAAGTACTGAAGAGGTTAATATCGATTGTAATAACAATTATTATTTTAATTATTGTAAAATAAATTATTATTATTTAATAAAATATGGTTAAAATTATTCAATTGTTATTAATTTAAAAGACAGAGTAAAACAGTTGGGACATACAAGTTGCGTATAACAGAAAATAATAATCGTCGTTAATAAAAAAAATCCAAATAATATACTAGTAGTCTAGTTAAAGAAGAACAACTCTCGCGATTGAAAAATCTGTTTCAGGTCTCCAATATATCTTGTGTACATGACCCATAAGTAGTTATTTTTTACAATATTTAATTTATTGATGTTAATTACAATTTCTTAGATAACCTTAATACTGAATAATTCTTTTTTACAATTTTAAACATAATATCTAATTTCTTACATGATCTTTACATTATATTAAAATTTAAAACTACGTTTTTACAAGTATAAACTTAATATTTAATTTCTTACATGAACTTAACATTACATTACAAATTAAAATTACTTTAAATGGACGTACGGATTTCTAATCTTTTGTTCACTACCATCATATTCAATGCAATCATACATATATTTTCTTAAACATCTAAAAAAAAAAAAATAAATAAATAAATTTGTATCTTATTGAATGGAATTTAATAGTTACATACATACCTGCAATCATTGCCACATTTGGGACTACGGCATTTTGGACATGGAAAAAAACAACCACTACATCTTTCTTTTAAACAATCACATAAATCTAATTTGGTTCTAATATGTACTCCACGTTCATCATACACTACATTGGTATATCGACGCCTAAAACATTCATTGTCGATTGTAATAATTTTAAATCGTTTATAATGAGCCATGAGACAGACATTGTTTGATTAAAAACAAACCTTTTACATTACTTTAAAAAATGAGATTAATAAATAGTAAATTTTCATTGAATGGAAGTTTTTATTTTTATTAATTTTTTAATCAAATAAATAAAACTAATCATTTTTAATTTATCGATTTTGCTATTGAGCAAAGTCCTTGACAACTCCAGAAATTTAGAATACCCTGACATTTTTAGGTTTTCAATAATGCGGTCTATATAAATGAATATTTCTCTACCCGATTTACTTTGTTTGATTGACTTGGATTTGTTCAATTTCAAGTTGAAACACACACATTTGTTTGATACTTTAACTACTTAAGTTAAAATCGTTCTACATAGTTGTTTGTCGAATAGTTGTACGCCTTTCGTATATTTATATCCATATATGTGAAAAATTATTTTATTGCGTTTGCCTACAAACGAAAATCCGACTATATAGAATGGCCCTTAGTCCGGATAGTCATACGCAAGCACATTGTAGTCATTTTTGCATATATGGACAATGTTGCATGATTGGGCACTTTTCCACAATTTTAGCGTTTTTTTAACACATCTACTGCCTAAATTTTGTTTGGACGATTTTAGAAGCAAGTCTTAAAATCATGAGTTAAACATTATTTAAATTTATAATTTAAAAAAATTAAGTCTTTCAAAAATGTGTCATTTCATACACAATATACTTGCTACCGAAATTCATTGTATTTCGTACATGCCTGGAAAATTTAATGGCATAAAAATAACTGAGTTTACCAAATTTCCATCTACTGAAATTGAAAAACATGTATGCAATTAGATTCATTTCCACCAGCAGGTTTAAAAAATCAAATATTTTACATTCATTCCACCTTAAAATGATTTGAAATTGAATTATTTTAACCAAAATCGTTAGTTGAAGTCGATTAGATTCTCTTTGGTATATTTATTTATTTTTTCTTCAATCTGGAGTTCATACGAGTTAAAGTTAAATAATTTTATACAATGATTATATTCAATTCGGGATGTTTTTCATATGTTATTTAATATTGAAAAAATTGGACGATTTTTTAATGTAGTTTGAATTTTTTTCTTTAGAATTTGAGGTTTTTTAATATAAAAATTATGACAAACCTGTATATGGACATAAATTTCGAAAATGTCTTGACCATCCGACAATCGTTATACGTAGCGACCTTTATCAAATTTTTATTTTTTGTGTGTGTATATATAGTATTTTGAATAATAGAGCGGGATCTAAAGGTATTTGAGAGTGCAAAAATAGGGCACCGCGTTCTGAGAATTTTTAAACATTAAAGTTCCTGCTATCATTGATTTAAAATCAAAAAAGAAAAACGCCATTTTTAAATATGCTTTACCCGGCTTCTACAGAAAAGTTTTTCATTTTTTTAATAAAGTATTTTCAAAATTATATTTTCATACAATATGTCGTTTTCTAATTTTTTGTTCCTTATAGAATTTTGTATTTTTGGTGATTTCGGTTTTTTAGAACTTCATACATTTTTTGAAAAAATGGCAATAGTCCAAATTTTTTAATTTTTATCCAATAAACATACATAAAACAATCACATTGAAATTAAAGGGGATTTGGTAAAAATAAATTTAAAAGTATTTATTTTGTCCAATATACATACTTTAACACTTTTGTAATTTTATTGTAAAATGCTTCGTTTTCGAATTAAAATGTGTTATTTAAAAAATTTTTTTAAATACCTAGTGTCTATGGCCCACTAGTCATCTTAGTGATATAATACTAAAAGCATATGTTATTAAGGTAGTTTGGTAGCCAAATGACTTAAAGTTAACCCAATATTTTTTGTGTTTATTCGAAAGATTTGAATTAAAGCCAATTATAGAAAAAAAGAACAGATTTTTTTTACCACACCGTTTAAGAGATATAATTAAATTAAATTTTAGCAAAAATACACCAGCTCTTATGAGTGTCCTTGTTCAATAATACCGGAAATGGAAGGTTTGTAATAGGTTTGGGATAGAACTATATCTCAAATATACACTGAAAAAATTTCAGAATAATTTACATCGTACTTTCGATGCAATTAATTTTTCAATATTGACATGTGGCTTCTATCTCTGTCGTTTAGCGGAGACACTCTCTCCTCCATATTAACTAGGAAAATAATGGCGGCTCCATTAAGCGCACCAATTTCAAATAGTAACTAGTGTTTTTAATGGTATATAACAATAAAAGGATATTGCACATTAATAAATATAAAAAATATTTTTTATAGTATTAAATTTATTTTCTAACGAAATAATTTATTTATTTATATTAAAATTAAAAAAAAAATTAAGAATTCACGATATAAAAATAAAGTTGACAGTTCAGGGTTATGTTATGAAAATCATTTAATGTTGGTATTATCTAGTGACAGTTGAGTACTAGTTAATATTTTATTTATTACATTATTTTTAAGATTTAATTATAATCCGTGCTAAATTATATAAATTAAATTCTTACGTGAATTTTTACCAATAATTATGGCATGCTTCGTATATTTATTAGTAAAAAAAATTAAAAAAAAAAGGCTTTTATTTGATTTCGGATTGCGGCTACCAAACTGCTTTAACTCAATCTATAACCAGAAGTTATTAATATATATCAAAAACTGTTTAAATAAATCTAAATTTTAATTCAAGAACATTTTGTCTGGATAGTCTCTTTACACTATCACTATTGTTTAAAAGATTTATCACATCAGTGTTTGGATGCCTTTTGAGGCGAGAGAAATATCTGCCACTGAAACGGACAATTTCTTGACGTACTGTGGGCACTTTCAGACTTTTTTGAATATCATCAATACGCACATATCACGGGGATTCACTAATTATTTAAAGCATTTTTGATTGAAATTTTTTTAGAATGATATAATTTTTATTAGAGGTTACTGTCATTTAGAGCTATTTATTGTATACGTATTTTGTATATGCTTGAATATTTACTGTTATATAATACTACTTCATAATTAATTGTAAGATGTATGCCGTAAGATAATCATCAAATCTAAATCATGACTTATTCTATGTAATGTTGAATTATTGAAAGAGGAATAAATACATACTATTATTATTATTTAAACCATTTTTTTTTGACATTCCTATTCAATAGGCAGTGATAAATTCATAGAGACTCACGCCACAACAACGTTTACAAATTAAAATTGATTTATTGATGAATCAATTGAAAGATTTGGTGCTAACATTATTTTGAGAAATGAAACAATTAATTGGCGTCCAAATTCAAACAATCACCCAAAAAGAAAAATTCTATGAGGAACAGAAAACGACGTATAAGAGTAGAAAAATTACTCAATTTACACAAAACAATATTTAAAATTGCTTAATGGGGCATAAACATTGACCCGAAAATATGCTGATCCTTAGTATTTAAGCGGTTCTTAACAAAATTTCATTGACAAAATGTGGTGCTATATATTTCGACACTCCATATAACTGAAGTAGTTCCAAAATATTCGGTAAAAAATTGTAGTTCTATTTTGGACCGGAATCCTAAAGGAATGCACATAAAAAATTTTTACAGAGATTTTTAATAAATGCAACATAAATTTAAAATTTGTGTACACATTATTAACGTTTGTAGGTTAAGAAAGGTGAACTAATATGCAATTTCCCATTAAAATTATTTCCTAGTCGATTTTTAGAAAATGATGAAATATAAACAAAAATTCTCTACAAATTCCTTAAAAAAATCTCAACAAATTTGTTTAAGTAATTTTATCGAAGTATTACATTTCAACTAGTCGATTAGTAAAAAGCAAAAAAATTCAATTACCCTGTATTAGTTAATTTTCTATTAAGTTTCCTTTTTTCTCTAGCGCTAGATTCAGGATCAAAATTACCCATAAATTGGCGAGCGGCTTTTTCCGTTTCAATAAAATTCTAAAATACAAAAATTAAATAAAATATAATATTGTATTTAGAATCGATAAATTTTACCCAGTTTGGTCTTGCATTTGATGTATCCGAGGAATTTCGTCTTCCCAATTCGTCCGAATCATTTATATCCATTTCATTTTCATTTAATTCAGACGCAGTCTCTGAAGTCACTGACATAATAAATACTCTATTATTAAATTAAATTTTAATATTCGGAAAAAGATTTCCTAGTTAAAGTTTTGTATATCTAAAATAATAATTTTCGGATTAAAACCTACATAAATAAATATAATTATCATTTAAACAATAAACTTCATAAATAGAATACAACCATACACACCAAATTTTTTATAAATGTAATAGAAATACCACACCACGGTACGTATAAAATTTAAATCAAACTATTATTTATAATGTATTTCATTTTTTCATCATAGAATTGTCTTTTGTTTAATTTTGAATTAAATTATAAATTCCTTATTCATTTCTCATGTTAACTTCAGGTAAATGTCGTAGTCAGTAATCATAACCATACAATATTTGCGAACACATTCTCTGATATCGGTAAAATCATAGACATAGAATATGTGGACAGCTAGTTCATTGAATAACTTGAAGGTACGATAATATATAAGGTATTCCAATCCTGCAATGCATCATGGGAAATGTGTCAAGCGGTCGCGCCACCACGCGTGTGTCAAGCACACTAGCCGGCATCTAAAGTATTTTCATGCTAACTCTCGGAATAATAACAAATATTGTTTAATAATTAATTACTGTCTAAAAAAATTATTCTCACCTTTCAATACTAACAATAAACGATAATAATTATTTTAAAACCCTCCGGTTTAACCGGAGAAATTGAGGAAATAAAGAAAATCAATTAATTAAGGGTTTTAAAATAATTATTATCATTTATTGTTATTATTCAAAGGTGAGAATAATTTTTTTAGACAGTAATTAATTATTAAACAATATTTGTTATTATTCCGAGAGTTAGCATGAAAATACTTTAGATGCCGGCTAGTGTGCTTGACACACGCGAGATGGCGTGACCGATTGACACATTTCCCATGATGCATTGCAGGACTGGAATACCTTCTTATATATTATCTTACTTGAAGGCAAGATGCAGTGCCCTCAAAAGAGTTTAAGAATTTTTAAATATCTAAATAGTATATATGACCCCGGACTGACGTAACGTAATGACAGGCTTAGACCAATCAATAAAGTTAAGCAACAGCAGTCACAATCTGTATTTGGATGGGTGACCACCTAGCAGTACTGTGTACTGTTGTTGTATAAAAATAATAATCCCCTTTCGTTAATTGCTATATAGCTGAAAGAAGCTAAAGCCAGAAAAAAAAAATCTGTCAAACACGTACTTGATTATTTCAATTAAATTAACAAAGCTTATAAAAATAAATAATAGTGCATTTTTGAATTTATTTTTTCAGATATTATTCCCCTTTTCTTTATTTGATAAAAAAATAAATTTTTCGTATATAAAATAAGTAAAAAAAAAAAAAAACATTTTTATTTCTTTATAAAAAAAAAAATTGTGAACCGTCACGGGACGTCCTGGCAAATATGAAACATCGAAATTATTTTGTAGGTTACCCTCACATGTGTAACACTATATAAACTATAGATATGCGCAGTAATGTGAGAGAGATTGCGTACAATCGCTTGCGCATTACCTAGATACTACGTATAAGACATTTCCAGAATGCGTTGCTAGAGACTAATCCTATCGATTGGATGGAAAATTTATTAAAAAAATTCGTATAAAATTTTTATTCGTTAACTTCACACACAAGATTTAAATTGTTTGTAACAAATCAAATAACTATCAACAAACAATAAAAATGCATCAACAATTCAATAAAATAAAATTTAAATAATTGAAGATTTTCGTTAATCTAGCTGAAAATGAGACTGGAAATAAAAGTAAAGATCTGATAACGGAACTTAATTTATTAATATAGAATTAATAAAATTATTTGCAGAAAATGGGATTAAGCATCAGGCAACAGTTAGTTCTACTCCGGAGCAGAATGGTAAAGATGAGCGAGAAATGAGAACGTTGGAAGAAGCAGCATTAACTATGATGCAAACGAAAGGTATGGAAAAATGTTTCCGGGCTGAAGCAGTAAATACAACGGCGTTTGTTATTAATAGAACTGGAAAAAGTCGTTTAGAAAATAAACCTCCTTATGAAATCTGGTCTGGTAGACAGATTGATGTGTGATTTAAACATTTTTGGATCAAAAGTTTTTGTACATACTCCAAAACAAAAAAGGAGAGGAAGGAATTTTTGTTGGTTATGGAGAAAATAAAAAAAAGATACAGAATTTATTTACAAAGTAAACACTTGGTAGAAATTAAGCGGTGAGTAAATAAAACAATCAAACTATTGTTTAATAGTGCGACATTTCGTCTTTTTTTATTAAGACTTCCTCAAGCAACTTTAAGACACAAAATATTGCGTTGATATGTCAGTCAGCTTCTCCTTTCAAGTATTTAGAAATGACACATGAAATTGGTTTTCCTCCGCTATGAATTCGTTTATGTTGAACTAAAGTACTTTGTTGAGTAAATGTTTTATTACAAATATCACATAAAAATGGTTTTTCTCCACTGTGAATTCGTTTATGCCGAATTAAATTACTTTGATCAGTAAATTTTCTATCACAAACAGAGCATGAAAATAGTTTTTCTCCACTATGAATGCGTTTATGTCGGACTAAATCACTTTGTCCACTAAAAGATTTATTACAAAGATCGCATAAAAATGGTTTTTCTCCACTGTGAATTCGTTTATGTAGAACTAAATTACTTCGTGTAGTAAATGTTTTGTTACAAATATCACATAAAAATGGTTTTTCTCCACTGTGAATTCGTTTATGTAGAACTAAATTACTATGTTGAGTAAAAGTTTTATTACAAATATCACATAAAAATGGTTTTTCTCCACTGTGAATTCGTTTATGTTGAATTAAACTAGTTTGATGAGTAAAAGATTTATTACAAAAATCACATAAAAATGGTTTTTCTCCACTATGAATTCGTTTATGTTTAATTAAACTACTTTTATCAGCAAATTTTGAATTACAAATAGGACATGAAAATGGCTTTTCTCCGCTATGAATGCGTTTATGTCGGACTAAATCACTTTGCCCACTAAAAGATTTATTACAAATATCACATGAAAATGGCTTTTCTCCGCTATGGATGCGTTTATGTTGAACTAAATTATATTTTCTACTAAAATATTTACTACAAATATCACATGAAAATGGTTTTTCTCCGCTATGAATGCGTTTATGTCGAACTAAATCACTTTGTCCGCTAAAAGATTTATTACAAAAATCACATGAAAATGGTTTTTCGCCGCTATGAATTCGTTTATGTTGAACTAAATCACTTTGTCTACTAAACGAATTATTACAAATAGAACATAAAAATGGTTTTTCTCCACTATGAATTCGATTATGTAGAACTAAACTACTTTTACTATTAAATGTTTTATTACAAATACCGCATAAAAATGGTTTTTCTCCACTATGAATTCGTTTATGTTCGACTAAACTACTTTTTTGAGTAAATTTTTTATTACAAATATCGCATAAAAACGGTCTTTCTCCGTTATGAATTCGTTTATGTTGAACTAAAGTACTTTGTTGAGTAAATTTTTTATTGCAAATATCACATAAAAATGGTTTTTCACCACTGTGAATTCGTCCATGTTGAACTAAACTAGTTTGATGAGTAAAAGATTTATTACAAAAATCACATAAAAATTGCTTTTCTCCACTATGTATTAGTTTATGTCGCACTAAATTACTTTTCTGAGTAAATTTTTTATCACAATTATCACATGGAAATAGTTTTTCTGCGTTATGAATTCGTTTATGTTGAATTAAATCACTTTGTCTACTAAAAGATTCATTACAAATATTATGTAAAAATGGTTTATCTCTGTCATGATTTCGGTTATGTTGAACTAATTGACTTTTACGTGTAAATGTTTTATTACAAATATTACACGAAAATGGTTTTTTTCCGCTATGCATTCGTTTATGGAGAACTAAATTACTGTGTCTAGTAAAAGATTTTTTACAAATATTACATAAAAATGGTGTTTCTCCGCTATGAGTTCGTTTATGTCGAACTAAATTACTTTGTCTAGTAAATGTTTTATTACAAATATCACATAATAATGGGTTTTCTATTTTATGAATTTGTTTATGTTGATCTAAATAATTTTTTTGACAAAAAGATATATTACAAATATCACATGAAAAACGTTTTTCTCCGTTTTGAATTCGTTTATGTCGAACTAAATTACTTTTTTTACTAAAAGATTTATTACAAATATCACATACAAATGATATTTTTTTGGTATGAATCAGCAGCTGTGACTGTGATACTAAAACACTTTCATCAAATATTTTATCCTTGATTAATAATACAGAATGCAATTCTTTTTCATTTTTTACATTTTCTTGAATATTTTCTAATTTCAAACCACTGTTTGTTTTTTCTTTCATTTCATTACTGATATTATTTTCATGTATTTCATGTTTAATTTTCAATTCTTCTGTAACATTTCCATCAAATATTTCATCTTTGATTATTAATTCCATGTTTAATTCTTCTTCAAATTTAATATTTTCACAATAGCTTTTATAAACATATTCTTGATTTTCTTCAATAACTTCAGTTTTCACATGGCTGCCATTTTGTATTTTATTCATTTCATCACGATTCCTTACGTTTTCAAATGTAACATTTTTAATTTTCCAATCTTCCATTTTAACAATTTCTTCTTCTATTTCAATTGATTGATTTTCAAATTTAACAATTAATTTTACACAAATATAAACCAATTATAATAGTAAATTACAAATCTAAGTTTACAATTAGAATAGCCTCTTTATTGCAGTGATGCTAAAAAGATTCAACAAAAACCACCGTAGACTGGCGCTGGAGCAATAAAAAAATTAAATGATATTCTAAAGGGTATTGGCTATGTAAAGTTAACGAACAAAATTATCTTTTAATGTTTTTTTTTTATGTTATTGAAGCAATTTTATTGTTTGTTGGTAATTATTTGAATTAATGTAACAATTTATATTTTCACTTTCGATTTCGAAAATATGTTAAGGCAAATCGTTTTAAAGTTCAAGAAAATCGTTTAAGAGTTAATAGTTTCCACGGAAAAATGATTTCATTTATTTCTGCAAGATTGAAATTTTTCTTACTTAGAAAAATTGATTTGCACGTTTATATTTTGTTTTAATTATTGGAGAATCGATCGAGAGTTTGAAAGTAAAAAATCTTTTTGGAAGTGCTAATATTTTTCACGAAAATACTTACAAAGGTTATGTGAATTATAAACCCAAACTTTTCATTTTCAGAACAAATTGACTCTGACAATTAATTTTGTAATTACTCTAAAGAAAATCGTGAGAGAGAGTATGAGAATTAATGAAAATCTTTTGAAAGATAATATTTTTCACAAAAAAAGAAAATAAATTATGCTATTTTGGGAAAAGTACAGTAATCTTAGCAATAATCAGATAATTTTCTTGTTATAAAATGAGCGGTAAATATGAAACTTTCATAATTCTAAAACAAAGTTTGAAAAAATCATAATTTTAAAATAAATACATTTTTCAAACAGTCATTGGTACAAATAGTTTGCGAATTGTTATACAGTTTAAGAATAAAAAAATTATTAAAGAGTTAATAATTTTTGTCTAAAAACGATTTCAATTTTTCATTGATTCGACCTTTGGAATGTGAATTTTATAAGCATATTTTTTTTCCAATAAAAAAAGAAACTTGCAAGAAATTTAATATTTTTAATCGCTTAAGAATAGTTTCAAAAAGTTTTAGATTAAAAGCAATTATTTGAAAGTAAATACTTTTAACGGAAAATATTTTTTTAATGTGAATTTTGCCCCAAATTTTCTATTATTTTCTGAAAAACTTACTTGGACCTTTAATTGTGTTTCTGATCATTAGAGAGAATTTTGGAGTCAATGAAAACCTTTTGAGAATTAATTATTTTCCCGAAAAACTAAATTTAATTATGCTTCTTTGTGAATATTAATGTAATGTTGGTTTATAGAATTTTTTAGAATTTCTTATTATAAATTAATAGGTAAATATAATACTTTTATAATTCTTAAATAAATTTAAAAAAAATTATTATTTTAAAATAAATAAAATTTCCAAACTGTCGTTTCTAAAAATAATTTAAGAATCTTAAAGAGTTTGCGACTTTTAGGTTAGGCTTTAAATATTTATTATTGTGAAGAACACTCATTAAATAGACTTCTTAAATACTACATTTTGAGATCAGCTATCTGTTACTGCCCAACATCAAAAATACTTTATATATAACCAAATTTTTAAAATTGCATAAACTTTTTAAAAATAATCAGATCCTCCCGACATCTATTCTCCGTGGTTTAAGGGAAGCAAACAAACATTTGAAGTCAACAGTGACAGAAAATTATGTCACATATATTTGGTACTATCTATTCTTTTACACGTCTGTGATTTTTGGTTGTAAGTTGATATTATTCTTTTTTATGTAGACATTTATGAATTATGACATAAACAAACAGATAAACATGTCAGAACTTAATTCAGGAAAAAAAATTTTTCCAGAGAAATATTTTTCTAAACTTCGCGGTAAAATACGCGACCGAGAACGGCAAAAGTTAAAATTTATATTCAAAAAAAAGTTTTCTAAGAAAGCTAAAAAGAATCGATTTTTATTAAATCCGAATATAAAAAGTGAAAATAAAAAAAGTAGTAACATGCAAGAAAATTTTGATGAAACAGCTGGAAATTCAATAAATAATATTAGTAATATGAATGAATGGCAATATCAGCATCAAATTGCCTATTGGAAATCAAGAGCACTTTCTTTAGAAGCAGAAAATAAAATGTTACACGAACATATTAGAAAATTATATTCCGAAGATTTGAACAAAAAAACTTCCAATATGTATAATATGAAATATTCATCACCTTATGTGCCCAAAGATAAACTACAAGAAGATAATTTTCACACAGTAACGTCAAACACTGAAACTCAAATAGAAAACGAAAATAATTTACAAGATGACAATTTACTTGTTAAGTTTGTAGTTGATGATAATTGGCTGCAGTTCATGGAGCATACAGAACGTCATCGAAGGGAATTAAGAAAAGAAAAAGTAGCAGAAAGGGTAACGCAGAAAGAAGAGAGGGTAAATTCAATTAAAAATCATGAAACCTCTCATGATACAGATGAAGAATCATATGAAACTTCAAACTTCAATAATCAGGAACATATTATTGAAATGAATCGGTTATACGGTAAAGGCACAGCTTTGATTAGAGCTTGTGAAACAGCTATTCAATTTTCGTTTGAACATCATGCTAAAAAAACTGTTGCATTTTGGCCTCATATGCCACTAAAAATTTAAAAATAGTACAAGCACAATTTAGTTTTAAAAATAAATTTTTTAATTTAATAATAAGTTTTTTATTTAAAATGTATTAACCAATGTTCTTGATCGCTATCATATCTGATCAAAAGCTGCTGTGAAAGCTATAGCTGGGAACAACAAGAAATGAGACGATATGATTATTTAATGCCTCTTTGAAGTATTGTAAAATACACGAATTAAATAAAATTTAATCTTGAAAACAATTAATAATAATGTATTTATTTTATAATTTTAAATAGGAATGAAATATTCAGGTTCTCGCATTTTTTGTTGTCGGTTATATATGAATTGAATGGGTAGTTTGATCCTTAAAAATGTATTTATACAAATAGCCGCTTCGAGAAGTGTTGAAGAATTTTAGTATTAATTTTTTTGGAAAAATTAGTATCAACATTTTCCTCTTCGGGAATTCTGAAACGTGAGTCATTTTCTTTTTTGTAGCCCGTAAAATTTTTGGTTGCGCCTACAATCTTCAAATTGACGGATATTTGTTTTTATTGTTATCGTAATGGGAAATAATTCAATAATTATTTTGCTTCATACGTAGTAAAACGAAGTGTCCGTTGATTTTAATTAAAGCTCAGTTTTATTCATGCCAATCTTTCACATACAGAAGACTTCATCTGTGTTCTATCGAATATTAAATTTGATAAAACAAACGCACTTTACAATTGAATACTAGGTACATATATTTTTACAAATAGATATATTGTCCCAATTTTTATTCTAACTTTATTGAAACGAAAAAAATGACTTGATGACATATAAGGACTCATAGAATATACAACCCAACGTACATAAAATTTATCATAGTAAATGGGTAAGTAGACCAGATCTTCATCTAGTATGAAATTTTTTTGAGCTTGATTTAATAACATGCGTTATGCCTATTATTGATATCCGAGCAATACCTCATACGTCGATAATAGTAGAAATTTCCAATTTCATAATTATTTCATAATTGTTTTAAAATAATCTAAGTAGGCAAATTTAGCCATTTTAATATAACTACAACAGGTACATATTATTATATATGTATTTATAACTGTATCGACTGGATATTAAGAGTATTTTATGAATGCAAATGATTAAAAATAGTTAATACTCAATCATATGTCGAATATCTAAATAGCTAACTCTGTTATTTGTTATATTCACTTTTTCTAACAATCTTTTCGTTTTACAATTGGATTACGTTATCACTTAAGGGTGTCTTCTGGTCTAGAGACATGAATTTTAGGTAATTTTTGAAGTGCTGTAAAAAAAAAACAAGCAATATTTTTTCCATCAATTTTTTTATACATTATTTATTCACATTAGAAGCATACAAAAAAAAAAAAAAAAAAGTAAAAAAAATTCAAAATTCCGTTAGTTATTAGCTGATGGAGTGGGGCGTCTCAAAAATTTGGTGCGTGACCATACCCACGATTTTAACTCTCCTAGCAATCTGAAATCAAAAAATAAAAAAGATTATCAATCTACAATAATGTCGCAATGTCTGGAACTACGGAAAAGTTACAAAAAAATTTTTTTACAAAATGGCGACTGCCTAATGAAAAAAAAAATTTTGTACCACTTTTTTGAACATTCTTCGATTTGTTAAAAATAGTAAAAATGAATTTGAGGATGGCCGTAAAGTCCCTAAAGAAGACTCTCTTAAAATTTCAATTAAATTGGTTCGACAGAACCTGAGAAATCGTGGGTATCAGATTCAAAAAGACAGTTCTGAGAAAAACGCGTTTAAAGTAAAATTGTTGCAGTCTTAGTCATAAAATTATATTTTTAACTTACATTTATTCAATCTGCCATTCCTGCTTCATACATCGGACCTTCCTCGACTTCGAAAAAACTATTTTCGGCGTTTCTGTTTTCTATTCGAGCAGTTCTGGCCTCCTTTGATGCGCTGGTTGCTCGTATCTCGGAGCGGTCAATCCGGGCGTTGTCTCGTCTGATAGCAAATGCATGCGCTTCTGGACCAATTTTCACTCCCATAATCGTCATTATCTTCAATATCGGTATAAAGCCTTCATTAAAAATACATACAGCAATAAATGTTGCAATTTCAATGATCTGAGACCCGGCATGGATATGCTTTGGAGCGAAAGTCAATATCAGCGAGTTTAGAGACTCATTATTATTTTGAGTTTCTGAACCCAAACATCGAGTCAATAACTCTTCTGATGATAAACTCTCGTAAATTGGCTTTATAATTTTCAAAACTTTATCACACAGAGGAGGATTTTCGTGGTCAAACTCGTCTAATGTTCCTTCAGATGCAGCTTTTTGCCACTTACACCAACTCTCCGCACCAGGTGGGCAATACATATGTTGTGGGTTTTCATTTGTAGAACTATTATGGTAGTACGTTGCCCAAATTGCATTTCTCATGTTTTCAACAGAATCAGGATGCCGGCGAATCGCTAAGCCATAGTATAAAGACAATTTATTGATGACTTTATCAGTTAATTTGCCTTCACCTTTTCCACCAACCCCTTTATTATCTTTTTTCGCTTTTCGTAGCCTCGCAATCATTCTTTTCTGGACGTGTCCTACGCACTCTTTTTTTTGAACAAGTGGGTCACCATCGTAAGGATCTATATCAAGTATACCCTTGAACGTCTTAGTATCACCATCTCCAATATACTTTACGTATTTTACGCCGTGTTTTTCCTCCGATCTACAGAACATTTCGACGATAGCATCAACTTCCATTTTGCCCGCACTTCCTTTATGGTTTATTGTTCAGGATTCTTCATGATCTTCATACCAATCGTTGTATGCAGAAATATCGGAATTTTTCTTATTTTTCCAAAAATAGCAGTTATTTCACTTATTTCTCCGAAAATAATTTGAATTTGGGAAAATCCTCTCGTAGACATATTCTTAAATAGTTCTGTACCTCGGAGGGATACAACACTATGTCCATTTTCATAACTTTACAGGAGAGCAGTTTTAAACTTTTTTTCAACAAAAAGTGTTATTGGCACAGCTGTTTATTGAGATGTTGAAACAATATTTTACCAGAACATTCTATTTATTGTTATTTACATTATTCAGCTGTTATAAAATAAAAAAAAAACTTTTTTGTGGTTTTTTTTCACTTTTTAATGGACATGGTGTTGTATCCCTCTAATAAAGTTATTGTACTATAAGACCTAATGTGGGATATTCAATAACAAACACAATACTATTTGACTTACAAAATGTATTTAACAATTTTATTTATAATTCTCTTTACAAATACAAATGATACATCTATGTATTCAACTAAAATGGTATTTTAGATGCAAAAAAATCAGTCATCATCAGGTAAGTCTCCTTCAGGGTACTCACTAGTGGTATTACTAGTATGCTTTAAGTTTTTATAAAAGTCATGGCAAACTGTAGGAACATATGGTAGTAATGCCAATAGATCATTATACTTTTGTTGTGATATTGGTATTGAAATTCAACTTAAATTTTTTGTTGAACACATCGTAGTAGAGCCATTTTTTAGCTATTAACAAAGGGTTGAAATCATTTTCATTACAATCCTCTACATACAGTTCATACATTTTCTCTATGTTCAGGTGCGGACCCAAATACTTCATATCACTCTTTTCCCTAGTGTAATGACTGCTATAATTTGGGAAGGAAGAGATGTGTCTTACTACACTTTCAACAGTGTCATTATGTGTTTTATTGACGGGAGTTTGCTTACCCCTTTGATCGATTTTTACAATTCCACCTGGTTCAATATTTTTCAAAACATTAACTACCACGGTGTTTGATATAGATAGTGTATTTAAAAACATAAGTTTACATACTCTAGTTCGTATGCCTTTTACTGTAAAATAATATTGTAGAGTATTTTGTTTTGACTTATTGGAGGCAAGGTCTCGTTTTCTTGAACGGACAGTACTATGCTTCTCTACACATGAAACAATGAATTGCCGTTTTGTGTCATTTCCCTTCTCCTGACTCCAGTATGCATTAAAGGTCTCCTGTCTGTCACTTTGTAATAATTTTTCAGAACATTTCAGTCTGCAAGAACAAGGAGGTTTAATAATTCTGGCAGGGACAACTTTACCCTTTTTACTAATATATTCTTCACCTGCAGAATATTTACGTTTCTGAATATTACATGCCCATTCACTGGTATGAACGACACGTTTTTTACCTATCTGAGTAGAAATAGATTTATTTTTCATTTTTCTCCTTACGCCTACTGTTCCTTGCAAATCTAGGCCTACTTGATTTTCTGCAATATTTTCATTGTCGCTGCTTAAATTTAGGTCTTCCTCAAGCAAACGTAGCTCATGTCCATTTGAGTTTGTTTTAGCACTAGTTTTATTTCTACTGACCTCATTTTGTATTTCATTAAATACAGGGACATCATCACTGGAATCCGTTTCAGAGCTTGGAGGTTCATAATTTTTGCCCCGATCAGAATCATCATCATCTTCGTTGAAACTCATGTCATCTCCATTATCCTCTTCATTTTCAACATCCTTGCTGTTTGTATGATTTGGTTCTGAAATAAAACAAGTTTTATAAAATTACATGTAAAACATAATATTTTGAAGTTTAGGTTCATAACAAAACATTACATTAACTGTTTGAGGTTATGTATATCACGTAAAAATAACGAGCAAAACAGTAGCTTACCTGTAGTAGAATCTTTTTTAGAACTTTTCAATAGTTCCAGAATCTTTCTCCCACGAGATTGATCTCCATTATCCTCTTCATTTTCAACATCCTTGCTGTTTGTATGATTTGGTTCTGAAATAAAACAAGTCTTATAATATTACATGTAAAACATAATATTTTGAAGTTTAGGTTCATAACAAAACATTACATTAACTGTTTGAAGTTATGTATATCACATTAAAAATAATGAGCAAAACAGTAGCTTACCTGTAGTAGAATCTTTTTTAGAACTTTTCAATAGTTCCAGAATCTTTCTTCCACGAGAATTATGGTTCATTATTCTTACTATTACTAAAAAAGAGCAAATATTATGACTTAAAATACACCCAACGATGTAAACTCATCAGAACTGTCAAAAGTACTCTTAGTTCACTAACAATCCGCCAGGCTGTGTAGAGGTATACAACACTATGTCCAGTAGTAATTCCCATGCTTCAGAAGGATAAAACACCAAGTCCACGAATGATACAAGGGATGGTGTTCTATCCCTCTAAATGAAAGTGGACTTGGTGTTGTTTTAAAACATGCTATATCCGGTTCTAACTGGTTTTGGACATTTTGCTCTATTCCTCTAAGAAATATGAGAAAAGCTGATTTTAACTCTGTAATAAAGTCAATATGGAAAAAAATATAGAGATAGTGTTGTATCCCTCCGAGGTACAGAGTTAAACTATGAAAATATGAAAAAAAAAATCGATTTTTTTTTAATTTTTGGCCCGGAGGCCGGCCTTAAAATTAATACTATTATTGGGGTTGATATACTGGTGAAAAATTTCTGTATATACAGCAAAACAAAATGATTTTTAAAATTTGAATTTTTCTTGACATTTCACATCTAAAAATATCGAGAAAAAGCAGTCAAATTCAGCTGTGAAATTAATAAACTGTATTATAAATGACGTCATTTTCGTAGACATATCTTTAAAAAAAGAGAGCGATTTCAAGTAATGAACTTTAGATTATTTGCACTTACTCTTGTGGAATATACTTCCTCTCCTTTAGTTTAAAGACAATTTCCCACTTACCCTGGTTTAGTATAAGGAATTTAAAAAATCCTGAAATATTAAAATCCGAGGTAAAAACCTAATTACACCGTCTAGCCTCTTCTAGTGCAATCTATACAACAACGGCTATAAAAAATTAAAATTGATATTTTTTTAAATTTCTATATTCGATTATAAATGCTAGATGTCTCTCTAATGAAGAGAATTAGGGTAGGCATTCACTAGCGTAGCAAGGCTATCTGAACTTGGCGGTGGTTTATTAACTTTTTTTTTTTGCTAAATCGTTTGTTGATAATATTTGATCAAATTTACTAGTTGTTCAATGTTCAATTTTTTATAAAAGTGATTTAAAATTTGAAAGATCCCGGCTCCGACTGTCACGATTCTATTTATTTATTTTTAAATCAATCTTAATGAGTTATTATTTGTTCCATTGTAAAAAACGTTTGTTCGATATTAATTATATAATTTCGAATGGTTATAAAACTATAACCTTTTGAATTCTGGCACCACTTACTAAGCATGCGTGAATTGTTAATTGCGCGGTTTATTTAAATTTTTCACTTAATAATATTTATTATTATTATTAATGACAATTAAAGTTTTACATTATTAATTAATAGTTATTACAAAACCAAATTTTTATTTGATTGTTTATTAACTGAGACAATTATAACGAATTAATTTTTAATAGTAAAATTTATTACTTTTGCACATTCTGATTTTATTGTAATATACAATAATTGAGATCTAATTAATTATCAACTATAGTAGTGGAATCAATCAAGAAGAAAAGCTTTTAAATAATATAATTTTATTGATATTATTATTAGTACCTGGATGACCGAGCTTTGCTCGTGTGGGACGAGCAGAAACCTGATTATTTTCTGTACTTAATGAGTCTTCACTGTGAGAAGTTTGAGAATCCTGATCAGTTTGATGACGATGCTCTTCTAGGTGTTCTTGAGACGAGTTGCGGCTTCGTGAAGTTAGATTGTTTATAAGCGTTTTTTCCAAGATCGTTTAGGCATTTTTAAGTGAACACGTGCATTAAGAAGACACAAATAATATAAATAAACAATTGATTTTCTTAGTCTAACCTCAAAGCAAACACTCATTGACTTCGTTTTACATAACAACGCCATCTGCTGTTGTGTCGTTAAATCAATTAGTTGCTCACAAAAAATAATAATACTATATTTTTATATAGTAATATTATTCGCCAATAGATGTCAGGAAGAGTCATATTTTTCAGTTTAGACTGCTCGAACGCGTTGATTATCGATAAAACACAAATAAAAAAAATGATTTCTAGCTAGATCGATTTATCGCCCCCGAAACCTATATATTAAATTTCATGAAAATCGTTGGAGCCGATTCCAAGATTCCAATTATATATATATATATATATATATATATATATATATATATATATATATATATATATATATATATATATATATATATATATATATATATATATATATATATATTGCTCATTTAAAGATATAAGATTAAAAATAGTATTATTTTTTGCCAATCGATGTCAGGAAGAGTCATATTTTTCAGTTGAGACTACTCAAACGCGTTGATTATCGATAAAACACGAATAAAATGACATTTTCTAAAAATGATTCCTAGCTAGATCGATTTATCGCCCCCGAAACCCTCTATATACTAAATTTCATGAAAATCGTTGGAGCCGATTCCGAGATTCCAATTATATATATATATATATACAAGAATTGCTCATTTAAAGATATAAGATATATATGAACATATGCACTTGACATTCTTCATGAGAATTAGAGCATAAATTGATGATAAATACAAATAATTAATACATATTTCGGGATTTGAATTATAAAAATTTTCTTTTTCTAAGGCTCCATTAAAATCAATGTAAGGTTTGATTTTTAAGGAGTGTAACTGTTTGAATATATAATTACCATTAATAAATAAATATTCTTTTTTTCTTGCAACATATGATTTTGTTTTTAGGACATTTATTTTAACTGCCTTATTTATTAATTTTATTTCAAGGCAACCTTTAAAATATATACCTACCAGTATTTTTTTGAGTAATATCGGGCTCCACGATGCTATCACGTCAGAGTGTGAATATTGGCTTGTATGACTTGTAAAATATTGGCCATAAATGGTCAGCTTATTTCAAAATATGGTCTGTTTTGTTTTTCTCAAAATTTTTTATTAAAAATTACTCAAGGGCATTACCAAATTTTAGGACGTTTTATCATAAATAATCTCTGGAATAAAAGTCAAAATAATGTTTACATTCTTTTTAATGTGTACAGATTAAACGAATTATTATAGAAGTAAAAACTTAAAATTATAACATAACCAACATATATGTTATGCAACCCCCACTGACGTAACATAATTACAGATCTTATTCTTAACCAATCAACAAAGTTAAGCAACATTATGCGCAGTTAGTACTAGGATGGTTGACCATATAGAATTACTGTGTGTTGTATAGATCCCCAATGTAGTCACTATATGACCAAAGTTGTTGAAAGAGTGACGTAAAAAAAAACATAACTATATAATTTGGATGAGCCGATACCCGAAGAACCGTTAATTAATTATTAGTTTTTGTAAAACGCGTTGTACAGTTAAATGTTCGTGTAAATCATGAAATTATGACTTAAAGAAGTGCGTACAAACAGAATATATCCAAAATCGTTGATGAAGACATGGGGGAAACAAATAGTGACGAAATCCAAATTGTCCTCGAAATTCAATGTAATGCTATTTGCCTCGACTAAGTAGTATCATCAAAGAGACCAAAACAACTTTTTGTCTACTTTTTGATTTGACAAATTTTTTTAATATTTTTTATATGGAAAGGATTAAAACATTTTAAAAAATAGAAGAAAACATTTAATTATTTTTTAACAGCATGAAAAATTAAAGCATTTGTACGTGTACCTCTGAACTTTTTGTACCTGTTTTTCGCATTTAGCAGCAAAAAAATACATTTCTGTAAAAATACTAAGCATTTTAATTGTACAAGATAACTGTAAGTGCATTAATATTAAGAATTTCGAAAAAAAAATTAATTAAAGTATAATTTTATTGTCAAAAAGCCACTGAAGATGGTTAAAACCTCATAAAAGTGACAAATACAAAAATTTTTATTTCAAATTTCTGCTCGAATGTTCGTATTTCCCTTAAAGAACTGGATTGCCTGTTTGGCTAAATGCAAAAACTTTAAAGACCCTGGGATTGATGGAATTTCATATGAGTTCTTAAAAGATCTACCTTCCAACTGCCTCTTATATTTTAATACTCTTTTCAACAAAATTCTACATTCAGGAGTAGTGTCAAAGCTCTGGTGTAAAATCATAATACAAATGATGCATCATAAAAAAGGAGATGTACATAAGCCTGAAAATTATCGTGGTTTCGCTTTATGCAACACTTCTGCCAACCTATTCACCAACATACTTCTTCTAAGGCTTAATGTATGGCGAGATTTAAATAATTTTTTCATAGAATTTCAGTTTTTTCGCAACGAACTTGAAAGTCGAAATCATTTGTTACTTCGCTGTCCTGTATATGAATATGAACGTGAAAGTTTCTTGAAGAAATCACATAAAAATTTTTTCTATTGCCTTAGAAAAATTTTGTTGATGAAGTCTTTCCTTTTCAATTAATAGCATCGTATATGCTGAAAATGTTTTAACTTTGAATAATCTTAATCATCTTTAAATTATTGTATGTTTTTATTTTGATTTTTAACTATTTTTACTTTTTACTATTTAGAGTTTATATTTTTGTTTTCGTTTATAATGAAAGAATTCTTTGTATAAGATTCAAAAGTTTTGAATCAAATAAATTTTATTATTATTATTATTATATATCGATAACTGCACTTTAGGACAAAAGTCATTGAGACCATTATTGTAGAGAATAAAATTTTGCATCTTTTTTCTGTATCCTATAGCACAAAAATATGGACATTAAAAAAAAAAAAACGTTTTAAACAAAAGTTGTAGAAAATAAATTGATTTTTTAAAAATTGATTGATATATTTTACTGATTAATTCTTTATTTTAGAGTTATCGGTCGAGATAAAAAAAAATCGAAAAAGATTGAAAAACCGGTTAATTAAATGGGGTCATAAATCATAAAAGGTAAGTTCTACAAAATAAGTTTATAATAACACGTGTATTCTTTTATAAATAGACATTTTTCCATTTGCGATTCTTCGTTCACATGTCCACCAACAGATGTAGTAGATTTTTTCTATATAATAGAATTAATTCTTACTAATATCGTTCAACTATGCACCAATAGATGGCTTTGAATAATACTCCCTGTTCACGTAATGATCCCTATTACAAACGAAAACATGTACGTCATCATTACGTCAAAATAATTACACACAGAAATAATCCATGTAAATAGCTTTGCGTTAATTTTCAATTTAAAAAGATTGATCAATGAAAGCTTAATAATATTGAAAAATTCACATTTATTCCTATTAGATAGTACCCATAAATTGTTAATTAAGTTGTTGATGTTTAAATTTACATAGAAAATAATTAGTTATTCGGTATTTTTAATGTTTAAAATACACAAACTGTGATTAATTTCTTTTTAGATCTTGTTCAAAACAAGTTTTTAAAAGTATCATTACTAATTTTTTAAGTTCAGAAATTCATTAATTAATATTATACTTATACCAAATTAATGAGTAATGCTCATTATACTTTAATCAATTTGAAAGCTTTGTAAGTACAGAAGCAGATATGATTTAATTAAATTTTGGAAATACCCATGTTAACATAGACGATTTGAAATGTGAGAGTGGGGTGCAGGTTAGCATTGACTTAGTTTCATAAATACGGGAATCGGAACGTAAAAACAAATATACCAGAATTTGCTTCTATTTTGTTGCCCTTAGAATCTGGCCTAACATTCTCGAATAAAGCCCTTCATTTATAGTAATATCCACAGTTATTGTATTTATATTATACATATTTATTCATTTACGTCCCACCAATATTTAAATCCAAATCTGAATCTGGATATCATGAGTTGAAAAAAATCTAGGTACTTAAAGGTTATGCTCCCACATATACAAACGAATATATTTTGTACACTTCAAATATTTTAATTAGTTTTATATAATTTTATATACTACCTTTACTATAAATTATCAAAATTAGCCCGGATTTTTATTCCAAGGTATTCAAAATTGAATTTATGTGCTTTTTAGGTAATGCAAAATTATATTGGGTGCTCAAATTTCTAACTAAAAAAAAAAAAGAGTCATTAGAAAAAGCCGTGATATCATGGTAGCAGATAAATTCTGAAATGAAAACTGTAATGATTTAATGTAATTATTAAAATTAGGTGCTTTTATGATGTACCTTCAATAAATCAATTTAATAAAAATTATCAAAAGAATTCGAGCAAGTGTCAGGTACAGATTTTTTTGGTAATTTTGATCACATTGATTTATTGAAGGACGGTACGTGATAAAAGCACTTAATTTTAGTAATTACATGATATCATTATAGTTTTAATTTTAGAATTGCTCTGCCAACGTGATATCACGGCAGCAGTGCATCGTAATGATTCAATTTCCTCAAAAAATTGAGTACATAATTTAAATTTGCTGCACCTAAATAGCACCTAATTTTGAGCAGATTTAAATTCAATATTGAATACTTTGCTTTGTAAGCTTTGATAGTATTGAATAGTGGGTTTGAATACAAAATGTTTAGCCGCATTCTTGGGGTAACAAAATAGCAACAAATTCTGCAATATTTGTGAAATTTTTAACATGGGGGTGGCTAGGTTAACATTATCTGCACCACCCGCCATTTTAAATCGTTATCTTCTAACTGATTTGAGCATAAAAATCTGGAAATAGATCAACTAATTTGCATATAAATAGCACGAAAATTTTTTGATAGGTTTCCAATCAATTTTTCATTGGAGATAAGGAGTTCAATGTTAACCTGCTCTCCTCCATTTTAAATGTCGTGAAATCCGAAATAGAGCAATGAATTAGCACATAAATACCACTAAATGTTTTGATAGATTTCAAATAATTTTGAGATCTGAGGGAGTGGGCTTGGTTCACATGGGTCTTGGAAACGACCTTTTATGAACTGTCGAATACTTTAAACTTGTAAATTAAATACAATATTATGATGATCTAAGATTATAATATAGGAATTTAATATTTTCAATTTTATTTTTTACTCATAACTATGTTACAGTATTAATGGCTTTTCAATGTTGTTATAAGATGTTACAGAATATTATAGTCACATACCTGTGTCTGTTTTAATTATATTACTGACCGAAGCGATCTCTGAATTGTAAATCCTTGCGTTTAAATTAACACTAGGAGAACAAGCTTCAATTAATACAATGTATTGTTGTCTTTATTAGGTACTACTTGGGTACCAAAAACCGTTAATCGCTTATAAAATTTTGTTGTTATTGAAGCGTAAGTAAATAAAATGGTTTCATTAAAAAGCATTAGTATTTTTAAATAATTTTTATATTCACTATTAACACTTTCTTTGAATGGTGTATGTTTATGAATGGTGTAATGGGATTATTAAACTTTACAATTATTCTGTATGCAGGCAACACAACTGTGCACCAAATTTAAATTTATCTGAAAAGCAGTACGTCAAGAAGTTTTAATTTCTTCAGTGATATTTACACAAATTGATCAGATTTTTGGGTTAGATCTAAATTATACTTTGAATCTATTATTATTTTTATACTCGACATATATTCAATATATCAAAGTATCTTTATTAATTTTAGTCTAAAGTTTGTAACGTTACCTAATATTGATTTCACAAACAAAACTTTGGTAGAGGTGTTTCATATAAACACTTAAATAGGCTTTTTCCGACTGCCCGTCCGTCCGTAATCACGATAACTCAAAAACATAAAGAGATAGCGAGTTGCAATTTTGCTGACTTATTCTAAACATAAAAAGTGAGTTTATGTTCGTGAATGAGCAAAATCGGTGCATTGTTTGTGTTCTTCACAGTTTTAGCTCAAATTTGGCTAATAAACACATATAGGTAATAACTACTATACACATTATTATTATACATGTATAGACTGCATATTTATAGTATTTTATGAATGCTAATTAAAAATAGCCCAAACAATGAAATTCAATCATATGTTGTGTATTTAAACAATTAACTCTGTTTTTATCTTTACTTGTTTATATAAATGTTTGTTTAATTTTCTTTAATTGTCAAAAGTTTGATAATACGGCTAACATTTTTTATGTAGGTATAATTGTATTAAAATAAGTGTTACATAATTCAAATATGAGCCACGGTATTTAAATTAGGTTGCTGGATGTCGTAGCAAACTAGGAATTAAAAATCTTATTATATAAATACTATTATTTTCAACATAGTAATTCGTTTAGTTGGTCAGGCGCATATTTTTATTTATTGAATTGTAACAAAGGTTTATGACACAGTGCGGTCTAATGTCAGCACTAGGTCAGGAACAGGTGCAGGCAGTACAATATAGAAGTAAAAGTGATGAAAATCTGAAATAAAAGGTAATATAAACAAAACTAATCTCAACATTTTATAATAGAGGGAATGGATCATCTATTTTAGTATTAGATAGTTTATTAAAATTAAATTTATTATTTTGATTAATAGATGGGCTAAAAGCAAATTAATATTATGGAGAGATCACCGTCAAGTGGATTGTATCTCAGATTCTTTATATTGCTCACAATTTACTTATACTGACAGCACAGATTTTGTTCAGTTCTGTGAAGTCTGAACTGAATACAGTACTAAAGAATAAATCTGTCATAAAGAAACATTGTTTTCATCCAAAAGTTAAATATAACAAAATTGTTTGGTATGGTTTTGTTGACATTGCTTGAATCATTGGAAAAAGAATAAATTGACTGAAAAATTATGTAAAAATGTTATTCTATTTCTACGATATAATAAGATAAGGTAGTTTAAAGTTTATGAGAAAATATAGATCAAATTTGAATCTGTTTCCAAATTTATTTGAAGTTTTAGGTGATATTCAAGTTTTCACTGAATTTGGTCTGACACTTTATTCATTCAACGACTTGAAATTTATTGAACACTTTAGGGGGCTATGTTTTTAATTCAAAATAGCAAAATAATTAACTTGAATAATTAACTTGAATAATTTATTTTCACTTGAAAACAACTTTGTGGTAATGCTCCATGAAAATCGATGTTTTCTAGTAGCCTTTAAAATTGTTGTACTAAATCATTAATATTATTATTTTGTTGATATAAAAAATTTTTAATAGTAATCCTAACCAAATTTGAATATTTATAAGAAGATAATTTATAAAAAAAAAAAAAAAATTATAAAATCTAAACTTAAATTAGAATGCCTCTAAGACATTAATATTTTTTATAATAGGTATGTTATACATACTTTTTGGTTTAATGTTTTCGTTAATAAACTGCCACTGGTTTTTAACACCTATAAATTTAGTGTAGGTATTGATCATCAAGAATTACTTTGACAAATAAAGATAACAACTAACAGTGTTAATTGTTTAGATACTCGACATATGTTTGGGTACTGATATTTAAACTAGTTTTAATCATTACCATTCATACAGTACTATGTATATTCAGCCTATACATTTAAAAATACATAAAATATGGTATTGTAGTATTAATATGTATTGTAGTTAAATATGAAATTGTATTTAAAAATTTTCCGAAAAACTGTTGTTTCTTTTTTATGAGCTTTGAATTGGGTCGTCCAATTGAACCGATTTTACTCATTAACGAACTTGCTATCTCTGTTCATTTTTGACTTATCTTGATGATGAACGGACAGAGAAATATATAAAAACTTTTATTGTGGGCCCTTAAGGGGATGATTATTACAAAAATGAATTGTGTAGCCCACAGAAATGTTCATTTTACCGAAATAGGTTAGAGTGTATATATTTCATGTATATGTCATCCAAGGTAGAGTTTTGTTCTATACCAGTGCTTCACAAGTTATGATGAAAAAAATGACGGCCAAAAAAATACACTTTCGTAAAATTTTCGATATATATACCTTACTCTTATAAGTACAGATCACAAAGAGTGGCTTCGAATTATTGATAATAAAATATATATTATTATATACATTACTAATCTATTAATTCAAAGCAATTTAATTCGCTAAAATCCTCTTGAGTTCTGAAATTAAAAAAAAGTTTCGATATTTTTTTAGCAAATTTGTTGCGAACCATTAGAGAAGTTCTTTCGTGCAGCGGGATGGAGATATATTTATTGTGTTCCCGTGCAAAGTAATTTGAACGTATATATAAAAACAGAATGCATTTTAGTAAGTCGCAACGCGGATAAATAGCCGTGACCAACGCGTGGCACAGTGTCCGAAACACAGTTTTTCGCGCCATGCGTAGCACTTTTCACTAGTAACAGTCTCTTAATAGTGCAATTAGTTTTTATATTTAAGGTTAGATGTATATTGTGTTCAAAGATTACTTAATGTTTTTGAATCTAAAAGATATTTTAAAATTATCAATAATTTAATTCAGGCATGTTATTTATATAAAATATTTATCATAAAAAGTAAAATTTAAAGACGCGAACCATTTATAAACGTCAGTACTTGTGATTTGAATAATAAATGTGAATTTTGATAGTGCAATTACTAATTAGTATAGTATATTTAGGTAGTCAGATATAAGAATTACCAATTAGCTCACTACAATAAGAGTTAAATAATTAAATTTTTGCCAAATATGTAATTTTTTAAAAACTAATAACTATTTTAATGGGATTTAACAGTATTTTATTGCCATCTTTACGTATAATTCATATACATGATGAAACTGAATATCGTAAAAGATCCGATTAATATCCGCTGAAAAAGAAATGGATACCGATCTTTTTTTCTTGCGCATATTCGAGGATTAAAATTTTCACAGAGAATAAGTGAATTACACACCATAATAAACATATAGGTGGGTGCTTATCGTCTATTTAAATAATTATGGCCCTACTAAGTACTATAATTAATCAACAACTTGACAACATTATTTCTTCCAATTCATTACACGATTAGGATTAAGTAGCGCTATTCCCAACATCCTTCATTACACAAGGCCTGAGTCAGCTAAACCACCGTTCGGATAAAAATTAGAAAGTTGTGATAGACTAAGAAAAATTTTCCAAGAAAGAGTAACTTCAATACGTGAGGGTGTTTAAATAGATTATATTTTTAAACAATACTGATTTTACGACTTGATGTTGACCACTAATGAAACTTCTGAATAAATTCATCTCACTTCAGATAAAAATTACGATTGAATATTAAATTAAGGGTGGCTAATTTACAAAACATTTTTAAAAAAGAATTAGGATAATCAGTTCAACCGTTCAAGTTTTGTGGACACAACATACGTACGGAAGCTAAATTTTTATATATATAAATTTGCTTATATGTTTAAAGCACAGCTCGGAATGATGGCGGTTGTGGATTCGAATGTACACTCTTGCGTACATTTCTTCATATTTAATATTGATGTTATGTTATGATCAGAAGTTTTTAAAAAATTAGGCTAGTTTAATAATCCACAAGTGAAAAGGGGTGAATTCACTTGTTTCAAACACTTAAATCTTAGCCTAACTTGACATTAAATTTTTTTAATGATAATCGAATTTAAATTTGAATTTTTATGAAAAGACAATTTATTCAAAAAAATTTTATGAAATCTAATTTTAGTTTAGAATGCCTCCAGACATTAAAATGCTTTGCATACTGACTTCAATATTGATATTTTTGTAAATAATCAGCCACTGGTTTTTAATACTTATAAATTCTTCTTAGAATATACCTATCTATATATATATACATATTATATATAGGTATATTACAATATTAAGGTGCTTCGATTGAAACATTTCAAAATAAGTATTTTCCAAGTTAAAGTCCAAAATGTTATTAATCCTAAAAACTCGCTAAATTGATTTGATATTATCTTATTTAGTCATATTCTTCTTATATAATTTAATGCTTAGCTGGTTGTTATACTTATATACTATAGACGAAAATTGTACGAAAATTGAATTTTTCTCAAGACACTTTAATAACGTTAAATTGATTTATAACAAATTTATTCCGTAAATTACATTCCGAATTAATAATTTTTTAGCAAGTTACCTTTGAAGAACTAAAATTTTCCTATAATTTACACCTACATACAATGAAATAACGTAGCATATGGATAAGCGTTGAATAAAATAAAATAAAAATACTCAGTTCTAAGTGTCAGTTAAATTGGAAAATTGCAAATAAATTCCGAGTATTTAGGAGTTACAATTTCGGTTCAGATTTGAAGAATACTCTTCTACTTGACATATAGAATATTTTGGGGAATAATATTCTAATTACAGTCCAAGGTTTGTAACGCAAGCAAATATTGATTGCAATAACAAAATTTTGTATATGTGTTCATTATATCACTTAATTAGTCCATTTCCGTTTGCCTGTCAAGATAATTGAAAAACAAAAAGAGATAACGAGTTCATATTTTGTTGATGTATTTTGAAACTAAAAAGTGAGTTTGAGTTTGCGAATGAGCAAAATCGGTCCATTGGGCCACCACAACTTTTGTTTTATACAGTTTTTCGTAAAATGTTTGAATTTGACACAATTTCAGCTAATAATTACAATATACATATCACTATTATATGTATTTATATAACTGTATAGTCTGGATATAAAGAGTATTTTATGAATTATAATGCTTAAAAATAGTTGAAACACTAGCACCAAACATATATCGAGTATCTAAACAATTAACTCTGTTAGTTGTTATCTTCACCTATTTTTTTTATGAAATTCTCCTTAAAAAAACTTTTTAATAAAGTTCAAACGAATCACCCTAATGTTAATAAAACTACCTATCACTATAGAATAAAAAATAATTAAAGGTATGGTGGCTGAAATATCCAATCAAATTTAAGATTACAGTCTTATATGTATATGATTTGTTTTAATAACAACGTAATTTTCAGAATTGCAATATTGGCCTTTGAATTTAAAGAAAATAATATTAAAAAAAAAAAAAAAAAAACAATACATGGTTAGTATGTATTCTTTTATTATTTATTGGTTTAATAAGTGCCTAGCGAGTACCTACAGTTTGATTTTATAGATCGAAAAAACATATAGAATATACCCCCAAAAAATATACCCAAAAATATAGTTTAAATCAAGAATCCGATGAGTCGCGAGTATATTACAGTTAGTAATTTAACAATAATAATAATAGAGGTCCGAATAAATCAACCTATTTGTTGGGCAAATAACCTACTCTCCATTACCCCCCCTTAATTCTTTACTGTTTCATCATGACATATTTGTCGTAGGCGGCCTATTGAAGGCATAACACATTTTCTTCCTTTAGCTTGGGCACGTCACCAGACCCCCAATCATTCAAGTTCTTACTCAAAGTTTTTACCAATATATCCTTACTAATTTTTAACTGGGTTCAATTTGTGCTGCAAATTTTTTGATTATAATCTTATACTTCGTTGACATATACATAGCTGGCAGTAGTCACCCACGCTAAGTCTAAGCAGCAAATACTGACAGTGCACATGGGTCCATTTATTTTCTCTTCAAAGATAAAGCATACTGCTTTTGAAAATTAATCTAAGGAAAAATAATTGAAGACAAGTAGTAGTTGTATCAGTATTTGAATAATACTGAATTTTTTATTTTACATATCGAAATGATTAAATTCTTTATCATTATAAAAATTAAAGTATTAAATAAAAATGGATTTGAAAACGAAGTTATAAGCTCTTAAAGATACACTAAACAAAATTTTATATATAATATCTGTGGAAATTTAAATGTATTTTGCTCATTTTTAAAATACAACTTTAGTTCCATGTTTGTGAAGTAAAGAAGATATTTCAAAGGAGTACTCACAAATTTAGTCAACATCCTTCCTTATTGGCCAAGATATTTACAGTAATTCAAATAAATGTTAATTACTTTTCTAGTTCATCATTTTGTGTGTGCTTTGTTTCTTTGCTGGTTTATAAAAATCACCAAACTCGAAATATGATTTGTATTCTTTAGAAAGTCCGTGCATTTTCTTGCCTTGTAGATCACAAGCTTATTCATTAAGCAATTCCATACGATACGCTACTGTAACAATAAAATAGTAATACGGAAACAAAGTTTTTATAAATTTTTTATTATTTTTTTTTTTTTTTTGGGTTTAAATATAACATTCTAAAAGGTTTAAGATGTGTTATTTTTTTTATATTTAAATGTTGGGTAAATATTGATGCTTTTAACAACAATGAATTAGAAGCCAAAAAAAAAAAAATTAAGAATAAATTTATTTAAGATATAAAAACAGAATTCGTTCGTATACATAAAATATAGTTACCGACTTGTAAATTAGTAATAAAAATTATATATAGTATAACAAAATTTTTATTTTTTATTTTTGTGTAATTTATCTAATGGTTTCGTATAGATAATGTTACTTGGGATTCGTTGGAATTCACCAATAAAGCGAACAAAGTTCAATCGCCTAGTTTAGTTTATATACTTTCAGTAACCTCTCCGTCCTCTCATAATTTTGCCGGTAATTTTTATGATTTTCTGTAGTAAATTTGGATCATTTTTCTAATATATTTTTACATTAAGAACTTGTGACAAAAATATACGTCATATCACTTTTCGAAATTACATTTTGCTTTAAAAGAATTTTAAACTATCGTATTGTTGAAAATTCTCTAGAAACAATTACATGCGATTTATGAAAATTTAAAAGAAAATTACTTACCTTTAGGGTATATTAATTTTAGTCTAAATTTTGTAACGCTATCTAATATTGAACGCACAAACAATATTTTTACAAAGGTGTTCAAATGAACACCTAATAAACCATTTCCGACTCTCCATCCGTCATCACGACAGTTCAAAAACAAAAAAAGATAGCGGGCTGAAATTTTGGTGATGTATTTTAAACATAAAAGTGAGTTTAAATACGTGAATGAGCAAAATCGCTCCATTGGGTTTAATGGATCCTTGATCCAGCTTCTAAACTAAAAAAGATAGAAGAAAACTTCAAATACAAAATATGATGATTTTTTTGGAACAAACAACGTTTGGTTATAAGATTTTTTTTATAAAATGTTTGAGGTCTCCACAATTTTAACTCAAATTTAGGTGACAAACACATATAAGTATTAACAATAAATATTATTATTATTCATGTATATATTTTTAACTGTATAGACAAAACAATGAAATTCAGTTATATGCCGAGTATCTACAAAATTTACACTGTTAGTTATTATCTTCAATTGTTTTTAAATTAATTTTAATATTGTTTTCTTAATAATATCTCAAATATCTAATTGATCCTATTGTTAGATCAAAATTTTTGCACTTTATATATTTTCTCCGATGAAACGTTACTCGCTAATTTAATGGCGGTGTGGTGTTAAATGTTTTGGGGTGATAAAAAAAACGTGTCAAGTAATCTATTGCTAATGCTACATTTTTATTTTTGCAATTCTTGAAAATAAAAATTAGTACAGATTTGGTGGAAGCGCAAGAGAATGTAGTATAAGTACATTTTCTTGCGCTTCCACCAAATTTACATTAATTACTATATTCAAAAATTTTATTGTTAAAAGTTGTCAATTCATTAATTATTCTGTAAAAAAAAATTAACTTTACGAAACATTTGGTTTGTTTGAAATAAAGCAATATGTTTAAACAGTTTTTTACATTTTTGACACAATTAATTATTTGTGAAAATAAAATTCAAATTTTTGTTGCAGCTATAAACTTGTTGTTAATATAATGTTTTTATATACGATGTTTATTTAATGCTTAATTAATTACACAAATAATTTTATTCAATTGCATAAAATAAAAAATTTTAATTTTGGAAATTGTGATTTAAATCGTGCCATTTATAATTTGACTATGTTTAAATAAACCCGCCGATTTTCATCACATTGCATTATTATTATTATTATTATTATTATTATCAATAAAATGTTATTCACCTTTCTCATATCATATCATAACATATTACATACATTCATAAAATGCAACAATTAAATGGATAATATAATATATAAAACAAAGATAGGAAATAACCTATAAGTCTTTGGTGAAAATTTATTCATATGCTTTTTTTTTATATCTGCAATCATTGAAAATGATAAAACTTTTATGTACGAAAAATGTTTATAATTTTATTTCATTAAATATATTTTCAGAAAATACTTTTTGATATAGTTACAAAAAATACAAATAAATAAATAACAACAGAAAAAAGAATTTCATTTAAAAAATTACAACAGTGTAGCGTGGTATGTATTATGTGTAGCAATTGTTGTAAAGAATATACAAACTTTTTAATTGTTTATGTGAGATGATTATATTGAACGTTATATTATACAAACAAGGATGCATAGACCGCATATCAATATCTTTATAGAATTGAATTTTCATTTTAATATTATTTGACTACTATGCGCAAAAGAGAGCTATATACAAAAGCTTGATATAAGGAAGGATGTGCTTCTGAAGAAAACTATTTATAATATAGAAACGATTGTTGGATAAAGATACAAATAGCAATTGAATGATAGGTGCTAAATAAAGTAAAAATGATTGATAAAAATGTATATAAAAAAGAGATATATGTATAAAAGTGTGTATGTATACCTCTACCTATGTATACGATTGGAATAATTTAGGTACCTGTGACAGGTATCTTTTTATAAAATATATTTAATATATTAAAGTGAAATATATATATTTATATATTATGTTTGTACAACAAAGATGGATATATAAAATGTGAATATTGTAGAGTAAAGTGGAGAATCATTTACCAGGACAGGTTTCTTCGAGAGCAGTGTTTTGCGGCGGGTGTTTGCGGTGTGTGGAAAGCAATTTTGGAATGCGGGGAGGCTGACAATCTTGTATACGATGTACACAACGAGTGGCTTAGCAGTTAGCTGGTTTTAGTTCGGTTGAAGGTTGTGACCGTAGCGATAGCAATAATCGTATTTAGTTAAGGTGTTTGCATGGAACACCACACAAAATTCGCGAATATCTTGTGTATGCTAAATATTCTCGACATTTTTTAAAACATTTTTAAACTGCATTTAGTGTTGAATTTTGTGTTTGTTTTAAAAATTATTTTATGTTTTGAATTGAAGTTTCATTGAAAAAGTGTGGTTTATTTTTGAAAGTTTTTATGTTTTTTGCTTTTAAAAAGTGTTATTTGGGATCACAACATTTTGGATGTTTTATTGTAGCCACAGTGTGAGGTGTGTTTATTTTTGATTGTTAAAAGTGTGCTCTGGTTTGGTGTGAAATTTGTTTGCAAATATTGTGTTTTGAATTTTGTGCATTTAAATATAAAATTTTGGATATAAAACAGCATTCTTCGCTTTGCAGAAAGTGTGTTGTTGTGTGCTTTAAAGTGTGCTTAAATTTTCAATAGTTATTATTCTGGATCAAATTTTTATGTGTGGATTTTATAAATATATATTTCGTTTCAAATTTGAAGGTTTGTTTGATTTTATAATTATACAATTGAAATTGATTATATTCAACGTGATTTCTATTTTACCGTCGGTAAAATAGACTATATTTTTAATTTTGCGCCGGGGTCAATGTTATTACTGTCGCTGTATAACAGCTTATATAGCTACTTCTTCGTTTGATCAATTGATACATATGTTGGATACTTAATAGATTCTCGAAGCCACTAGCCGCCAACAAATCGAGTATTCAATTGGTTTATGCACTCTGGACTGTTTAGAAACATATTTTAGAAAGTTTTTGAATATTATTAAACTGTGTAATGCCTTTTCATATCCAAAATTTGCTTAACTACATTGATTTAACCTTTCAAATAATAGTTTAGGTCAATTTACCAATAGTAAGATTGCAAAAAAAATGTTAATGATTGAAATCACCTAAGACAATTTTGACATGTATTAGAAGGGATTAAAAATATAATATTTGCTATTGGATTATGTAAATTTTTGACATCTGTTAATACATCTTAATTCTATTAAAAAATTGATTTTTGATTTTGGCTATTTTTTTTTTTTATTGATGAATATAACGGATTTTATTCTTAATAAAGCCGGTTCTAAGAAATTTGAATAATATATCAATACAAAATTTCATATTTTCGATCTAAAAGTGTCTAAGCATTTGTAATAAAAATCTTTTGAATAGCATTTTAGAATTTTATTTTACTGTAGTTGTATCCTAAAATACAAAGATATTAGAGATTTCAATGCATGTATATTATGCAAACAAAGATATTAGAGATTTCAATGCATGTATATTATGCAAACACATTAATCGCACTGGTAAAAACATATTCGATTGTTTCGTTGTAAAGGAAAATTTAAAAATTAATTCAGTTTGCAGAAACATAAAATAAGATAGGTAGAAAATAACTATTGGATAAATTGTTAAATGAATATTGGAGATGGAATGGGTTATAATGCAAGGCATTATATACATCTTTGCATTCAAATTAATAATAAAAAATTGTTTTATATTTTTGTCCTTAGAAAGACAAATTATACGGTTTATAGGAAAATTATTTTAAGAATATTTTAATCAAGAATAATTTAAGAATATACATATGTTTTACGAAACAATATCAGCAATTATAGAAAAGATTTCAATGCATGTACATTGCACGCATTATAATCGACTTGGAAAGAAAGTTCTTTAATATCTTCGATTATTTTATTTTTTTTATTTATTCTCAAAAGCAAATTAAGATTACACTTTTTTTTTGAGAAAAATTATTATTAAGATGTTGAATTCAAAAATTATTAAGACATTTAAACCCCAGAGGAAATTGCATGCAAAGGTACTAATTTTGTAACCGACTGGGAAAAATATATTTTCGTTTGTAGAAAATTTAAAAATTGACTTATTTATTTATAGGAAAATTGTTTAGAAAAACAATTTAACATAGGGGAGCGGGGGACAGGTTGTTACAATTTTTAGATAATTGTCAATTGTCAAGTTTTTACCAGTGCGATTAATGTGTTTGCATAATATACATGCATTGAAATCTCTAATATCTTTGTATTTTAGGATACAACTACAGTAAAATACAATTCTAAAATGCTATTCAAAAGATTTTCATTACAAATGCTTAGACACTTTTAGATCGAAAATATGAAATTTTGTATGGATATATTATTCAAATTTCTTAGAACCGGCTTTATTAAGAATAAAATCCGTTATATTCATCAATAAAAAAAAAAGCCAAAATCAAAAGTAATACATTGTAATCGACTGGGATAAAAAATCTTTGATAGTTTTTTTTTCAGTAGGGATCAATTAACATAGGAAAATTATTTTCGATAGCAATTGAAGATTACATTTATTCTGATATATGATTTGTTCTAAAATATCATTTTAAGCATATATTTTTTAATCCCATTACCTTACAAGTATTAATACGATTTTTTTCATATTCTATAATTCTTTTTACTTTATACGTAGCTTTTGTCTCCTGGCATTTTTCTTATCGTTCTTCATACCTTTCGTCAAAGGACTTTGCTATAAAACATTCATTTGTATAATTTCAAAGAAAAAGTAGATTAGATAAACTTCAGTAGTAAAAACTATGAGTAAAATACATATTGAAAATTACATTTTTTATAGTTTTCACAATTGATATATTTGTATTTATAAAAATATATAAAAATTTCTATAATTATTCACATGTGAATTATATAATCTCAATTAAATAGTAGACGTAAAACTGTAAACTATGTGGATTTATTTAAATAATTTAAGCGAGTTTTTTTTAACCAATCATAAGTAGCAAATTATATGAACGCTTGTGAAAAATCGTGAGAAGTGTGAAAAGTCAATATGAATTATTCAATAAATGGAAAATTGATTAGTTTTGAAGAACTGTTATGTAAACTCACAATGATTGATACTTTTGAAACACATTTTACAAAATTTATTTAAATAAAAAAATTTAAATTAATTTCGTGTCCTTTTTTGTCGCATTACAAGCCAATTTGAGACGCGGATTTAAACATTTAATTTTCATTTCAACTTAACTCTGAAACTGTTGATAGAAGTGTATAATCAAATTTTATAATCTTGAGTTTTAGAAATTATCTACGTGTTAAAGTTTTTAAATTTTTCTAAAAATTATTATTTCATTTTATTGGTATCTATTATTGCTAGGGTTACAACCTTAACTTTGCCCAAAAATTATCTTTGATACTAATTCTTCATTATAAAAATTTATTAAATAGAATATAAATGTTGTTTTGGTGGGAGCGATTGTTAATTAAAAAAATTCAATCTAATTAAAATGAGAAAAGTTTAGAATTTAAGATTATTGCAAATTGATTACTTTTCTTTACTGAAATCCAGAACATAAGTGAATTACTTAAAAATATTATACTCAAAATTAAGTTGTGACAAAAAATTATTAAAGTAATGTAATATTCTTGAAGAATAATAGATTTTATACCCAATCATTCGTTTTCTGCGCACTGTTTTTGTTATTTTGCTACAAAATATCCATTATTAAATATTAAATTTTTTTGTAAAATTGTGAACTTCACGAAGTGAATTCAAAAATCAAGTTAAAATAGTTAACAAAAAAAATATATGTATATTTTATAAGTTAATATCAATAAAAATATACTCCAATTAAGCATCATTGTTGACTAAAAATTTTAAAATTATTTGCGTCTGAGCTGAGCCTTAAAAAATAATTTTCTATTATTTATAATAATTTATACTTCGGGATGATTTTTTCCAATAACAAGTGCTCTTTTAGTGCAAATCAATACAATATTATAAAGCTACCACATTTTCTGTTTATCAAAACGGTCACATTGTTTCAGTGTTTGTACTGAATGTTCTTTATGGCATTCCATGTCTGCTGAAATCTATTCTGGTTACGAATAAAAATGTATCCGATAAAAGTTGTTTATATCTACCCGATAAATGAGTAAATTTTTGTGATAACGTATTGAAACCTATATTTTAATTTATTTTAACCTTTGTTTTAATTTTTAAAATTGTAATTTTTTTGTTTTGGATACCGAATTAATAATTAATCCCTTTAAAAACACCTGTAGAAAATCATAAAATTTTATTTCCATATTTAATTTTTAAGCAGTTCCATATTTTTAACTGAAGTTAAAATTCAAAGAAAAACCTTTGTGTGTAAAATTAACACAATTTATGTGTTAGAAACGGTCCACCCAAAATTATTGTTGATTATTATCACAAAAAAATTTGTAGATTTTTTAATAGAAATTTTGTTTGAAAACTTCGTATCAAAGAGAGAGCTAAAACTTTTTACACTTTTAAATGGTAACAGAAAATGATTGTTATCACAATAATTATTGGGAATTTCAAGGTTAGGCATTTAATTCAAAATCAAGAAATATTAAATGTTTTTTTGGAAAATTAGTTTAATTCATTTATTTAAACTTAAGTCAGAAGTACCTAACAGTCTAATATTATTGTAGAGAATATATAAGATATTTTTTTATGTAGCAGACTTATTATGTGGAAAAGTGAGGTTAGTTAAGCACTTAAAAAAATTATAACACTGTTTTCATTTTAAAAATTAAGTAACGTAAAAAACGTGATAAATTAACAGACAAAAATTCATATACAATTTCTTGGCCATGTTTAAATGAAATACACACAAATTTTTACTGTGTAGGTATTATTATTAAGATTGAAGTAAATCGAAACAATTTTCACCATATTTTTAACATATGATTTTTTGCAAAATCAAAATCTTAAAACTAATTTTTCTATTTTTACAAACAGATAATACGAAATTCTATACCTAAACTGAAGCTCTCAACAGTCGGATTTCCCATTATTGCTTTTGCCATGTAACATTGTTTTTTTTAAGAAATATTTTCCTATCAATATTTTTATGCAAGATAAAAAAAATGAATTTTTATCGTTTAGGAGAAAATAATTAGTAGCTTAAAACTTAATATTACATTATTTTATAAAATGTATTTTTCTTTAAATTTCTAATTGTATCTATAAAATATTATTAATGACATACTAAAAAAAAAAAAAAAAATAATTTTGACAGAATTAAATTACCTAAGCTGGGTAATTAAATTTAGTTTACGAAAAAATATTTAAGTACAATTGTCATTGTGTATTAAATAATAATAATTTTTCTCATAATTTAAAGACAGCATTAAGAATTTTAATGCTTAAAGTCATGCGATATATATATATTTTTTTATATTAATATATTATTGTTATATAAAAGAAAAAACTCTGAAATACGAAAGTTCTATGACCATTTTATTCATTTGTGAATGTTGTTATTTCAATGATTTGAATGCTAGAATATAGTTATGATGAATGGCAGAAACTTCAATACATATTTATATGATATGTTTTATAGAGACTTCAATGCTCGGATAGACTGCGAACATATATTTGAATATCATTTAGATATATTATTGTATCAGAGATGTGTTGGATATATATATAATAGTTCTTATTTCTTAAAAATTACATATTAAAAAAAAATTTTATATTACAACCCTTATTGTAGTGAGCTAAGTGGTAATTTTTATAGCTGACTATCTTATCATAAGATAATTATTAATTAGTAATTACACTATCTAAATTCAAACTTACTTTTCAAATTCATTATTATTAAAATTAATTAATACCTACTGCAAAGTGAAAATCAATCTGTTTCGTTGAGATATTGAAAAAAATTTTGAATTTCTGATAATTTGTTTAGACTCTTACGGCTAATTTAGGAAGGGTTTTATTAGTCTTGTCCCAATCTATTAATAATTGCTTTTCGTTTAAATATTGAACTTCTGATCATGTATTTAGACTTTTACAGCTAATTTAGTCAGGTTTATCTCTTATAATTTATTTCGGCGTTTTTTGTGAATTTTTATTAAGTAAGGCAAACGTGGGTATGTATTTATGGGTTTTATATACAATCAGATACATTGATAGATAATTATCAAATAAACGTATTTTGAGCAAATTTATTCATGGAATAATATTTGTTTTTTGGTATAATTTTATTTTGAGTATTCAGTTTGGTTTTTGGTATGTAATTTGAATACCAGTGTGTACAAAGCAAATCTATATTCCTTCTACAATAAAAATTTTTGGTTTCTAAATTAAATTTTTTCATTTACTTTAAAAAGTATACAAAATTAATTTTTTTATCCTTAAAATATTTTGATTTAGTTTTTGAGATTGAATAAAAATTTATATTGAGAAAGCTTATTCACTTTGAATGCAACAGCGTTAGCGCCATATAAATAATATTTATAGATATTTAAATGAAAGAAATTTTATTATTTTATTTTACTAATTGATTTTGATTGATTTGATTTTGGAGGAAAATAGATAGACAGACGAAAATGAATTAAAATTCTGAACATCTATATGAAAGTTTTGTTAATGCTTGCAGATACAAACATACTGACCATTTTGAGCCTTAATTCTCGGATCTCCATAATATTAAATAAAACAAACTTTAGACTAAATTTAATATACCCTCATATATTTTATACATGTCAGGTATAAAAATAGACTAAGTAGCCAATTTTAATTAAAACAAGTGAAGATAATAACTGACAGAGTTAATTGTTTAGATACTTGATATATGATTGAATATCCATTGTTTGAACTATTTTTAATTAGCTGTCATAAAATAATATAAATATCCAGTCTATACAGTTATATATATTTATATAATAATATGTATTGTAATTACTAATATATGATAATAAGCTAAATTTGAGCTTAAATTGTGGTGAATTCTAACATTTTATGAACAAAAATTTTCAAACAAAAGTAGTTTGTTTCTAAGAAATAAACATTTTTTGTATTTAAATATTTCTTCTATCTTAGACTAAAATTACTATACTCGTGTTTAAAATTTTACAAGCACTTTTAAAATATTTTTGCGGGATTAAAAGTATCAATACAACCCTTTAGATAATGTTTTGTTATTTTCCTGTATAAATATAACTACCATTTGTCGAATTTAATTCGAAGCGAATTCGAATTTATAATAATGGTAGTAGATTCTATGGAATTTTTTATGATTCCCTCTGTACCTATATGAAATTTGTTTATACAATATACAAATATAGGTATAGGTGTGCATTTAGAATGTACTGATTTCAAAATATTGATTACCACATGGTACGTTATCATTTCCGGTATATTTTTTGATGTTATCATAAATCATTATTCTTAAAAATAAATATATGAAATCATCTTCAAATAGGAATAAACAGGTTGTTATTTCAAAAAAAAAAGTGTATTAAATGTCTTGGTGAGTGAGTTTCTGAAGAATATGAAGAAAAGTCAATTACCATAATATTTCGATTTGGCATTCATTCTGATGAATTTAAAAATTTTCCAAAATTAGTCTGTATCTTTACTTTACTTTGAATTTTTGGAAATTTCAACTTTTTTTATAGCAACTTAATAAAATACCAATCAATATTATTTTTATCATGTGCTATATACATTTATTTTACTTTTTTTTTTTATAAATGCCACGCATTTACGCTCAGTAATGGCTAAATGCAGAAGAAATTTATTGAATCGATGGCATAAATATTTATCGAAATGAAATTTGGTATGCATATTCTTGATATGAAAAGGGAGAGCATTTCCAAGAGTTTTTCCCGAAATAAAATTTCTAAAGTAAAAATTATAATTTTATTTTATATTTAGAAATGTTTTTTCATGAAAAACTCTTGAACATGCCCTCCGTTTTCATAACAATTGGATAATTATATTTTGAGTTATTTATCGCGAAAAAAATACAGTGTATTGTATTATGAATTGTGTTTATTAATAGAGCCTGAAGAGGACTCTATCAAAAACACATACCCGCTTAATATATGTAGAGCAGAAGTAGGAGACTCATTAATCCATATTTGAAAGAAAATCATTAAAACTATTAAATCAAAATGGGCTGAAGTTGTGAAACCGAATTTGTTTTTTTTTTTATTTTTTATTTTTCTTATTCAACAGTGAAAAACGTGGATTGTTTAAATTCTCTCCAAATATTTACATTAACTGTTTAAACAATTAAAATCACAAAAGACAGATTATTATTATGAGCTTCATAGAATTAGTTTATCACTGATTTTAATCTGCATCATCTTTGTTGAAATTAAGTTCTACCTTCAAGTGTTTGTCAAATCTTTAACTAGAGTGTACAGAATTTAAAATTCGTCCGAATACCTAAAGCATGTTTTTTTATTATAAAACATGTATTTTGGCTGCAATATTTAGTGTGTATTATTATAATTCTTTTAATTGAAGATTATAAAATAAATATTAAAAAACTTATTGAAATTTATTATATTAAATTGTCTTTAGAATTAATTAGGGTCAATTTAATTGTATGGGGTGCGCCATGAGTGCAGACTTGTTATACTATCAATTCACAATATTATTCTTCATATTCTTGTTACATAATCGCAGAGTAATAAGAAATCCATTTATATTTCTTATATACGTAATATATAGGTAAAAACTTCTGGTCGGAGCTTAGAGAAATTAATCGTATGGTAGTATAACGTTGACAAACACATAAGAAAAATAACTTTTTATTTCAAATTCAACATAAAGTTACATAATTCATCTCTCATGTTACATACATATTGAAAAAATATATTTCTTAGAACTTTTATTTTAATACATATAAAATTCCCGTATCAAGTCAAGTTTATGTTTGTACGCGATTTGTTCCAGTTTAAATGATACGATTTAGTATATATCCCAATAATTATCAGTTTTATTACAAAATCGTTTTTCGTACTTTGATTGTCTATCCAGTTTAGCAAGTTTATAAAAGATGGTAGTGATAGTAAACTTTTGTAATCTAAGTTGGACAGGCATTCAATATATATGGTGTCGAATTTTCTCACTGTGTGATATTTGGTTCAACTTAACAGTAATTAAATATAATCTAAACTTCGATGTAGAATGATAAATGAGAAATTTGTTTTTTTCTTTAAACGATTTTCTTAAAGGTAAGACGACAAAAAAACCAACTTTTTTCTATGCAAGCTATGAAGGTGCGGTTTTTTGTAATCGATGTGAAATGGTTTGATAAAATGTGAAAATTGTCATAGCAGGGCACGTCGAGGTCTGTTAGCAGTGAATAAAATACCATATTACATGTGACAATATTTAGTTCAGGTTAACTGTAAAAGCAAATTACAAAAAAATAAAATAAAAGAATACGCAGTTGATTTTGAATTAGAATTTAGAAAAAATTAAAAATCATTAGCTAACTGTATAACGAAAATGAATTGAGATAAGTTGGTGTTTTATTATCACAAATAAACGCATTCATATCAAGCTTTTTTCTTAAATTATCAAAATTTTATATCTAAGATTGACTCAAACACTATGTCAAAAATTGTATTTAAGAAAAAATTGTTGAAGGTATAAAAGAGATGTAGCTACACAACGTCTATGAAACCCATTGAAGTAGTATTTTGCATTTTACCGTTTATTTTATCAAGACTTTTATTGTTTATATTGACAAGTTCGCCCTGTGGACCTTGCTGATTTATCCTTAAAAGACTGATATTGCCCTTTAATCTTTGTCGTAAGGAAAAAAAACTTTAAAACTTTATCCCAAAATTGAAAAAAAAAATAAATGAAACAACCTTAAAAGAACCGAAAGTATTTACGCATAAACAAAAGCAACTGTTGAATAGTCTGTCTATAAGTAATAATATATAATACGGCTAAAATAATTTTATATACCGTATGAAGTTAGCTATATGTATATGTATTATAAGAAGGTATCTACTGTACCTACCACCGATTCAATCCGATCTGATCCATCGTGTATAGGTTATAATACCTATTTATTACTGACTTCATATTATAAGATATCGTATGCGTTTGTTTCTTCCTATACGTATGAATGTATGTAGTAATATTAACTGTCAAATTAGAAACGTTTCCCATTTATTTTCATACCCAGTAAATGATATGTTGTCAAAATGACCAACGGGATTTGGTTTATTTCTAAATTATCAACTTTATTATTAATATATACGTTGTATCTAGCATGTATCTATAGATATATTTATAAGTATATGCATGCGTATATATCTATAATATCTTTTGATTATAATAATGTTCTGTTCTTATAATATGAAACTTACTTATTTATACTTACTTATACATACATTCTGTGTACATTCAATTGAATGTTGGTTGGTTGATCTGTCTATATCCGTTATTCATAAATATTATAATCAATTGATCTTCTTTTAATTAATAGGGATTTTGTGAAAAAAAAAGTAATATACTCAGCTAGAGTTCAGCACTAACTCTTTGACGGTATATTAAATGTAGTCTAATGTTTGTATTGATAGAAAACTGTAAGAATTGAAAACATTACACTCAGGTTGAGGATTAACACCACAAGCATAAAACCATGTGTTGAGTAGTTTTTAGACCAGCCAATCGATCCCCGGCAGATATGTATTGTTTTCAATTCATACTATTTTCAAATAAAATTAGTAATAGACATTGATTTATTGAGGTTCGAATGACATTTTTACTTCTGTAAAATTGATATAATGTGTTAATAAAACAAAAGTTGTTAAAAATATCTAAATATCTTATAAATTTCAAGCGACCTGTAATATATTTTATTATTCCTCCACCTTGTTATTAGTCCACCTTGGGTGCGCCTGCTGAACCACCATTCGATTATCAATTTCATATAACTTGATAATTCATCACCATGAAAAATTCAACACTACCTCCTTGACTATAATTAGCTATAAAACATTTGCTCATAGTAACATAATTACAAGCAGCGGAATAGTCAATATAATTATGACAGTATTTGCCGTTAAAACTACCTTGTAAAATAGTTTATCTAATAATTAAAAAAATTCCCCACCGTGAGAATGTAGTTTTAAGGAATCAGCATGGATTACGACAGGAAATGATTCTAAAAATTAAATAAAAAAACAATAGTATCTTCATTTTTATGACTAACAAAAAATAATAAAATATATCATTTTTACCCTGTTTTTATGAGACAAATAAAAATCTCCAAAATTGAAATAATATTTCGTTATGGATGTTTTGAATACATAAGTAAGAATTAGAGATTTAAAAATAATGAGAAGAAATGTTAATTTTAACAGATTTTTAAATTTTACAAAAATATTTCAAAAACGTACAGGATCTCTCCTCAGGTTATATTGCGTTTTTAGTTAAAAAAATATTTATTTACAGAATAATTTTATGAATAGCACACTAACATATGTTTTGTGTTTGTAAAAATTTATTACTGAGTATTGCATAGTTTTTACAAAGTATAAAAATCCTGCGTGTGGACAAAAAACTCGGAATACGATAATAGAGCGCAAAATAATTTTGAGTTTTTGGAAAATTGGCTCAAAAATGAAAAATAAAGTCGTAATTGAACATTCAGGTACCTATATGTATATTCTTCAATGTATTTTTCTGCAGTTTTAATCCTATTTGGACATGCAATGTCATCCTCTGAGAATTTCTGACTTTTGATACATTGAAAAAATACCTAAATAATTACAATCTTAAATACAAAATTTCATAAAAACTATATAATTTCGTTTCAAGTTTAATTTAATTTTAATCAATTTAATAATTTAGTTTTCAAGGTTTGTTATGGTGTTGCATTTAGTTTCGCATTTTATGTTTGTTAAATATAGCAAATTATGTATCAGCAAAAAATCCAAATGTCATTTTTTTGGACGCATATCAAAATTTGATAACTACTTTCAATATTTTGAATCCTTACAAATTTAAGCCTGTATATATTCATTCCATTTAATATATGCGCAAGATATACAATGTATTTAGAAATAAATTGTTTAAACTTGCATCAATAAAATGACAAATTTTTGTGACCATTTGTCAAAAAAATAGTCCATAAAACAAATACTCATTCTAAGTTTCGTATCTAGGCATGTATTGGGCCAAAGGACTAAAACGAATAGATCATTAATATTTCTTTTGAAGTCTACCTGGTTGTTACCATAGCAACGGCACATGTTGTATGCTGTGTTGTTTTAATGTAGTATGTTGTTGCTTGGTTGGTGCTTTCTTTCTTTCTTTTTGTCTCTTTGTTGATGTTTTCAGGTGTTATTGTTATTTTTGAGGGTCTCATATCATCTCTCTATTTTAATAATAACAATATGTTAAAAGTTATTTTTGTTGTTAGACCCTCCGAAAATAATTAAAGTGTGTTTTGGTGAATTTCTTATTTTATTCTTTCTCTATTCTTACCACTTTTTTGTATAGAATAATTGTTAATAGATAATATGCCACTATTACAAAATTATTACAAAAATAGTGTTTTCCGAAATTCATTTATTGACCAGGTACTTTGTAGTATTACTTATAAATAGTAAGAAAACGTGAATTTGATATGTTTAACGACGTCAAGAAAATTCATGTATGCATGTGTGTGGTGGGCATTACTCATATCGGCTAGATCAATGATATTTTAACTTTACATAATGTAATTTGTAATTTGACTTATACTTACTATGTAATTTGACTTATACTTAATGTTAACCTTTTATTAATACTTACGACTACTGAATGTTTGAGTTTAATCGCATAGAAATTGTAAATTAAAAAAAAAAACAAGTGACGATAACAACTGACAGAGTAAATTATTTAGATACTCGAAATATCATTGCTTGATAATCAATCATAAAACATGGTTAAATTTCAAATGACAAAAAATTAAGGTTGTGATGGGAATAAAATACTTTTTAATTAAATATATTTGTTTTTTTTAATTCGAAATTTTCAGCATTTATTGATTTGTGTCTATTTAAAATATTGATATTATTTTTGATAATGGTTTTTATTATTGTATCATAAATTATTGTAAATTGTAAATAATTTCATATATTTTGTTCATTATACTACCATGAAATAACAAAGATAAAAGGGAAAGATTTTTATTGTTAAATTGTTTAATTTTGAAGTGTTTCGTTTTGTGTAGTTATTGAATACAAAACAATTTGCTTTTTTTCTTCAAAAATTGAAAACAAATTCGACTTTATGGCAAAGATACATAGGCATATACATACATATACACTCACACACACACATACATAAAAACTTAAATACTGTAGGTATTATAACAGTAATAGACTTATTTGGTCGTTTACCTGCAGCAAACTGAGACCATGCAACGAACATACCAATAGCACATATACAGCAACACACATGATATTGAAATTAAAAACCCTCAGGCATAATTTACCTTAACGCTTATACATTGATTGGATATTAAAAATTGTGAATACGTATTACAAGGTGATCCAGTTAATAAGTAATGGATTCGTTGTTGGCATCTATAGCCAGTGGGCCAGATAGTCGAAAGAGTGTTTAAATAATTTCAATTCTAATAATCGTACTATTAGAAAAATTTAACAATCCAAAGATATTCATTTGGCAACAAAAGATTTCTACTTTGTATTCTTCTACTCTTAATTATTTTTGTACATACTCTTATTTAATTACTATTAAACATTTTTACTTCAAAATATTTATATTTACTTTTTAAAATGACATCTAGTTTACAAAATAAATTCTTACTTTTTACTACACTATTTCTAGTTCCTGAAAAATCGATTTTTATTCATTTGATTCGTTATCATTTGTTTTAATACAATCAAAAAATATATTTAAATATTGTAGCAGCTAAAAATAACTTCGATCAATTCCAATATCTATATTTTCTAGCGATTTTCCCTACTCGCCTCGGATGGAACGTAGTGATTTAATTATCAAAACCAATTCTATAAACATTCGGTTTTTAATGGTGGCATTAGTCTAAAATAAAATAATTGATTTAAAATTTTTTCACTTAAGGAAGTACGAGCGCCAGGCGGGGTGGTGATAGGTAACGACTCTAGTGCGGTAAGGGGAACGCAGTAACCATATGATTTTTTTCAATATATAGATAGATATACATTTAACATTGGCTAGTGGCGGCATTTATTTTTCTTTTAATTAATACACTTTAATTAGTCGGGCAAGTGTAAATGTTTTTGAATTAAATTTATCACTAATATATTTACTTTCATCCATAAGTTTTTTAAAAATATTCACCGACAGTTTTACGAGAAAAATACAGAAATGTATCAATGTTTGAAGGTTACCCCATAAGACCAATGTTAAATTGCTCAACTTTAAAGTTAATTATTTATTTAAATGATCGGGCAATCTCCTTCAAATTTTTGGAATTTGTTTAGACATATTGAAACTTTGTATTAAAAAAAAATCAAGCCTTTTATCAAAAGTTGCCTTAAAGCCAAAGAATCTTTAAAAATAATATTTTTATTGCATCAAAAAAATATATAAAACCAATTACGTAGGTTAATTTCATCTCTTTCCTTCCCCACACTTTTATATTATTTTTTACCATTCTTGACCGAGCCACGTTTTTATGGACGCTCCCATGACAGGAATTGCTCCCATGATTTTTTTAGCATTTTGTAACATATATACCATTATAAATATAGTCTTAATATGAAACTGTAGAATCTATAAAACTTAAGCTTTCTTAATATACTAAATAGCCCCATTGAATCTTTCCTATTCCTGAGCAAAATATTGGAACACTTCCAGTTTTTGTGTGGTATTGCATTCTATTAAATATATACTTAAATAAATTAACAAGTGTTGTAATTGGTTGGTGTGGAAATCTTTAAAAGTAGAATTATTTGATAGTACAAGTATTAAAAAGTTGATGTGTTTAAAAGTTGTTATTTTGTGAAGAAAATTAGAGTATAATAAAATAAACATAGATAATTTTTGAATAAAATATTTTAAAGCAGAAATATTTAACAGTAAATAAATAATCAGAGCCATCGGAAATATTTATAAGTAATTTGATAATAAATTTTAACTTTTGATCCAAGTGCTTATAAATTTATTTAATTGAAACTTGTGGCAATCCTATGGATATGTGAAAAAGTACTGCATACAAAAACTGTTCTTTAGAAAATAAACACACATGCCATACAATTTAAAAGATACATTATCGTTGGCCACAAAATCAAAATGAATTGTCTGGTTTTTTCCCGTTCAAAAATTCGAACTAACTTGTTAGAATTGTTTTTTGTCCAAATAAATATACCTATTTTTCCAATTATTCATTCTAAGGAAGAAATAGCCACAATTAAATTGGTCTTATATAAGCAGATTTTAATGACACCCGGTATATTAAACTAATTTTCTTTAAGATGAAAATGTGTGATCCGCTTATTATGCTCCGTATAATTAAAAGCAGCTTATTTAAAAATAGATTAGAAATAAGTTAGGTATAGGTTCTTCAATACATTTTGATTAAAAGTAAATATATCAACTTTCTTACTAACCGGACCATCTTGTTTCGAATATGTATTAGGTATTATGGCAGCCACCACCACCACCAATATGAGATTTTTATATAAATTCATGTTCTATTTTTAACTTTTATTAAATTTATTATCTTTAAGGCCATTATTATCTGAAATATTTATCAAAAATAATCATAATTATTTATTTTGAATAAAAATCATAAATATATCTATATATATTCTACATAGGTAAAAGTATCAGATTTTATTTATGAAGAGCCACTGGTTTTTTTTTTTTTTTACTTTAAAATTTTAATATTTTACTTAAAGCGACGGTATACAGAAAAAAAAATCACATTAAAATTATAATTTTATATTAATTATATTTGTAACTCTTGAAAATTTATGTTGTAAATTCTTAAATTAGAAGAAAAAAATTATTTTATTATAAAAAGTAAGAATATATTTTTAATTTTTTTTTTTTGACATTTTTTTAAGCATTTGAGGTTATTTATGAACAATTTTTTGCATTGAATAAGGGATTAAGAATAAAGGATTGACAAATTTTAATTAAGAATACATAGTTACAATCAAAAATTGAGCATACGACTTACTGAAAACAGATAAATCTTTCTAAACCGCGAAAATTCCATTAAAAAATCTGAATGTAAAAGAAAATTTGGGAGTAGCACAAAAAATTCAATCAAATACGCAAACCAAACTTGCAATAAATAAGTTAACTTGACCACATACCGTTTTGTTTGATTTAATAAGGACTTCTTTTAACAAATTTTTGAATAAATTAACATCTTAGTGACACCAATGTTTAATTTCAGCATAGCGAATTATATATTAATAGAATATGACCTAAGGTAATTTTAAAGCTGTGTTGACTGGATGACTTATGTATATAAACTATAATAATGCTGGTTTAGAGTTGTATGAACTGTTCGCACTCAAGAGTTTTGTACTGAAATTCACAGCCTCAGGAAACCACTATCCCTATTCTATGATAGTAGCATCATCGACGCAACCTTTCTTAAAAAATTAACTAAATATATTAATGTACGAAAATTTGTCAGATTAAATTGAAGATAAATGCCATTGACACCACATTTGACATTAGCTATGACACTATCAATTTGCAAAAATATATCCATTTGACAACAGTTAGTAGGACAGAAGTTTTCTGCAATTCTAGGATAAGTTTCAGAAAAATAAAAATCACTATAGTACTAGTATTGTGAAAGAAGCATCAAATGTGCCAAACAGGTCTATTTTATAACAAGATACTGCCTCCAAGTGCGAGTGACTATATCGAAAGTTCTTGCATTACCATTGGTCATTAAGGTTTTCAAAAGCCAATTTCAGTGATAAGCAAGATTTTGAAAACATGGAAAATTGTGTCAATTCATACAGCTAAATAACTAATCGAAAACTTGTAGCAAGTGTAAATTTATTATAAAAATAAATATAATATCGAAAATCATGGTTATCTGAAAGCTCTTGGTTGAATACTGAGATCAAATATAAACACTTCTCAAAGTCATATTTACACAATTTAAAAATTATATTCCATTTTTGAAAGGATTCGATTTTTTCTAGTATTAGTTATCAATTTGGTAATCTTTCGTAAAGTTATTAATTGGGTTTTCTGAAAAAAAATACTAAAATTAAAAAATTAAAAAATAAATATATGTAAGAATAAAAATTGAGTTGTCGACAAGTTGAATCAGCTATTTCAGATTTATTGAAAAAAGAAACTATAAAAATTTATTTTGATAATATTTAAAAGTATTATTAATTGCATTCAAACATGCGAAAAAAAACTATTAGATATGCACATTATCGTATCAGTTACATACTAATATTGTGTTATGTTAGATGTATGTATAGGTAACTCGTATTAACATAATTCTAGAGCAGGACATGAACACATTTAGTTCTTTTAATTTTAATCATAAAATTTGTGTCATTAAAAAAAATTCACTGTCATTAATACACTTTAATAATAGATGATGTTGAAATAAAATTCTGTTTTCAAAATAACCGAAAAATATTTTCTAAAAATTTAAAAAATGTTATTTACGATCGTTTTGGATTGTTTAGCCATTTTCAAAACAATGTACAATTAATAAATTCTGTAGGGTTTTAAGGTTAAGTACGTTTCCAAGAAAATCTGTGTTCTGAGAATCTCTTAGAAAATTTAATTTAACTTCGTGGTACTTAATGTGTGATGAAAATTAGATTTACCGATCTGAGAATTATCATTTTTGGAGTAAACAGCTCTGAAGAGTGCTATATGTAGTGATGATTGAAACAAAATTTAAATAGAGAAGAAAAAGTATGTAATGTTTTTTTTAAGCTTTGTACATTTTACCTAGGAATAAAGTAATTTATCAACAAACAAAAAAATTGATAATTTTTTGAAAAATATATAAAAATAAATACATGAATTTTAGTGAAATTGTATTAAGAATTAAAACAGATATATAAAAAAATTTATATGAAAAAAAAAAGTTAACAAATTTTTTTAAATAATATAATTAATTATAACACTAAGATTAGTAAAAAGCGATGAAAGGTCAATGGCATAGATACAAATATATAAATTAATTTTTTTTTTTTTAAATTTAATTTTAATGCTATAAAGTAATAAAAATTTTATTTGTTACCAGAGTGAATGGTGGAGTGCTAGAGTGGATGCTAGAGAAAAAATTATACAGTGTCTGTCATAAAATTTGCTTTAATGTTGGAAATTCTTTCGTATTAAGATAAATCATAATTATGTCTTATGCATTGGTCTAAGAAACAGACTTATAAATAACTAAGCTAAGCTTCTATGAACATGTAATAAATAATTACCGTAAAAGGAATCAACCCTAAATTTTAAAAATATATCATTAGCGTATTCGGTGTAATGAGAAAATATAATATGCATGGGAAATACATTTTTTAGGGCGCTGCATCAATGTTCAGGTCCCAGTTAGATTAATAATGCATTAAAATCTTAAAAATCTATTTATTAATTTTCCATTACTAAGAGATGAGCTTATATGTTGTAAAAAAATTACTCTATTTTGTGAAAAAATAAAATTATAAAAAATTAAATAAAATCTAATAAAAAAAAAAAAAACAATGAATATGTTAAATATTTTCCTCGAATAGGAAATAATAATATAACATCTTGTTATTTTCCATTGTAAATGTTGTCTGTTCGACACAAAATACTTTTTGCATCGAAATTTATACTGTTTCAAATTAAAATATACTTTATAAATATTTAATAAAATTAATTGAAATGATTAAAATATAATACATAATTTTTCCTTAATTTTAAAATAAATTTGAATTCAATAAATTATATAACTTTAATCAACATGGCTGACACTTGGAATCACATTTCTATATAGCGACTTTAAATCATAGTTTCTTATCATATAACAAATATCTAACAAAAATTTTTTTTCAATGTACCCCATGATGTTGTAAAAACTAGCCTACAGCATGATTTTTTTAGACAAAAATTTCGTTAATTTATGTTTTAAACGTAATAATGTAACTGTATAACACCACTAAAAATTTTTATCTTAATGAATAAAATAAACAGACAAAACTCTAATCAATATATTAGACGTTATTTATGCAAAGTAAAGAATACGTTTCAGCTGCGAAAAATTAGCAAATTAAAAACAAAAAATTAATGGTTTTAATTTATATTTGTTACTTATAATCATTTTCTATCACATATTTTTGATATGTGAGATAAGAGTAAGTACTTAATTAACAATATAAAATTTTGACATATCTCTAGACATTAAAGCCCCTAGAGTTCAGAATATTCAGCTAAGTTTACGCGTGTGTGTATGTAGATTTAAAATTCATAATTAAATCCGTAAATTTAAAATACAATTATGAAAATATTAACTTAGTCTTCTAATCAGTAGAATACTACGAGCTACTTTATTATTATCAAAATAAATATATTGAATTCATTAATTGATAATCTGGCATTAAAAATATTCCATTATCTAAGTTATACGTCCACAATTAACAATAATAACATTTCATCAGACACTTAATTGTTCTGGGAAGATAGCTTTGTAGATTTGGTTTGAAATATTCAAGCCATTTGTTTTTTTTTGCATAAGAAATTTCTATCCTAGAAATACGGATATGATGAAGATAAGAGTAGAGTGTAAATATAGATGTAAGAACTGGCCGGATTTACATTGCAGCAGACAATTTAGAGGACACTGTACATATATATTCTAAAAAGAAAACATTATAAATAAGTATTTATTCAATTCTTGAGAGAGTTATAATTTTTTCTGTGTTTGTTTAAAGTTTAAAGTTAAAAAACTTAATAATATTATACATACCATCACTTTTTTATTTTTCAATTTATATTTTTAATTTTTTTTTTTGGAGAGATATCATTTGGATATATATATTTAGAGTTCTTTGTTTTTTATCTACAAAAATATTAATTTTATTACATGTATTCCATTTCGCTTTGTTTTAATGGTTTTTTTTAATACTAGTTTCTTAAGATATTTGATAAAAAATTAGAAGATATAGTTTGCCTAGGCTACACAAAGTTGTTCTACAATAATAATAATATTCTAATAATATATAAGTCGTAAGCCAATATCCTTTTAAAATTGACTATACAAATCTAAGTACTTCTGCAGTAAGTATTTTCATTATTAAAGATTAACAAACAATTAAAAGTTTTTATAGTCTATGATATTTCATGACAGCGAAAAACATTTTTTATTTCGAGAATTCCTTCCGTTTTGATGTAAATATTGTGCATACCATTTTGAATAGTTAGTTTTGAGTTATTTATACGTGAAGCAAATATTTCAATGTATATTAAATTAGAAATTAACTTTTAATACAGGATCTATGGAACTCAAAAACATAATCACACTTAAGATAATCAGAATATTCAGGATAACATTAAATCAAAACATGACAAATATTTATTCTATGGTCAATATGTTGGATATTAAAAACTAGATACCTACAAAAATAAGTATTAACTTCCGTCTTGACACAAATCACAATATTCTAAAAAAAATTTGAAGTTATTTTGAAGGCTCGAAATTGGAGTAAGCAGTCGTATATATCGTTCCTTAAAATTTATTTTGTAATCGATAACAAAAAGGCACTTGTGTTAAATCATAGGTTGTTGCCTTTAAATTTTTTTCTTTAATGCTATTTTATTAAGAATCCCTTTAATTAAAATTTTTAAAACCACGTAATTATTTACAAATCGTTATCAGTGACTGAATAATTGAGTTAATTACTAGGGATGCGCACGACCGTACTATATGATATACACGACTTTTTTTTTCTGAACGTTTTGAAATTGCTCTATTAAAAATCCATCCGTTAAAATATAGCCTATATAATTACTAATTTCAATTCAATTTTATATTTGTGAGAAAATACCCGGGCCCAGCAAGTATACACGTTAAATCTAGTCCTGTACACCTGCAAACAAACGCTACAGATCAAAGGAAATGGCACTTTACTCGTGTTAAAAAACCGTATTCTAAAAAATAATTAGTACTTCCTTTAAAAAAAATTAGCAAAACATATCGTTTTAAGAAATCTTCACAACAACAAAATTATTGACAAAATTCTAATTATTCATGATTTATAGACGAAATCCTCAAAAAATATATCTGTTATAGAAAAAAAAAAACACATTTTAATAATGTCGTGCGAAAAATTATAATATTCTTTTTTTTTAAATTCCATTTGAACAGAAATTCAACAGTCAATTTAAAAATAATAATTGCTGTCAATTTAATAAACTATAAAAAAAAATCGTAATCAACCATTAATTATATGTAAATCAATTCTATTAAAAAAGATATTTTATATAAAATTAAATTTATGATCATTATTGGTGATCAACTTTTAACTAAACGATATTATCTATAAATATAATCTCTTGAAAAAAACGACAAATTTTATATATTTATACATTTTACTGTTTTCTGTATATTTTATGTCTATCAACAACAAAACGCTTACTTAGTGATGCGTCCACAGTTATGTCATTATGTACAACATATTCTAAGTTATACATACAGACCTATAATTCAGTCTCCACATACTATCATTTGTACCCCACATGTAAAAAAATTTTTTCAATACTTAGCCTTATGTCTAGCCTTACAAATATTCTCAAAAATTTTTCAGTTAAGACACCCAGTTTTACCATGCATCGGATCTTCAATAATTACAATCATAGGAAATGGATATTTTCCAATTTTCAGCTTATCCGCTTCGCTGATCTTAATATTAATATTAATCTATATGATATTAATCAATATTAAATACATTTAAAAGAGCCTTTTCAGTTTATAAATAGTGGTTCTTGAGTAATTAAATATTAACGAATGTAATCTAAAAAGTTTAAGAAATCTCTGATATAATCTGTGAGCTTTCATTATAATTTTATTTTTAAGATTTAATAAAATTTTGTAGCAAGTGCAGCTCAGGGAAAACAAAACACAGTGTTGTATTGTCTACTCGCATATTCACAACCAGTTTTATGCTGACCTGTAAACAATGTGCTATGTGCTCGTATGATCAATTTATTTCAGAATATGTTGATTTGGTTTTTGACATTATATGAGGCAGGATATATCTTTAGACTAAGCTTAACCAATAATTTCTGTATACGTATAAGAAAAAGTTTTTATTAAATAGTCACTGGGAGCTTCTAGTTATTAGATAATCCAAAGGACAAAAAATGCAAAATATACAAAATAATGGCTTTGGTCAAAGTCATAGACAAATTTCATTTTGATTCAAAGACCATATAGCCTGTTTATTAAATAGATCATACAATGGGTATATTCTTTACAACATCACAGCATACAGTAAACAGCATTCCTAGGTGGTCACCCATCTAAGTATTTGACTGTGTCTTATGTTGTTTAACTTTGGTGATCGGTTGAGACCAGTAATAACGTTACGTCATTGGGGTTGGCATTTAAAAAAATGATATTACAAAATCAACCAATCTAATTTGGAAAATATGTGTACGCTGATATTGGCTGCAAACATAAAAAACGTGCGTCATGATTGACAAAAAGTTTACACGTGTGACACAATTGACCTGGGTTTTAATATGCGTTGATTCATGTGTTATTGTGGTTTTCAAAAAAAGCCTGCATCTTAGTGTATGCTCGACCCACTTTGAAATGAATATTTCAACGATGAAAAATAAATTTAAGTTTTTTAAAAGCCAAAAAATCGTTGGTAATTGCAATTTGTCAATCTTCAAAGTATGTGATGAACTTGGATATTTTTTGAAAACATGCTGTATAATAAATAATATATGTTCTGCTATAAAGGTGATGTGAGTTTTTATATACGCATATATCTATCTTACTTTGAAGAGGATGAATTGTTAATTAAACTTAAGTAATTTTTATTTCTTCTATTTTATTGTTTTATGACTTTAAGTAACTATACATATATAATATATCTAGATATCTCAGAGAAACCGCTCAGTAAAATTTTAAAAAGTGTACCAAACAAAATATACACTTTTATATTTCTTGCATGCGAGATATAACGAGAGAAAACATATAAGTCAGTAAAACGAATATTCTATTTGAAATAAATTTGCAGAAAGCTGGAGATGATTCTAATCTCTTCAAATGGACCCAAATACATGGAATCTGAGTTTGCACCATCGTGGGCGGTGAGCTTATTTTTTGGCAGTTTTCAAGGTTTTGCGCTTAAAACTCGTAAGCATCGTAGCCTGAAGAAAATTACTTTATATAAAATTAAAGTACATAAATTTATGCCTCAAATAACTCAGTAAAAGTTAACATCGGTTCAGGCGTTTGGATGCTATTGATTTTCAAAAGTGATCGATTTTTCCAACTTCGCTAAAGAGTTGACATATATCAATTTTCAAATCCTATAACTTGAAACCGACGGATCCTATGGAAAAATTGTGGAATATTTAAATAAAAGTACATAAAATTTTAACTTTTAAATAATCATAGGAAGCAGAATTTTATTTTTCATTTATACATGGACATTTTTGTCAACTCCTTAACGTCGTTGGGAAAACTGTTAAAATTTGAAAATATACTGGCTGAACGGATATCCATCCAATTTTAACTTTTAAAGGCTCATTTGACGCATAATTTTACTTTTTTCGTTTTAATATTTGTCCATTTTTTCTGTAGAATGTTTCGTTTTCACTTTTTAGTAGTAAAACCAAGAAAATTGCTAAAACTTCATGGTTTTTCCCTGCTCACCAAGAATTAAGCTTACCACAAACAATGGTGCAAACTTAGATTCCAAGTATTGAGGTCCATTTGAAGACACTAAATCATATCCAGATTTGAGTTAATTAATTCCAAACACGGCGAATATTGGGTCTCGTTTTACTTGAATAATAGCGTTTATGTTTAGTACTTAAGTTATACTCTAGAAATTAATGATTTGGAACAATTCAAATGATGACAGATAAAGTATCTTATTTCCAAATAAGCCACATGCATAATGTAACATTTGTTTTTCAGTTTTCAGCTGTAACTTTAATGCTTTCATGCATTATTTGAGCGTTTTACTATTAACTTTCATATTTTTGTGGATAAAGAAGGTAACATTTTCTATTAAAAAAGACAAATAAAAATTTCGAATTTATAATATTAGTACAAACCAAATACTGTTAATTTACTTGGTATACACTGAAAAATTGGCCTCACCTTGATCATCATGCATATATTAAAAAAAAAAAAGTAAGTATTCTTTTTGAATGCGCTGCCAAACATCATCACACAAATTCATCATATAAAAGAATCCATTTTTACCGTTTATTTTATATGAATGTTAATGTTTATATATACATATAAATATATTTTTTATATTACAAAAAAATGTAGAGAGAATAAATAGTTAGAGGTCTGTGTGTGTGTGTGTGTGTGTGTAGCCACAAAAGCCAATGGACAAGTTATGTTTTACACACTAAATATTATTATAGTACTATACTAAACAACTAGAGAATGACTAGAAAACCATACCATTAAATTAGTAAACAAGAACTTTTTTTTTGTATATTTATATTTTAAATACATACATATAGAAAATTTAAATAATGATAATAATAATTATTATGGGTACAATATAAATAAATAAAAAATATATTTAAACCACAAAAATTAAGCAAGAGGGGAGTTCGATTCACAACAATATTATGTTTATATTGGAGATTTGATGAGGTTGATTCACATGTATTGCCAGAAACTATAAACACGTATAATGTAGACAAAATAAACTTGTACAAAACGTACAAGTATAATTTAGACAAAATGACCACACAAGAACCCCATACTGTTATAACTATTGACAATTTTTTGACAAATGTTGTCAAAACTACCTGTTGTTTTATTTATAGTCTCCTACATTACTTACATTTTATTCGAATTCAATTTCCCAATGATTAATTTTCATTATCTTCATATCAATTTGATACAAGAAGCTTAATTTTGGTATTACTCTTTTCGTATTACCATTTATTATTCTATTAGTTTTGATAAACCTTATAGTATCTTTCGCTTTAATTACCACAGTAATTAGTAATTCTAAGTTCAAAATTGCTTAAGACATTTGTAACTTTGTTTAATAAAACCGACATTTCAAATCATATATAACTATAGGCCTTGTTAGGGTTTCATATATCTATATTTTAAAGTTTAAATTACATTATAATGTACGATAGAATATATCAGGGTAAGATATATAACTCTGGTCTCCAAATCGAACAAAACAAGCTACAATATTAATAACTGAGCTATTATAGTTCAGGTTTGTGCGTCTTGGAGAAGAGTATTGTAACTTACGAAGATATGGTCCCAGAGCCGGCCGTATGAAAGTCCTTTGGATCATATACATACACAATTGTTGGTCTGACAATATTACTATATATCTAAAGGTCGACATGTATGAAATTGTCCAATTATCCCCGCATGAATGTAATTTCCTGTTGACACTTTCGAACGAAATCTTACTTTATTTCATAAACTAAATTTATAACAAAAAAAAAAGGTTTAGACAAGTGGATTAAAAGTGTCTAGCATCGACCAGCCCCCGTTGTCACATATCTTGTGTTGACCGCAATTGAAGATAAATTTTTACATCCACACATGATAAAGCGAAAGTAAGGCTGATGGACTCTAGGCACTTTTATTCCACCTTTTTCATATAATCAAGATGGCGCTTTAAAACGCCAACTGGTAGTACCATGCATGCGACCAAAATGAGACAATTTCATAGGACTGATCCATAGGACTTTCAAATGGCACTTGGTAATCATACCTTATATTAACTCAAAAACACAAAAATTTGGTAAAGTTATCGGGAAAGGATGGATAGCTTTAGGGAAATGGAAATGTTTGGCATTATGTATTATATTAAGAAACAACCGTAGTAACTACGAAAGTTACGTGGAAACTTGGAAATCGAAGATATGATTCCATAAAATAGCATATACTTTGTACTTATTCCCAACCAAGATTATGAAAATGATTTTATGAATGTTGTACATGCTTGAATGTTCTGTCATTATTAGTCATTATTAGTCAATAAATAAATTTGAAGATCCTTATTTACTTAATGTGTTTGATTAAACTTATTAGTTATATTCTTTTGTTATCAAGCAGTATTATCCGTTATTAGTTTTTTCTGTAATTTATTTAATAAATTTTGTTCTGTTTTTGAGTTTGTTCTGTTTTGAAGCTATATTACAGATCTCTAACAAGTCACACTTGATAATAGTTTTTGTTACAACTAAAATTCTTTAACATATGTGAATCAGGCATTATAATATTAGATTGTAACATAAATGTTTAAAATAATAATAAAAAATTATAATTAGCATTTATTATTATTATTCTATTATTTATTTATCTAACAAAATTTGTAGGGATATAATTTTTTTTTAGATAGAAACTGTACAAGTTTATGATATATACATGTTGTAAAATAGAAAACATGGTGTTTATAAGAAATACAAAATTAAAAAAAAAAATGTTTTTCTTATAGGCCGTATATTTAAATTGAGGTGAGGCGCGTTTATAGCATTTATTTTGCCGAAAAAAGAAAATAACCAAGTGAAGATAACAACTAATAGTTTTAATTGTTTAAATACTAAATATAACATTGTGTATAATCATTAACATCCATTAAATACACAAATTATCAAGCCAAATAATTATAATAGTTTTTTTATATAATAATAAGTATATTAATTATATATATCTTTACAACAAAAGTTGTATGTTTTATGACCCAATTGACCGAAATCAAATGGAATTACTACGTTCTAAACAGTTCTGAATCTAATAATATTTAGAAAAATCATATAACAAAGGAATAAAACAATAATAATGTGTCTCTCAAAATATCGATTACAGAGCAATCGCAAATTCGAATCAGCTTATGATATCGCGAGTAGTGTGCTAATAATCAGTTAAAAGTTATATTAAGTGTTGTACTGAGTGATTAAATATATGGTGTTGTACTAAATAATAGTAAAACTAAGTCAAGAGAATTTTTTTAAAGATAAATGATTCGAATTTTTGCAACGAATTTTGAAGATAGAAATTTTCTGTAAAGATAATATTTAATTTTTAAATACGAAGTGAAATAAAAACTCTTTGAATTTTTACTAATTCATTGTCTGTTATCTGAGATTCGTGAGAGCTCAATCAATTGAGCCAATAATATCGATAGCAACCTGTATATTAGTATAATATAGTAGTACTCATAATCTTTTATGCATGATAAATAATTATAAATATAAGATACAAATTTATATTGATTATGATTGTTTAATATAAATATTGTATCGAATTAAAAATTTTACATAAAAATATCAACATAAAATCGTATTTATAGTTAGTCAGAAATTAAAAATGGTATATGTTACCAACCTTATTATGTATGTAGTAATAAGGTATAGACAGATACGGTACAAGTACCTACTAACTTGTACTTGTTCAGATAAACGTTACACATGCCATTCAATTACTATATTTTATAATATGAATGACCTACATTTTAATATATTATATTATATATGTGCTATCCGTAATACTCGAATTTACACATCTGTTGAATAATTTGCTCACAAAGTGTTGTAACATTTTTACTAGCAACTATATTGGTATTAGATATGACACGAAATATATAAGTACTTGGATAATGAGCTTACTTATCGGGTAACCGGGCAGTAGTAGGAGAACGACTTAATAACCTGGTCGGTAGTGGCCTTTCTTGGTGGTATTGTAGTAGTTTGAGTTTACAATGTTAAAATAAACGCCAATAACAATCTAGTAGTCAATTTTTAGAAATGATTTACTAATATTGAATGGATGGAGGAATTTATAGTTCGCAATATAAAGAAAAATATGAACAATGATTGAAAACTGGATAAATATTAATAGTTAAAAGTGGGATTAAACGTCAAAGTTTGGAATATTATACTTAGAGCGGTGTTCCGAAATGTCAGAATCATGAATTTGATTACTCCTGAGAGATGTAGATTTATTCATATCTAACATTTATATCATTGAAAAGTAGTATGAGAACCTGTGACCAACAATAGTCGAAAAGACGAAGCTTATCATATATATATATTTATTTATTTATATATATATATATATATATATATATATATATATATATATATATATATATATATATATATATATATATATATATATGCATATAAATAAATAAATATATATTTTGTGAGTATTCTTAATGCCCGCCTCATTAATCCAAACTGGTGATATCAAAGAAATAGAATATGAGAACAACTACTTTTTTGAATGACTTGAAGACAAAATGCAGTGCTACCAAAATGGTTAAAGATTTTTTGAGACCAAATAGTATATGAAAATATTGACGGCAAAACAAAGATAATTTGAATGATAATTTAAAATTGTTATAAGTCAAATTCGTATTTGATTATTTCAACAAAACTAAAAAAGCTTACAAAAATAAATAATTTTTAATTATCTTTGTTCATTTTTTCAGTTATTATTCCCTTTTTCTTTACTAGAAAAAAAACAATAAATTTTTTGTATATACAATAAATAATTAAAACATTTATATATTTTCATAAAAATCTGTATTTTATACGTATTATAAGACAACACCATCTATTAAAATTATTATCTGTTTAAAACACGAAACAAATTATTTTGGTATAGGTGTAAAAATTGAAAGAATAGCATACAATGGTAGCATAGATGTTGTTGACATGCACAATATATTGAGTTTAGGAAAGACAACATAAAGACTTAGATATTATTTTATATGAAATCTATGATATTATCTGTATTGTTTTTTCAAAAAAAGGGAAGGCATTTTTCACCGTCTAGGAGATTTAAGCGAAAACAGAGCTTAATATTTTTAATTTTTAACTTTAATTCCATACCAAATTTTTAAAACGTTTTTTTTTTGCGTCCTTAAATAATTCATAACATCAAATTATTTATAATGTACTCAATGTTCGAATACAACATCAGCGTGCAAGTTAAAAATTTATTATAATGGGTAAAAGCGTTTGTTGCTAATGATATTATAAACATAATATTGTTTTTATGAATTTTTGTACAAAAATTATTATGGTAAAATATTAAAATTTATTAAAAACATTATTATTATTTAGTATTGGTTTGATATTCTTACATATATGTAGAAGAAGTATAGAACTAAAAATAAAAAGTTAAGACATTCAGTGTAGCAAGTCATACCTAGGTAGTATTATAGTTAGAGTACCTTTATAAGTAGAATAGTGGCCATCAAACTTCTTTTAGCGTTACTGATTTTTATATTATGATCTTGTTTCAAACATGGGCTGGTATAGATAGATACATAGTGTACCTAGCTAGCTGTACTTATAATAAATATGTAGGTAACTTATTGAATCGATCATGCATTTGATTTGTAATTTGTTCTATTTAATTTTTAATTTGTTTCCAACAACCGAAAATGTTGGTTTTATTATCTTTATTTTGAGAAAATTGGAAAATTCAACAAAAAGGTGGTTTATTATGTTTTCACAGTTTTAAATGTAAATAAGTTCTATCATTACAAATACTGTAAAAAGTAATTGATATTTTGAAAATATTTATATTGTAATTTGAATAAAAAATGGATTGGTTTCCATCCCAAATGTTAAAAATCATAGTGAGATTCTAAAAAATTCTAAAGTGAGATGTGATGCTTTTATTTATATCCGTAGTAATTAATGATAAAATATGAAATGCGTATTTTAATATTTTAAAGCCAAAGAAATTGATAAATTTAGGAATATATTTAAAAAAAAAAGGAAATATCCATGATGGAAACAAACATCGATATGAGTTACTTGAATTTACAATAATATTCCAAAATTATTTACTGTAATTTCTATTCTCTAATTTAATATACCTCTCAAATCTAATCTCGCCTGATCAGAAAATTTATTATATTTTAAACTTCCCAGTGGGAAGTTATTGTACTGGGGCCAATATTGTGAATTTCGAATTTTGACATATCTTTACATTTGAAGTTCACTAGAAACGAAATCAAACATTTTTAGAGAGATGCATGCGTGCGTTCGTAATTAATTTTTGTCTAGATTATCTATAGATATTTATTTTTGAAGTGAAAACTTCTTTAGATGCGTTGCATAAATTTTGGTTGGGTAAATTTTATGGGTTCGCGTCACCGACATTTTCATGGCTGCCGTATATGCTGCTGCCGTTGTGAAATGCGTATTGGATGGGTGAAATCTCGTGCGTTAGCATCACCGACTTGCTTATAGCAGTATATCTGTAGCTATACAGCTGACGTATTGTACAACATTACTGCTTGTATATGAGTGATATTCTTTTGTTATGGTATTGTACAGCCCGTAATATATTTGAATAATAAAAAACCATATAATTCTTGCTCGGAGTTTCTTCCATAGATTTGAAAACCAGATTGATGTTGATAATTTTATTTTAAACATTAGGAAATTTCCAATTTTTTTTTTTTTCTAGGTACTTATAACATTCCAGAAAAATTGAGAGGATATTAAATAATTAAATTAAATGGACCTGATGATCACGTATAAGGTTTCAAACATAAAGCATCACACAGTTAAATATTAAATAGAACATACTTAATAAATCATTATACCGTACATAATCTGTATGTATGGTATAATGTTGCAGATATTGGATACATTTCGATATCTTTTAAGTGTAGTGACTTATTGATTATCTTATAGAAATTTATTCATTGTAAATAGATATTTATCTATTTATTATAGCATGCATGGTATATCAGAATGAACATAATATATATCTATCTGTATCTATGTATGTTTTTAGTGTATTTTTTTTTGTTTTTACGTTTACGTAATCATTTAAAACGAATCAACCATTCAGTTAAACTGTTTATTTTATTTTTATTTTTTTAGAAAAAAAAAAATTTATAAAGCGTGTGTAGAATAGGAATCTATGGCAGTCTTAACAAAATCATTTTTCAATTGAATAAGATTTTTACATTTTATTGAAACTATTAAAAAATTTCAAATGTGATCATGAAAAATTGTTTTTTAAAAGCAATATATAGTACAAGACGTAAACTGATTTTTGAAATTTATTATAAAATTTTAACATGTGTCTCAGAAAGTGCTTTTATGGTGAAAAAATTGCGGTTAGGCAAACAAGAAGAGATAAAAATGGTTATATTTCAAAGTAGTAAATTAAAAATCCATTCGCCATAATTTTCTACCGGAAATCAATAAACAAACCGTTTGTTTGACCTAATTTGCAAATAAAATTAAGAATTGTTGGCTCTTGTTTTTTGCCTTTAAATTACTACAGAACAAAAATATTGTTCGTTACTATGAATAACAAGTGAATAAGTTCCTACATTTGCTTGGTTTGCTCGAATGATAATATAGGTAATATTATAATGTTTACCAGCAAGAATACATGCAGATTAGATAGACATCACATTTATAAACAAGGAGTTGCGAATATGAGTCTTGTGGGTAAGATTCGTTACTTTCTGATAATGGATATTGTAGTTTTCATTGATCAATTCTTTCAACTTTCCTCTTACCGATGAAAATATTATTTTTATTAGAGTATTGATAGAAGAATCCATAACTTTAAAAAAATACAATTATTATTTTTGGTTGTATTCAAACTAGATATAAATTCAACATGTTGTTAGAATGGGTGATGATTTATCGGTAATTTCTAATATATATCTTCATTATGACTCATATTTTTGTTTACATATACATCTTCTGCTTGATTAAATAAACTTAAAAATTTTCTCAAAAGAAAATGGTAAATTAATAAATATTAAATTGCACAATATATGTTGTCACACCCAATTGTTTGAATGAAAATGTAGTAATACATATATTCTCAATACGCTTATTCTCAAACGCCTCATTTGAAAATAGAATGTGGTGGTTTATTTATGTAACTCCCTTAGCAAATTTTAATTTTGCGACAAAAATTTGTATACACTAGCCTCAAAACGCAAAAATTTCGATTTCGGAGTTGAAAACAATCACTTTCAATCAAATTAATACTATTTTAATAATAGTAAGTACATTCTCTATGATAACACATTCACAATGCAGAAGTTAATAATTCATATTAAGTAGGCTGTGACAAATAGCGCTCATATGTTAAGGAGGTAAAAAACAACAACACTTTGTGTACACTTGTTTTCATCGGATAAAATTATTTTAATAGGTAATAATTATTATTCGTTTGCCTAATGTTTACTTTATCTCTCAAGGTTTATCCATGTAGCAATAATATTATTTGTACAACCATTTTTTTAAGTTTGTACAAGCAAAACGAATGAGAAAATTGAAAAAAAAAAAACATTAAACTGGGGCCAAATTTGAAACGCCTTTCTTCCATTTTGCACCATTTTTTCATGGATGAAAAAAAATAAATAAAATTACTTTTGGCACACCATATTTTACACTTTTGAAAACCATTTTTTTACGAGGACCGGGAAATGAAATAGTTTTTATTTGCGTATCTTTATTGCCTTACATCAGACAACAATATTACTACAATTTCTACATTTGGTAGAAGCAAAGATTTTGATGATTGAATGTTGTTAAAATCAAATTATTAAGATTTCTTGCTAAGAAATATTTTCTCTAGCAGATAAAATAAGAATCAGAATTAGTCAGTCACTTTTTGATATTAAGAATCTATATTATCCCCTATTCAAGCAGTTTAAATGAAAACACATTAAAATTGATAATTTTGATTAATTTTTTTGTTAACTTGCCGATTACATATTACCAACTATAATACATACAGGGAGATTCATGCTGATTTTTGCGCCATAGTAGTAAAAATATAAACGAGTCATAATTTCACTCAGTTGACTTAGTATTGTAATATTTTATATACTATTTTGAAACATTTCATCTATTTTAAATTTTAAACCCATGCTTGTAATTCTCAATAGTTCTAATATTACCGGAACAATTATTTTTTTCGTTTCTAGTTAGGGTCTTTATTAGCATTAATGTCAATAGTTGCTTTCATTATGTTAGATGGTAAGAGTAACCATCATTTTTTGTTTTCCTCCTAGAAGGATAAAATTACTATATTGTATTCAAAATTTGTCTTTATTAAGAAGTACAAGCAAATTGGATATATAAATAATTTTAACATTGTAGAAATAAAATTTTCATTATAATAGGCATTTTAAAATTTAAATTTATTTTCATTTAAATGAAACGATCCACCAAATAATATGAATATTGACTTTATTGTTTTATTACTTTAGTTGTGTCTTTAGTTTACGTTCAACGATAAAACTGAAAATATTTTTAAAATAAATTTTATTTGAAAAAATGCAAAATATGGTCGTTCAAAATTCCCAAAGCAATAGGAAGATCTGAATAAATGACGTCATTTATATATATCTCCATAGTGATTGTGTATAAAACTTTGCAAGAAAATAATCTTAATAAGTGTTTTTGAAATTATAAGTAAATAATCAATTAATTTTCGAATTTTGTTGAAGGTTATCGAGTGTCTAGTTTACCATTATCTAGTGTAAAACAGCAAATTCCGAATAAGTCAACTATTTTATTTAAATGTATTGTATATCATATATACGTAAATATTTATGGAGAGAATAAATTAACGGTAACATTGTAACAGTGAGAACAAAAAATTGACAATAAAGAAATATTGATTTAAAAAAAATCCATTGATTATATTACGTCATATATTGGTATCGTTTAATGTTCAATTATAGGTATATTTTGACTTTCATTTTTATTTTGATCATGTTAACAAAAATAAAAACACAACTCAAATAAATGTATTTGTTAATAATTAAAACGATAAATCACTTTACGCTATAATGCATGATATTACGCACTTCTTATAATAAAAATAATATAAAATGAGTAAGTATCTGAATGTACTGCCATTAGGTCTTTCAAAAGAACTTCCAAGTCATGAAATATTAGTTACATAATTCATTTCAAATATAAAAAAAAAAAAAAAAAATACAAACTCACTTATACTTAGTGAAGACATTTAAATATTAAATTAATATTAAAAAATATATGTTATATTATAAAGTCGTGATATCTGATTTTTATCAAACTATTCGATCAATGCAAAAAAGTTATTTTATATATAAAAAAAAAAAAATAATTTGAGAATCTATTTTTACTGATTTTTATACTGAATTTGTTTACTTTCAAATACTTTCATGATTTTTTTCTTCACCTTTCGCTATTTCATGATTTTTTTGACTAAAGATGTTGTAACTATTTAGTAATTCTACGATATTCAGGTGAGTTTACCGGTCACAAACATCAAGATATAACATACAATATTGTTATTTTCAAATACATTTTCTGAAACTTCGATTATACACCTGTAGTATATGTTATATGAATCGTAAGCAAATATTAAGAACACATGAAAGGTATCAATACGGAATAATAAAAGATATTTAAGTCAATATTATTTCTAATCATTTCTTATCAAAACGTTCATATTTATCATTCTTGAATAAAGGTGGTACTGAGAAAATAGCGTTTTTTAAGTACAGAACTCGAAAATGTTGCTTTAATGTGTCAAATAAAGGCTATAATAAAATCAACAATTTGTTAAAACGATTTTTTTCTTGACTTTTAATGAAAACTAAAGCGTATTTATCAAAATATTGTGGAAGTAAAAGTGAATTATAAGATATTTTAACAATAGTTTCGTACAAACTGTAACCTCACATTAATCGTCTATTTTATGCTTTTTTTATTTTTTCATTCCTACCTTAAATCTTTCATTTTCAACACACTTATTGTATTTTATTATTGTTGATTAAGTCATTTGTTTATTTTTTATCACGTTTTTTTTTTAATAAAATAATATATATGTTTATATACGAATATGAATAACGAAGCTGGCTGGCTATACATATTGTGTCTGTGTGTTATTACCTATATGAAATAGTAAATATTAATAATAAATAAAATTCCATTATGCAATATGTAAAATTATGATTTTATAACAATAAACAATTAGTTATATTTATACAGGCTTATGTTGTTAATATTAAAGCCTGAAGGTTTAGAAGAAAGAAGAAATACATTATTATTTATATTGCTATACAAAAAAATTAAATTTTATCAAAATTCCATTTCTCGAAAACATTGGTAAACGAAAATTACAGAATGTTTTTATATTGCGAAAATTTTATATTGCGTATTTACTGATAAAAAATACACACATAAACTCAGATTAAAATAATTAAATTTTACATATTTATTTGAACAAAAATGTTGAAAAAATTATATTTGATAAGAAACTGAAAATACCTTTATGTAGCTCTGAAGATTTTTCGTAATATAATAGATTTATGGTATAGATATGAGCTCATCTGTAAATAGTGAAAAATAACTGCAAATCTGCTAGTTAAAGTAAAGTGACAAGCTAGAAATTAAAAACACTATAAATCGATAAATTATTGAGATATTAAAATTTTATTTTGTTTATTTTAGAATTTTTATGGATAAATAATAAATCAAATCGGTGCTTAAATTATTTTTTAACCTATTTTTTGTAAATGTTGAATAAATTCTCTTTAATATTGTTTGTTTGTACTTATTGCCTGTTTCGGACACATTATGCGTACGAATTATTATCATGTGAAGCACCTGGAATTGGTGATATCATGGTTAGATAATATTAAACAATTGACTAACTTTAAATTAATGTAGGCCAAATCAAATTGGGAAACTGGATTGTCTTCTAGGCCATATGGTACTGTCCATTATTATATTATTAAATATATACCTATTCAAGATTTTAACATGTGCCAATGCGAGTTCTTTTCAAGGTATTAAACGGACTCAAATGTTGAGATATAATTTGATAGCTTGAAGAGTAAATTAATTTATTATAGATATTAAGAATTGATATAATATTATTAAATATTTATTATGTGAAAATCCATTGTTATAAAAGAACAGCGAAAACTTTTAAGTTTGTTTAATTTTCGCTTTATTATAAACTTTTAAATTTACGATAATTCCTCATAATTTTTTAAGTTCTTCACCAGTCAAAATTGATGAAGTCAATAGACTCCATTGCTATTTTGTAAATAATTGATAAAATATTTTTGGGAAATAAGTTTTAATTTCTTTGAAAAGCAGGTATTTGTCAGAGGGCCAACCTATCTTACAAAAGGCACCAAAAATTCTAGCCAAAAGTCTACTTCAATGAAATTAGCAGGAACATTACCTTACAATTAGACTACGATATTGTGTCCCCTGTAATTATTATTTAACGAAATGGCATTCACAAATTTTAAATGTATGTTTAAAAATAAATAAATAAGTCAAAAAATATTCGGCACCTTTTCTTCATTCTTATTTTCAAATTAATGTGTAAAAAAATCTTTGTATTTGAAAAAAAAAAAAAACGTATTTAGGTGCCTTGGCTTTTTAAGGTCGGTTTTATTTTTTATTTTTTTTTTTGTTACCAACATACAAACACACATACACACTCACATATAAACACATAAAAATATTATGAATTCAAAATTAAAGGTACAAACAAGGAATGTTTTTTATAAATGGAATTAAGAAGAACAATTCAAAGATTTGTCTGAGACTATTTGTATCGGTATGTTGATTCAACACTTCGTTATATCAAACTGTATATGTTCTATATGTAGTACAAAATGTAACAAAGTATTTGGCAAATTGAGTCCTATATTTCTCATTTAGTTAAAACAATAAAATACATAATAGGTTAAAATCAAAATTACCTCTTAATCATAATAAGCCAATGATTTCCATAACCAATACAGTGCATGCAAATCTGTACATATGGTTTCCATACATTTTGTGGAAAAATGATTCTAACGTCAGTTATTCATGGTCCAAGAGCTGGCTGCAAAAAACCTGAACTATCGCGTAACCGGATGAACACAAAAAATGAAAAACAGTTTCGTGCCATGGATTTAGCACCAGATATCACAAGGCACTTGTTCATAATTATTTTCTACTCATTCGAAACTAAATTTTAAAATCAGTTTTATGCGGTTACTCGATTGATACAATTTATGTCCAAAAAATGTAACGTAGAAAAAATATAGCCATGTAATGCACCATAGTTTCCCTGGGACTAAATGATTTTTTCAATAGTTACAGTGCGTAGTATCATTTAAAAAATACTTCATCCGGTTACTCGATAGTTCAGGTTTTCTGCAGCCAGCTCTCGTTCTATCAATCTGTGAGATCATTTTAACCGCATTTGTTATATATCGACTCCTAGGTCCGTAACAGGTTGTAAATTTTTTTATTTGTACAATTTTAGCTGGACAGATGTACAGGCAAACTGGGAAACAGAGATAGTTGACTCTATGAAAATCTAAAACAAAGTATGCATTAAGTGCAGGCTGGCAAATGATGGCTTTCAATATTTAATAATTTATTTTCTTAACAGTAGTGTGTATATTTTGGTATTTGTTAATAGATTGATATACGTTTTAAGTGCACTGCAGATGATTGTAAAGACAATCGGAACCTGTATTGCATTTATTATGTTATATAAACAAATTTTTTGTGTCCTTAAAAGGATATATTCCCTGGCACTAAATGATTTTTTTAATAGTTACAGTGCGTAGTATCATTTAAAAAATACTTCATCCGGTTAATCGATAGTTCAGGTTTTTTGCAGCCAGCTCTCGTTCTATCACTCTGTGAGATCATTTTAACCGCATTTGTTATATATCGACTCCTAGGTCCGTAACAAGTTGTCAAATTTTTTATTTGTACAATTTTAGCTGGACAGATGTACAGGCAAACTGGGAAACAGAGATAGTTGATTCTATGAAAATCTAAAACAAAGTATGCATTATATTCCAAAACTGTATTCTTTTAGAACATAGAAATGCATTTTAAACAGAAATGGCTTTGCGAATTGGTCTATGTTTTTAATTTATGATATAGAATTGTTTCAAGAATTACTTTCATCGTTAAAATATCGTTTGTTAATTATTTTAAAAAGTGAAAATATTACATGCAATTGTTTTGTTGAAACTGGATAGAATAAGAATAAAGGTTTTTGCATTTCGTGAAAATTGGAGTAAAAATTTATTACGGTTAAAAATAAAATGACTAATGTTCTCATATAATAAGTTGTTGTTATAATTAAATTGTTTTAATGGACAATATCGAGACACACAAAAGTAAAAAATTAATTAATGTAAAGACAACAGTATTTAAAGAAATATGTCTCAGATGCGTAAAAATTATGGTTAATTTGATTTTCAGTAAATGCTTTTTGATAGGAGACCATTTTACTTCAAATACACTTTTTTAAGTCTCATATAACAATTTAATAAAAACATTATTACTTTTTTCATATTGTAATTAAACCTTAAATGTTAGTTTGAACAAAATATTTTCGGTTAATGACGCAGAAAGGTATACCGTTAGACTGCGTTTTGACATACAGATGTACCAGAAGTATTGATATAAATATCCACCATAATATTTTATTCAAAAATAATTTTGCCTTTTAACTACTTTTCTTAATACACTCTGTAATATCATGTATAGAAAAATGAACTGGTGAAATAACATCACACTGTAAGCACTAGCAGGTTTCTTTTACCTGGGCTTGTTGAAAGGTCTTCTAAACTTCTCAGTCTACCTCTAACACATTAGTTGACTGTATAGCTTCTTCTTCTTAACTTGCGTCTATGATTATAATAAACATGACGATGTAAAAAACTTCAACAAACGGCAGTGCAATACTAATGATATATATATATATTTGAGTTCGTATAGTGTGATTCTTATATTTGTGTTTTCTATACAAATGTGACAGTGTTTTCTGTATGATGAATTTCTCTCGAGTGGTTAGACTTGTGTTTTCATTATTGGATATTTATAAGATTTTTATTTACGGTTAGTTAATTTGCTGAAAGTATTGTTTTTTTTTTTTTAAATTAATTTTTATCCTGAAAAATTGGTAGAGAAAAGTTTACCTGTAAATAGTGTCAAATTATATATTTTCAGCAATGATTTTTCATATAATGAATTTTCATAAAGTTGAAAAATAATTGATCATCTGAAATATACAAAATTGATATTATTGAAAAATACTTGGAAACAGCCAAAATTTAGCTTTTAAGTTTCAATAACTGGAAATTACTGGGACAGGCGAACCAAATAAAAGCCTTTTAGGCTTTTTAAGTAAGTTTGATAGTATAAATTTTGTAAATCCCCTACCAATATGAAAAATTCTTTAAAAGAGTGCTCAGTAAAATTTAATCCCGGTTTTTTGGTTTTGGCTCAACTAAATGAACCGAACTTTTTTGTTAAGGCGGTGTTTGGTTTTACATGATCACTAAAATTGTATTAAATATCTGTGATAAATAATACACAAAAACAAATAAAAATTATGAATATTCCTTTTAACTCAAAAGCATTTCAGTCGAATTGTTGAGACTCACTACATTAACTTTGACTGTATTAGTTAATAGATTTTTCTATATATTAAAAATGGATTACCCAATATTTAATTTTACTGTAAACGGTATTTTTCTAATTAAATATTTTTATTATATAATCAAGACTTAAACTGATTTTAAAATCAGTTTGTTATACAATTTTTTAGTATAAAAACAGACATACCTTAATTAAAGTCATCTAAATTATTGCTTAGTCAAGTAAATAAGCATGGTTCAAAAATTAAAATTGGGTACCAAAATAGCATATATGTATTGAGCTATAAATAAAAAAAATATAAATATCTTTCGGCAACCCGTTTATTTTGTATAATTTTGAAATATTGAAAATTATGCAAATAAAGAAAATATGTTTTCGAATATTAAGCCTTTAAGTTTGTTTGTTCCTTTTGTTTGTCAAATACTACATTAAAAACGATTAAATTTCATATTTTCTTGGTATACATAATATGTCAGAATATTGTAATTTTAGCCTAAAGTTTGTAACGCTAAGAACCATATTTTGGTATAGGTGTTCATAGAAACAACCAACTGGACCCAAATTTTAAACTATAAAACAGACTAAAAACATTATTTCTATATATATATTTATATTATATATATATATATATATATATATATATATATATATATATATATATATATATATATATATATATATATATATATATATATATATATATATATATATATATATATATATATATATATATATATATATATATATATATATATATATATATGTATATATATTCCTATTTTCCCGGAGCCACCATTGAAATTTCGAATTTCACTAAATTTGGGTATCAAGTAGATGTACAATATAATATTGATATTGTTTAATTTCTGATTATTTAGACATACATACGGGTGACATACATACATTTATGCTGCCTTAATAATTTTTAAATGCACCTATTTTAACACGCTTTTATTAGCTTCACTCGTATGTTTGTTTGTCTGTAGGTAACTCTCTGAAGTTGGCTGCAGAACGCATCTGAACGGATCCTTTGCATGAGAGTAATAAAGATAGAGCTAGTGCGCGAACTACGCATGCATGCGTGTTTTTTTAGTTTTTTTAAACTATTATATAATTATTTTCAATTATGTTTAATAATAAACCTTAAAAATCAATAAATGCGTTATTATTTTGAAAATTGATAATAATCGAATAACTACTTTAAGAAATTATTTTACTTTCAAATCCTAGATCTCAATTATTCTAAACATCCTATTTTTATATAAAGAATATTCACATGAATCAGTATAATTGAACATAAAAAAATGTGAATAAAATCTTGAAATAGAAAATTTCTAATTATGTTTTGATTGCAGTTTTTAATTTTCCTTTATAATAATCTAACGTTATTTGTAGCTTTCTCAATGTTTAAAATAATTATGTTTAATAGAAAGTATGGTGTAATTTTACATATAAAAACTGCGTAATATGCCTAGCCTGTACTTAAGTAGTATAATTTGTTAATCATTATCATGTTAGCTGTATTTTTTGTTAAATTACAAAAACATTTGACCTGTTGTAGGTGAGTTATTATTGTATAAAATTTTTTTACATTTAAAAGTTTATAATGTTTCTTCGAATCGAGTTAAACAAGAAAAGGTTGAAAAGTAGATTTTTTATGGCATTAGATTTATCAGAGAAACATAAGATATATTTCAACATAAAGATAAATAAATTTTCGAATAGATTTCGATTTTTTGCCCCAATTTTCTAGATAAAATTATTTTGTATTTTTATAAATACGTATTTCGACTACAAAGTAGTCATCATTAGTATGAATTAGCTAGTTGTAATGATTCTCTGATGAGATGTTACTCGTTGCTAATTTGCAGACGATTTTCAAATTAAACGTTGTTAAATTAGCAACGAGTAACATCTCCTCAGAGAATCATTTATTCGATGATTTATTTAGTAGAGACTCTATCTAATGATGTTACTTCTATTTACTTACACTGTTTGGGAGATAAGTTGTAGTTTGAACAGGAAATCTTAAATATACACGTATTTTGAAAATCCTCGGAAGCAAACTCCATCCTAATTGGAAGTAATTTCCAACCTAAAGAATTCCTGTTTTCAGGAAAGTAATTTTCTGGAGTATCTACAGAATACCAATAGATTAAGGAGCTCTAATATTTTCTTTTTAATATTAATTATGTATTTTCGATAAATGATTATAAACCTAGATAAGGTATTAAGCTTGGTACTCTTTCATTTTTAAGTCTTGTTGATTATAACGATAACAGATTCTTCTTAACAAATGGTTTTGATGTTTTTATTGACTATGTAGAATCATCATCGTTAATGTTAATTTTAGATAAATTTTTTGTCTGTGAATAAATGAATTCTAAATGCAAACTGGAACGGAAATAAAAAATAACAATTGTTATTTTTGTAGGTTACGTGTTTCTTAATAATAGAAAGAAGATCATTATATCTGTTTTATACATTCACAAGAGAAAAGTGTCTATATTTCATCATATCACATCATAATAATTGAAAGAATAGTTTTATAATATCGTGTGAAATATGACACTCTTTTACAACAATATGTAATTAACGATTACCATTGACATTTGGAATAGATATTTACAGTAATCATGGTGTGTTTTTAATCATATTAAATTTTGTACAATGAATGAACCCGACTAGGCATGACATTGATTAGTATCTGATAACTGTGATTAGACATAAGCGCAAAGTGTTGTTTCGTGACATGTTTATAATAGTGTAAAAAAACTTGTTGCAGCGATAATCCTTATGAAGGAAGATGTTTAGAGAGGCTAAAGCATAAACAAAAACTTGACCAAATTTAGTTTATCGTAAAACTTGGCTCAAAAGTATGTGATTTCAAACATTATATGTAAAAACAATATAAACAATTTTTTTGAACAAGCTATGTTTAAAAGTTTATGAGTAAAGTTTTAACGATTTAGTTTTTATCCTTTGGTACTAAATTGCTCTCACTTCCATCAATCCACACCTATTTCTAAATATGAAGGTGCTATTTGAAATTGAATGACTTTTAAATGAACATTAGATTCTACTAGTCGGACCCGTGAGAATAATTTTACATTTCCCATAAATTTACAATAATACCGCACTTTGCGCGCTTTTATCTAATTCTAACAATTCGAAATAATAACTAAAATGAGATATGCACTCTTTCGAAGCCGGCTTGGAAATTTCTTTAAAATAATTAACTCCTTTATAAAATTCTCTAACCATTTGGGTTGATTTTTTAATAGACTGTGCAAGTACAAAAGTAATGTTTTAATTTTTGAAACGCTAATCTGAGCACAGTGATTATATTAAACATTTACGTCTGATGTTAATTGGGTTAAAACAGATAAATTGTTTTTACTAAATAATTTATCAAATAGGTAATAAATTTAAAACACACTGTTTATATATTATCTAAAATGTATTTTTTAGACCATAAAATTCTATTATCACTGAATAAAGTGCTAAGTCTTTTGATCTTACAATTAGTATATTTGATTTATATTTGTTAGATAAATATATTTTAAGTATGATATTCTTTGTCAAATATTTTCAAGCAACTTAGTACTCGAAAGTACTTCCAAAATTATTCTCTAGATACTGTTAATAGTATTTATCTCAAATGATATCTCAATTTTGGTTGACCAGAATACTTATCATATTGTAAAATAATTTTATAGATATCAGATAAACTTTAATAATATGCGGATGTAATAGACTTTCGAATTATTAAACAATTTTCCACAGCAACCATCTCCGTTCTACTCTAACGTATAGACCACTTAGGGTTTATTAAGCACCTATTTTCTAAATGGTTAAGGGAGAAGTTGTTGGGAATAGGCCAACACAATAGGTTCAATGGCCTCGCAGTGTACCACTAAGACCATCATTAAACTTTACCAATTCTATCAAAGTTATACCAACAATATAAAAATTTCAAAAAAACAGCCTTTTTAATTTAATTTAAATAAAATTGTTTCAAGGAACCTGATGGCATACCAAACTAAAATAAAACCTAATAAGTTTTAAAAGAACAGGTGTTAATTTTTATTTTTCCAATATATAATTAATTTTGTAAGAATTACAAAAATAAAGATAATATAAAAATAAAATTTAATTTTTATAAATAATAATTATTTAAAAATAAACTAAAATTAATAAATTCTAATTAAAAATTAAAAACAAAAAAAAAACTCTGCACAGATGCAACTCAAATATACATACATACAAATAATATATTAATTGAAATAAAATAACTAAATATATAATTATAATAATTAAAATTATTTTCAATTTTTATGAAAGATTTGCTAAATTTCACAACGTAGCAACAACTAAACCAATTAACATATGAATTCATATACTCTCTATAATCATAAATGTAAACTTTGTCAATATATTTTAATGATTATAATATTACTGAAGTGTCCATAAAGCTGTGTTTATACTAAACTTAGACTTGTATAAAATGTCAAGTATATGTTTTTTTTTGTATTATATTATGAAAATTCTGGCAATTTGCTTCTCCCGAAAGTGGATCTCTCACAAAATGCTGTTCACTATAAGGGTCATAATAGCACCAATTTTATTTTATCCAAATTACGAAGATGTTTTAATAGAAGATATCAAGTAGAAAACACAATGGAGGAATTAAAATTGAATTTTATTAGTAAAATTTGTAATAACTTTTAAAATACACACACAACGCTAAAATAAATTTAATCAAGTAAATTTTAAAAAAAATTTTGATACAGTGACGCTGGCAAATAAACTATTATCAACACAGAAATTAAAATGTTTTGTTCTTCTGAACGCTTTCAAATTTGCGTCTTTCATCACAAGTTGCTAAATAACTGAAAAGTTTTAATCGAAGACGTCACTTTAATTTCAAATAAGTCATGCCAATAATATCTTACCAGTAATAAGTAAAATAAAACGTTATAAAATTGTTCAATTAGTTCATTTATTTTGTGGTATAAGTAATACTAAATTTTTGGTCGGCTTGATTTTTTTCATTTTGGTATTCATATAAACTTAAACAAATTGCGAGTTATGAGTTTCATTATACAAATAGTAACCACTCAGAAAATAATATATGTTGTCGTAGAAGTGTAAACGTATCTTTAGAATGAAAAGAAGATAATTTAGTACATCTATCTTTATTTAATTTTTGTTGCAAAAATAATAATATTTTATGAACAACAAAAATATTGAACTAACGATGAGCTCTTAACTTACCGCGGATTTTTTTCTTTCATAAACGTGAAATACAATATGGTTCGTAAAACGTTTCCATAATATTTTGTAGTAATAACTATACGTATATAATATCTTCATTTGTGACATTCATAAATCAGTGTTATTTTGTGTACATATACTTACAAGTTTTATTTAGATATATTTGCTTCAGAGATAAAATTATGCATAAATATGAAAAACGGATGAAAATACAAAATAATGACATATATTTTATGCAAAAATAATATTAAAGCCTTGTACAACATAATTGTTGACTTCCTTGCGCTTCCATCATATCTCTATGATAGTAGAAGAGCCTTTTAATACCATAAAATCTTGTATTTTACAAATGTCTAACTTTTAATAAAAATTTTATTATATTAATTAATACATTAAATCAGTTTACAGAAGTAGAAATGGCATATTGAGATGCCACAATATAAAACCTCCATTACACTATTTTAATGAAGGATAGAAAAAAATGAAAACATATTACAACCATGTCTCTTGGTAATCGAACCCGACACATAGCAATTGTTTGCTGAAAATGCTATCAATTACACCTCAGATGCACTGAATCGACCAATTGTTTTTTGAGAAAGTCAAATAACAATTGTTTTCAATTCGGTTAAAATAGGGTTTCAAGTTTCTTAACTTTGATATAATAATCCGTTTCTGATATTATCTTATTACTTGAAGACAGTAGCATTTTATCATACATATATTGTATAGTTAGAAACAAGTATAAACCTATTGTATACATAAAATGTTTATTTGGAAAAGGACTATTAACGATCAATTAACATTTATACGCTAATTGCAGTTAACGTATTTGTAAAACCAGGCATTCCCTGAGAAGAGTAGGTAATGGATGGAGCTAAATGTTATTTTTTATAAAATTTAGCGTGGTTTTTTTCTATATATAATTAGTTTAGACAACATGTTTATTTTAATTATTAAAATTTTTTGTTATATGATATGAAAAAAAAAAAATATTCTGAAAAAAATTTTTGAACAAAAGATTTTTTTGTTTTATTCCAAAACGAAACGAAAAAAAAAACAATTAATTTTAGTTCCTTCATGCAAATAAATTTAAAAAAAAAAAGTTTTTTTTAAAGGTTAATGAACACAATTAGATTTTCGATGTTTATTCCAGTAAGACTGATTTGTTGCGTGTAAGAAATTATTAATGAAGTATATCATATTTTTTCCTATCGGTTGATATATTTATTCTATTTTTAAGCATAAATTGAAGAATAAATTTCGATTTTTTCCCCAATTTCCTAGATCAAATATTTTGCATTTTTATAAATACGTATTTCGACTACAAACTACTCATCATCAGAATGAATTAGCTAGTTTTAATAATTCTCTGAGGAGATGTTACTCGTTGCTAATTTGGGGACGGTTTGCACGGTGGGAAAAAATCGAAATTTATTCGAAAAATGCTAGAGTTCTCATTAATAATTAAAAAAATAAATAAATAAATAAATAAATAAATAAATAAATTGAAGAGATTATTGTGTTACCCTTTAAAATTTTCAATATCAGTTTTATAAAATATATTTTTGTAGAATATTGTCAAAAATGACACAAGCCTTCAAGAATAATTTGGTAAAATTTAATAGTCCCTCCCAAAAATTAGATTTTATAATATTTAAGCTTGAAAACGAATATTCAACAAAATTAATTTCTTATATTTTAAGAAAAAATTAGAATATAATAAACATTAAAATATTGATATTTTATAGAATATTTTCTCAAATGAAGGAGTGTCCAAAAAAGTAGGAATCGGGTTACTAAGCTTTCAAAAGTAATAGAATCTTAAAATAAAATTATTTTTGATATCTTAATAAATGAAAAACTGCTACTATGTTGGCTCGATCATAGTTAAAATATTCAAATTTAAAGCAAATTCATAAATAAAATTTATGGCATATAAAGAAAAGTAACATTTTCTATTGTTACGATACAAAAGAATCGTCAGAATTTTTGTATATGATATAAAATATCGTTACAAGTAAAATTATCAAAAAACCAATGAATATTAAAATTTGAAAATAGTAATAAAATAATTGGATAACTAACAGAGTTAATTGTGTAGATAATCGACTTGATTGTGTAACAGTTCTTGAACTATTATAGATGATAGCATAAATATGTAATATTAACATGTTCTATAATCAATTATATGTACTTATAAGGTTAAATTAAACTGAAATTTTGGGGAATCTAATCAGTTAACAAAAAAATATTTCGAGCAAAAGTTGTTTGTTTTGAAAAATCTTTCTATGAATACCTATACCAAAATATATTGTTCGTGACTTTGATATTATCTAGTACTTTAGATTAAAATTAATATACTATGACATATTATACATATATATGTCGAGTATAAAAACAAGTGAAAGAATGATTATTATTGTATATAAGTTATACATGTTATTCAATACGGTTTGTTAATATTATTATTATAAATATGAGTATATTAACTGCTTCAGTTTAAGTAGCGAAATAAACAGTCAATTATTTAACACTGTAACAAGAATTAAAAAACATATACACCACTTAAGAAGCGATATAAATACTTGAAAAATTAAGTGTATATGCACATTGTTTAGACCAATACAGGTTGGTCCACTTGGAAATTGATTATTTTTTGTTTTTAAATAATTTTTGCAAATCTTACTGAAGGATAGTTTCTATATCGATAATAATTTTTGAGTTTACATAAAACACACATGTTAAGAAATCTAAAATTTTATACAGCACATTATCAAAAATAATTCATGAGAATTCGTAGGTAAAGTGTATTTGAAAATTATATTTGAATTTCTCCCCAAGATTGAATTAATCTGATCATTCTAATTAATTGCTCTTCTGAGTATTAAAATTTCTCTCATATTTGTTTTTAGAGATAGGTACATGATTGTGTTTCACATTAACAGTTATTTGAAAGAGAGACTAAAACTTGAAAACATTTTACATTGGCGAATGGGAATCGAATTCGGGGCCTTCTAATTGCTAGCCGAAATTGTAGTAAATTGTTACTATTTTTAAATTAAATGGAAGTTTATGTATTGAGATGCAAATGTCTGGTAATTGCAAAATCCCATGTTCAATTCCCGGTAGATGTGTAATGTTACGTTTTAAATTATTACTATCTTTCATTAAAAGACGATTATAGTCGTTATTAATCTATTGACATTTTTAATCTATTGTCATTTTTACTTCAGTAAAATCGATTTACGTATTAATATAACAAAAGTCATTAAAAATATCTTTGTTTTAACATCTCTACAAAATGAAAAACAATGCGTTTGTGTTCGTAGTAATAAATAAATTTATTTTGTTTAAAACTTTTAAAACCTCTAATGTAATTACTAAAAATTGAAAAATTAATACACTTATCTTATTTTTTAAACGTTAAATAAAATCTTAAATACATTTTATATCTTAGATACAATTAATTCTTTCTTTAAAGTTACATATTTGAATATTTAAGCTTCTTTTTGCAGAAGTATGTAATTTGATATAAAAGTTAATTTGAGAACGTGGCAAAAGACGCTAATATAATTAAAAAAAAAAATGAAATCGAAATTCTGAATGTATACATTCGACAATGATATTTTATAAAATTAAAAAACAAAAAATGCTAATTCTTAAATTTAAAATAATCGAATTTTCTTAATACTTCGATTGACTGATTAGATATTGTTTTTAAAATATTTTTTTATTTTTTTTTTTGGTGTAATTCACATTCGACTGACCACCCGGTATTAGTAAAACATTTATTGTTATAATTTTAATTGCATTCAAGTTGAACCGATCAATTATTTCTGCATTAACAGTTTTGCATATTATTTTATAGTTCAATATTATTTTAAATGTTTTTATTCAAGCTTCCATACTTATTTATGAAACTTTTTTTTTTTTTTTTGTGGTATTTGTATGCATTACTAGTCAACGTTGAACATTTGATGCCATATTTAAATGTTATTACAATAATTTATTATAGTAACACAGTTTAACTGTATACTTATGTTAGTCGTAAGTTGGATATTCATTTTATATTTCAATCGATTGATATTACTAAATAATTGAGACTGATTTATGAAAGCAATCCATCATTTACTACAATCACGTGGCGAGGAAGGAAAGTTCTGTCAAATATCACTGCCGATTCAGTAGTCATGTAGTCGATTGACACTTTTCAATATTCGCAATGGTTTTGCTTTTATTTTGTTATTTTTTATAAATTTTCTAAAATTTTAAAATTTATTTTTATGACATATTCTCAAAAGTGCAAATAATTCCATGCACTACTCTTTTAAATATTTTATAGCCAACGATTTAATAATGATAAGTAGATTTTTAAATAAAATTAATAGACACACTAAAATTGATAATAAAACAATGTTGATTAAAAATGAATCAAGTGCAAAATGTAGTTAAAAATTTGTAAATCAAGAATGAGTTTTTGATTGAAAACCATATCATCCACTATATGTTTTTTAGTATTTGCTAATTATTAGATATGTAATCGATAAAATGATTATAAATTAAAGATATATATATATATATATATATATATATATATATATATATATATATATATATATATATATATATATATATATATATATATATATATATATATATATATATATATATATATATATATATATATATAAGTTTGCAAATATTCTTAATAATCAAATTATGATAATATATAACTCAAAAAATCATTAACCACAGTTTGGAGCAGTTAAAAATTATTTCCAGATCCAATGAATAAAACCGTTTTAATATACTTCATCAAAGATTGTTTGTCGATGGCGAATACTTAATAGAAATGTACATTCAGATTTATTATCGATTTAAATACAATAAATTATAGCTGACATTATTTTAAAATACCACCTTTTTCTCATATATGTAAAGACTCTAAGAAATTTCCTTATCATTTAAGAAAATCGATAATTTGATTTGGTTCCAGTTAAATTAATCTTGTAGCACAAAAAAATTAAAATTTTAATTACCGCAAAAAATTTTGGTTCGGTTTGCTAATAACAAATAATAGTCTTCAATTTCGAATAAATTATTTAACGTCGTAAAATATACTATAAAAAATTATTTTTGTTTTCTTTTTGAAATTTTGTAATTAATCTTGATTTTTTCTTTATTTACAGGTGCGGGTGGAAACACACAATGTTAAAACAATATATGCAAACAAGAAACAATTACTCCCGATAATGGGAATAAAACAACCTGGCCAGGAAAAAATGGCAACATCATCATACCATTCCGAACATATGGCCAGGACGAATATGTGCTGTACCACGGCCACCGTAATCATTCACACCACCATTATTCATATTTTAACAAACAGTAATTTAATAAAAATTTTATTATTATTATTAACAATATCACAATTACCGCAATTAATACGTGCAGAGTACGTACACAAACTAGAAATATCTGAAAATGTACCGGTTGGTACACGTATTGGTTTTATTGGTGATGGAGTGAACACACAAGATAGTGGACCACCATATTTAATTGTACCAGTTCCAGGAAGTGCCGTGGATTCTGATCTGCTAATCGATTCCAGTACGGGGGAAATTCGAACTAAAGTACAATTGGATCGAGAATCACGACCATCATATTCGTTGGTTGCAATACCAATTAGTGGTGATAATGTTCGTGTTATTGTTAAAGTTCTTGATGAAAATGATAATGCACCCACTTTTCCTACATCGATTATGTATATTGAATTTCCTGAAAATACACCACGCGATGTTAAACGAACGCTGCATCCAGCGAAGGATCCAGATTTAGAACCGTATAATACACAAAAGTATAATATTTTATCGGGTAATGTGAATAATGCATTTCGGTTATCATCACATCGGGAACGTGATGGAGTGCTCTATTTGGATTTACAAATAAACGGATTTTTAGATCGCGAAACAATTGATTCGTATAGTTTAGTGATTGAAGCATTGGATGGTGGCATACCACCGTTACGTGGTGAAATGACGGTGAACATAACTATTCAAGATATTAACGATAATCAACCGATTTTCAATCAAAGTCGGTACTTTGCAACAATACCAGAAAATAGTACAGTGGGGACAAGTGTATTACAAGTATTTGCAACGGATATTGACTCTGGTGATAATGGTTATATTGAATACTCAATAAATCGACGACAAAGTGATCGAGATAATATGTTTAAAATTGATGCAGCAACAGGCTTAATTACTGTAAATAAACCATTAGATTTTGAAACGAAAGAGTTGCATGAATTGGTAATTGTTGCAAAAGATCATGGTTTACAACCATTGGAAACAACAGCATTCGTCTCAATACGTGTCACTGATGTTAACGATAATCAACCAACGATTAATGTTATATTTTTGAGTGATGATGCTACACCAAAAATATCAGAATCTGCACAACCTGGTGAATTTGTTGCACGTATATCGGTTAACGATCCTGATTCGAAAACGGAGTATTCAAACATAAATGTAACACTTTTAGGCGGGGAAGGACATTTCGGCTTAACAACGCGTGATAATATTATTTATTTGATGATTGTGTCTTTGCCGTTGGATCGAGAATTACAACCAAATTATACGTTAAGTGTTGTGGCAACTGATACTGGAACACCTCCGTTACATGCATCACGAACAATTCATCTTCAAGTGACAGATATTAACGATAATGCACCGGAGTTCGATCAACAAGAATATCATGCTAATGTAATGGAAGTATCTGATCCTGGAACATCAGTGATACAAGTGAATGCAATTGATCGTGATGAAGGTAACAATTCTGCATTGATTTATTCATTGCTAGATACACCGGATTCACATTCGTCTTGGTTTCAAATTGATCAACGTACTGGATTGATTACAACGCGTGCGCATGTTGATTGTGAAACAGATCCAGTGCCTCAATTAACTGTTATTGCAACTGATAGTGGCTATCCGCCTTTATCATCATCGGCAACAGTGTTTGTGACAATACATGATGTGAATGATAATGAACCGATATTTGATCAAAGTTTTTATAATGTATCAGTGCTGGAAAATGAACCGAAAGGACGCTGTTTTTTAAAGGTAAGTCATCAGCCCTTTTTGATATTGAATGAAATTGAAAATTTTTCTGTCATTAATTTAAAATATGCATTTAAATAATTTCGAATGCACTTGCGTTTAAGTTACTCCAAATTTAAAATAATCTTAAGCTGTATATAATTCTGTAACCAGTTATTGTCAAATCCGCAGAATATAGATATAGGAAGAGGAAATATAGTTAATGTTTACAAAAATTTAGTAAATCGATTACATCAAGTCCATACTTCGGGCAAATATCAAACTCGAAATACTAACAATAAAATTTCAATTAATTGTGGATTCGTTCTATTAAAAAATCTTGAAAAAGTCTTTTAGGACCTAAAGACTTAATAAAAAAGTAAAAGAGTATGTAGTTTCTAGATTAATTATTACTCTTCTCACAAGTACTTAATTTTGAAAATTTCGAAAATTATTATTGAAATTTTAAAATAGGATCTGAAATGCTTAAAATCAAAGAAGGTGCTTCATCGATATTATAACATGGTATTTTCACAATCCGAGGGCCATCCTGTGGCAGTAAATGAACTAAATAACTTGACATATTTTACCTTCCGAGAATTTTGTCTTTTTATTATAAAAATTTTTTTTACTGGTAGATTTTAAAGAAAAGGTTAAGCCTTTTTACTATCTGTTTAAAGTAAATATAATCAAACATAGTTTCAAATAGTTTATTGTAAATATTGATTTTAAATTAAAATTTTAACTGCAATAACAAAAATCAATACGTCCATAAAAATCAATAAATTCTCATATCATATTGAATTAAATCTCATATGCAATAAAAGAAAATTATATAGAGAGAAATGACAATATTTTACAAAATATGTATATTGTTATTTCATTTTATTCAATTATATTTACGTATATTAAGTAAAATACCGTACCAAATTTTTATAATATTTAGAAAAATTTTTCGCTTCGAAAAGCTTCGATTAGAAAATGATATTAGTACAATAACAATTAATTCATTAGGAAGTTTGATTTGTTTTGTGCATAACGTAAAAAATGACTACGCACGTATTGAGATACAGTATAACACTGGTCTGTGTGCCAACTGTAATACTTGTGGATACACAACAAAACCTTTATCATACTGGACGCCATGTTACATTTCCCTTTGTAGTTTGATAGGATGGCTTTTTGTAACAACTACTACTTTGTTTTACTGTGTTGCATTTGTTTTGCTGAAATTAATTTAATAATTTATTTACCGTACCTTATTAAAATATCTCCTTCAAGTAAGTCCACTATTCCTAATCCTACATCCAGGGACTTCCACCATGAATAGCTCTTTGTACTCGGCACTCAAAAATTTCAACTACATATTTTCAGGACAATGCAGAAGCAGAACTAAAAGTAAGACTTTGAAGTTGATCGCACTTGATCATTTTTCTTTTATGATATTCAAATACAAATTGTATAGATATTATATATCCATTTAAAAAGTCATAAATCAATAAAATATCAATTGAAATTTGAAAATATAAGAGGTTTTTGTGTACAAAAGAAATTGGACGCGACAAAAAAGTACTATTTCAATACATAATATTACATATATATATCTTAGAGTATAATTGCATTTAGTACCGTATATTTTACAAGAGTTTACACGATTACATTTTTGAATTTCTATAGTATGAGATATTTTAGTAACAAATCATCCATCAATCCATAAAAAAGACACCATATGATCAATATAGAAACAGGCCCACCAAAACTGATACATTAATTTTTAGCTCAACATTTAATTTGTTGTGACAGTTATCTGTTTGATTATTGGTTGGAACGGCGTAGGATAAATCTCCTACAATCTTATTGTGCTACTTTTTAAGTTTGTTCACAGTCTAATTTTAATGTCAGTCTTTGAATCCCGATTCAACGAATACTACTACATAAAGTATTTTTATTTCTGCGAAATTTAAATGTACCTGATATATTATCATTCTAAGTCTAGAATATCTTCCAGTTTCACGTTTTCCTATAAAAATTTGTTCTACATTAGAAAGTGTAGGCAAACCAATCATTTAATAACTAGTAAATACTAAAGACTGATAAAAATAGCAATACCGTACTTTCCTGGTAAAATTTTATCCTGGTTTGCTTCTATGTAATATTTTCGTATACTTCTATATTAATTCGGTTAAAACCGTTTTCAAATGTTAACTCCGTTTATTTATTTTCTAGTTAAAATAAGTTTTATATTTATCTAAATAGAATTACTTAGCTTAAAGCTTACCATTTGTAAGAATGTTATAACTAGCTTCAAGTTATAGGAGGAACACTATGAGTCAATAAATAATTTTCACCACTACCACCTTTAAAAAATAGAAATTGATTTCTATAAACACTTCAAAAGTGGATTTTCCAAAATATAAATATATACACGTGAAGAAGAACAAATCTTGATCAAGTCAAAAATAAATAAAGAAAGAAAAATTTATTTAAACTATAAAACTATTTATAATATATATCTGGCGTCAAAAACCTAATTAAAAATTTATTAGAAATAAAAATAATTAAAAATTAATAATAAAAATTACTTCTACATATATATATTGCTTTTTTTATATTGAAATTTATAAAATTAATATTAAAAATAAATTTTTATTTATATTATTATTATTCAGAAAATAATAATTCAATTTAAATAAAATAGTTTTCGGATAATTAAATATATTGCTTAATACGAGACATTTATACACATAGTAAGGATCTTGTATGAACACTAATAACTTTACTTCAAGTATATAGAACAAACAAAATGCGCAGTCCTGATACAACGAATAGTGAAATTGATTTTGTGGCCTACGGATTGTAAAAAGTGGGGCATTCAAATGTATTTAAACGTTTTGAGGAATTATAAAGAACAGAATCGCTTATAGGAATTCAGCTTGTAACTGGAAACTTCCAATAAGCTTTTTTAATCCTGATTAAATAATTTTCAATATGGAATATGGTGAACAGAAAATCGCTCAATATGTTATTCAATTGTAATAAAAATAATATTTGTAATGCGAGATTTTTTGTACTTTAACAGTAAATATTATAATATTTATAATGACTTTTTTTTGTAATAAACTAACATTTTTAGTAATGATTTCGAAACGTAAAAATAAGTATGGGTTATTTTCGATGAAAACTCTTTTTTTTAATATTTATTTTGATCTTCAGGTGGTAACCACATGACACAAAATTTTGTCTAAAATACAGTGAGGAAGATGTTTTTCAAAAAGATCAATTATTTATTCAGAATGAGCTAGCTTATCGATCTAAGATTATCTACCATTCTTTTTCCCTCTGCAAGCATTCGAAAAAAATCGAAAAAGCAAAATTGACAATTAAATGAAATACTTTTAAATTTGTTTTTGTACTACTGCGACAGCAAAGCGCCGGATACCAGCTAGTAAGCTATATTTCACTTTGACGTTATAGTGTATGCAACACAGAAACATTGAAATAAATTTTTATGTCTTTATATCATAAATATAATTGACAATGTGTAATAAATTTTATTATGTATACATCTTACTTATTTCATATATAAATAATTTATTAATAAAAATTAAAAAAAAAATCAATAAAATGTTATTAAAAATATCATGTTATTCATAATAAACTGTATTTTTACACTATCGATCAACACAAACTGAACTTTATCAAAATTAACAATAAGTTATATTCTAAACGAAATTCAAATATATTTATAGTTTTATTAAGAAAAACATAATTTTAAGAAAAAATAATTCACTTGAGAGTACAGTGAGTTTAAAATTCTAAAATTAGGGAAATATATTGAACGTGGTAAAAAAATTATTTTACAACTTTTCGTTCCTTAATTGTTATGGCAAGGTGTGGAAGTTTCTCTTGAATACGATTTTTTATGGTTTTACCGTAATAGGCTATTTGACAACACTTAAATGTTACTACGAACACGATTACTACAAGCTGTGATAATTTCATCAGAAATATTTTTTCTATTTTATCAAACCTTTTCACATCGATTTCAAAAAGCCACATTTTCTTTATTGAAAAAAAATTTCTCATTTATCCTAAGAATTTCTTTATAAGAGAAAATTGTCTACACTAATTGTCTACCTAACAGTATGATACTTTTGCGTGTTTTGATGCAGTTCTATTTTATCGTTTCCAATATTTGCACCATCTACTGGATGCGTATCCAAACTATAAATAAGTAACTTACACTGACATCTTACAATCTGTTAGGAAATAATCGGGATAAAACTCTTCTTGGAATAAATCACCCATTTAAAAAAATTATTGATGATTAGAACGGATAATTATATTCGGAGTTCGTCGCGCCCAAAATGGTGACATGGGAATGATATACATTGAGGTATATTGTTGTTTAGAATAATATATGATTGTTGTACGGAAATTATCTTTTCATACAATATATATATTAAAGAAAAATAATATTAAGTTTATGTTTGTGAATAAATTTTATTTTAATATTTTATGGCATTGTATTTATTATAAAAAGGAAATATCTATTGTTTAATAAAAATAAATTTATTACAAAATTGTATGATTATTAAAAAAAACAATTTTTTTTGTTTCATTTATTTTGTTTAATTTTTAATTCTTGTAAAGTTTTAATCAATATCTATTGTTTAAATTGTAAACACAAGTCTTTCAACAATTAATCTCTCATTTTAATCAAATGTTTATAGATTTCAAAAATAAAATCTTAAACATAGAATGGATTCTGTAGATGATGGTCTTGGTCAATTCAAGTTTATTGGATCTTAAAATTATTTTATTGTATTTAATATTGTAACTTTTTGATAAAACGTAAAAATCAAGCTAGGGAAAAAATTATTTCTAATTGTATCCATTTGATTTAATTGGTCGAAATGTTATATGAGCATTTGTGTATTTTCTTACATAAAAGTAGTGTAACTATCATTTGAAGGGCGATATGAAGTCTTTTAATGACAGCTTAAATACTATTATATATAGTTTGTGATAGTTAGTGAATAGAATACGGACTTTGAATGTACATGACTTTGGCAATAAATGTCACAAAAATGAGAATTATTTAATAAAGTGAAGCTCAAAATACCGGTAGTGGAAATAATGATTATGTATATATATGTATAGACCGGGTGAGATGGTAGTACTTTTACGTTATAACAACTAGTGGTATTTTTAGTGGTTCTATAAAATGCCACAAAGTAATCAACAAAATCTAAAACGAAACAATTATAAAAAACAAAAATATATCACGATTTTCTATAGATCTCGACTCGCCATCTCTCCTGACGTGCCCGGGGAAGATGGCCATGTTAGTTTTTCCACTCTTATTTTTGATTTCTCCTTTTTACTTCTTAACTAAACTTTTTGTTTTTTTTTCTTCTTTTTTTGCTGTTCTTTGGCTATCCGTGTTTCAGAAGTTAAGTAATGCCTAAATATTCTTTGACTGTATTAGATCTAGGCGTTGTCTCGGATTAAAATGAAACTGTTGCTGAGCTTTGACATATAGTTATATTCGATATTATTCCTATCGGGTTGATTAGCACACTCTGTTGTGTCCATCTTAATCAGACCAAATATGGTTATTTCTTCTTAATCAAGCGTAAGAGATAGCCACAATGATATAAAAAAGAATGACTTTTGTAGCAGAATTAAAAGTATTATTTCACGTGTAACGATACTTGTAAATATTATTAAAAATAAATACATTAAAAGAACAAAAAAATTTGATTAATTTTTCTTGAAACCTGATTGTTTAGTTAGATTTTAAATAACAAATTTTCAAAAAACATTATTCAAACTACAAAACAAATATAATACTTCAGACCACTAATTAAATTATTAATTATTCCACTTAACTATAATTTAAAAAAAATAAAAATAAAAACAGTTAAAAAATATGTCTTAAACTCAAAAACACAACTTATATAAAAAACATTTTTTATTATTTTTTTGAAAATATTGGATTATGGCCATTAACAAAAGAAATATAATGTTAATGATTTATTTTTTCCTAAAATTTTATTTTGTCCTAAAATTTTATTGAAAACTTATAATTCAAAATAATTGATAAAGCAGGACATCCTAAAGATATTTTTATAAGGAAAATAAAAGATAAATTAATAATAATAAAACTTTTTTAAAAACATTCATAGTAGTAAAAAAAATAGGAAAATTTTTATTAAAAATTTAAAAATACTTTAATAGAATATTCAGTTTAATAATACACAGCAAACAGTGACACATAAATATTTCGATAAAAAGTTCGTCACCGGGACCTGTTGAGACATTTTACATAATAATTTTGACATTAGACACTATAAGACTGGGGGCCCCGGTAGTATTATTGCCAATAGAGTAACATTCTTGCTTGAAAAATAAAATATGAATAAAATAAGTATGAGAATAGGATTAAAAAAATTTAAAGAACTAAAACTGGTAGCTTGGTTTGATTATGGAAGGTTCAAAGAGAAGAGAGGATTTCAAAATTGTTTAAGGATAAGTGGATAAGGGAATATTGTATATAATGACTTCTGTGAGCATATATTCAATCTAAACAACAACAGTACAGAGGAATCCTAGACGTTTACCCATTCATGTTCTAATTGTGTCTGTTGTTGCTTAAATTTGGTGATCGTTTGAGATCAGTATTCCCACTTGATATGTCGTTGTGAATCTCATATAGATGGTAGCTTAATATAATTTTTAAAATTGCGAAATGTTAAAGAAGCGAGCATCCAAAGAAACGAGCGAAAAATACGCATTGGCTAACAAAGTGTAAAATTTCATACGTAAATCGGCCATTTAACTTAATAATATTGCAAAAGTATATTTTTATTATAAAAATAAAATTAATTTTGATTCAGTTTGATGAATTAACCGGAACATTATATATATCAGATAAAAATGTTTCAAATTATGTTTAAATAAGTAAAAAGATTCTTCTTAGTGTACATCATAAATATCACAAACTCTTTATTGTAATCATATAAGTAATCATTTTTAATTTTAGAATAAACAAAAATGTACAAACCACAAATTAAATGAGAAATTTGTCAATTTGTAAGTTTTATTTTTTGGTGACTTCCAGAATTAATTAATTTAGCTTCCTCTTTATATTTTTAGTATATCTCTAAGGAAATAATAGTTTGTATGTTATTATTTATACAGGTTTTAAAATTCTTTCATTGTGTTTCACCTTTCCCCGCACTGCATAGTTAATTTTTTTATAAATACTTTGTATCACTATTGATCTGTCCTCATATGAAAAAAGTTAATTAACGATTACTTAAACATAACTGTAAAATAGTTATTATACTATAAATTGTCAAATTATACTTCAACGTTTAGTACAGATATAGATAAATAGCTAAATGGAATAAAGTATTTACAGAAACATTAACATTCAGGATTTAACATATTCCATAAATACTTGAGATATAAAGCTTAATAATGTTTTAAGTATTTTTCCGATCCTATATACTCGTAATTTTTATACTTGACATACAAAATATTTCAGAGTACCTATCACATATTACAATACATATTATTATTATGTTATACAAGTATATATAACTGTATAGACAGGATATTTATTGTATTTTATACATGCTAATTAAAGATATAGTCCAAACAGTGATATTCAATTATACGAGGAGTGTCTAAACATTTAACACTATTTTTTGTTATTTTCACTTGTTTCATTTTTTAAATTTTCTTCATAGTTTCAATATGTTGCGTATAATGTATTAACTTTTCTTGTGCAGTCTGTTCAGAATTTTCCTTTTCGTTTATTTCATAAACAGAAAGTTATATTTAAGCAAGACAATTTGTTACTGAAAAAAAATTAAGCTTAAATAAAAAAGGCCTAAACAGATTCATTTCTTTTAATTTTCATATATTTTGATTAATTTATTTTGAAAACATTATTTTCATATAATAACACAATTTGAACTTTTGAGATTTAAAAAAATGATTCATTTTCGTAAATATTTTCTCGATCTTTTTTTTAGGGATGTGTCTCAGGGTTAATAGATGTCGTTTTATAGATAAAATACTTTATGGAAACACAGTAATAATCTTAATTAAAGATCGAAAAAATGTAGATTATAAAACGTTTTGAAGCTTGTAAGATTATTTTGAAAACTCGAAATTATTATCTACTAACAAGCGTATTAGTTTGCCATACAAATACTATTTACAACCAAGGCTTGTTTTGTCTAATATTTAAATAAATTTTGATAAAAAATTTAATCACTTTTGCTTTTGAAATAAACATTCATATATAATTTTTTTATATGAAATTCATTTATTTGAACTTGAAAATGATATAGGTGTGGTCACGATACTGAAATCAAAAATATTTTTCAAACAAATAACCAATTTGAAATATATTTTGAAATAATATTCATTAATTAAAAAAAAGAAATAAAAATGATCAACATAAACCACACACAAATAAGTGTTTAATCGAAATTTGACTTTTATTTTCGGATAGAATGCTCTAAAGTAATTATGTAAAATATAAATTTGGAGTTTCATGTCAACCGCTGATGGCTGCTAGGTTAACCCCTTTGAGTTTACCTTTTGTGACTTATTTCTTACTTGAGTATATAGTAAATATTTTTATTTTATTATATTATTTTATCGAAAATTATTCTCATTTCATAATCAATCCTTTCACCAATTTAACATGCCTTTTTGAATATTTTCACTAATAAAAGATATATCACTTGATATCAAATAGAATAAAAAAATTAAGTCATTCAAAAATTGCATCTTGATAAATTTTGTATACGATTATACATACTCCTAGCTGCAATCGTGAGGGTAAAAGGGTAAAAATAATAATAGTATTATAAATTTGAGTGTTTTGAGTTATCTGTATTAGTACCACGTTAATAGATTGGCCAGTTTAATGGGTTAATTAACTTCCCAATCGGAACTTTTAGTACCGTTCCGATTTTGTGAATACGAAATTTTAACATTATTTTTAATTTCAAGGGTTCTAGGACCCAAATTCAACGTTTCTAGAAATATGCCTCTGGGTGTAAATTTACTAATGTTCGTTTTATTTTTCGTTTCGGTTATATCGACAACTTATAATTGTATCGAGGTGGAAATTTCATTCGACGCGTAATTACGTAACTAAAAAATAATATTTCAGCAAAATCGGTCCAGCTGTATTTTGTTGAAGGTATAAAACCTAAAAAAAAATTACAAAAAGTACATATTCGAAATAATAAACAATTTTATTCTCTGCTTATTTTGAAGTAGAGATGGCGTCTTGAACTATGTGTACAGAATGTTCGAATATCCAAAGATATTATCAAAGATAACATATAAGTTAAGGGTTAATTAAAGTATGTGTAAATAATTATATATTGATATGTCGGTAACATTTTATTGCTTTGTATTAAAATAAAAATAATATTTTTAAAACAACGTGTAAATTATAAATAATTTTGCGTATCACCAACCACTACTAATATCATATTATACAAACTTCCAACAAAAAAAAAAAAAAAAAAAAATGTATCTACACGTTATAAAATAGCTACGGTAAATCTACATAAATATTAGTATACATTTGTTTAAAATAAAATATTTATTACGTCATTTATTTAATAAGAAGGGCGTTAAATTTTCATTATTTATTATTATTAAAAAATATTAAATATTGTTATATTATAATATAATAAGTTGGTTGGTATGTGTTTTGTATTGGTGGGTATAACAGATATCTACCTTATAGATATCAAAAAATATATATACAATATTTTTATTTATTTATTTATTTTTTAATTTTTATGATGTGGTTTTTCTCATTATAATAATATGAAACTAGATTAGGTATTCTTTTATTATAAAAAACAAAATATTGTTATTTAGATGCTTTACTTGTTATTATTATTATTATTAACATTGGGTTTAAGTCACATAATTTAATGACTTTTTGTTTTTGATCAATAATTAATATATCGATATACAGGAAGATGCATCAAAAACGTTTATTTAAGATTTTAGTAGTTTTAATGTTGATGGTGATGAGACTCGTTACTCAAGTGTTTGTGTAAAATTTACCCAGTTATTGCCTTATGGAGGTCTGAAATTACCCCATGTTACTTTAATGATTTTCAATTCTGTAGCAGAAGAAATTATTAAATCACATTATATTTTTTTACTTCCAAATATCAAAAGTATAATATTGGAGCTTATTATTACTATAATTTCAACTTATAATTGGATATAAAAAAATAGTTTAAAACAGTCCTTAAGTATCGAATTTTATCGAAATGAGTTATTCATAATAACACTAAAATTACATAATTTTACTAAGATTTGATGGCGGTGATCAAAAGAATTAAAAATTTAAATTAGCTATCAATTCATTTTTTTGTAAATATATTTCTATATTTGAACGTTATTAGAACCAAGTAATTATTATTGTAAAATTCCTTATTTTATTATTCCTGTGTTTGACTGGTAATTGATTAATTAAATCAATGACCATAATTAGGCATTTAGGAACATCTACCAGTAAAAATTCCATTTTTATATAGGCTTATATCTAAAATGTTTAGTACTGAGGGCTGTACTTTGACTAAATTGGATTAATTGAGACCCATTAAACTTGTAAGTCAAAATATACATGGCATACAGCCAAGACTGAAATTTTTTATATAAAGTATTTGAAATAGGGTATTTTTTTAATAATTCAATCCAAGCGTCTTTAGTTTACTGTGAAATATGGAAAATTTATAATGAGTCAAATTGTTTATTCGTTACATAGATTCGTCGTGTTTTAAAGAAAAAACACCTTGAGTTAGTCCGGGTTAGATGACCGTACAGGAGAGTTATATTACAATATTTTATGATTAGTTTTTATGTGTACACATCTTTTTTTATAAACCAATGTGACCATCTCTCCCGGTTGATTATGGAGAGATGGCTTCATTTGGTCTGATATAGATGGACATAACAGAGTATGCTTTTCTAAGTAACCCGATAGAAATAACACCAAATGTAACTGTATGTCACAGCTCAGTAACAGTTTGATTAGATGTATTTATAGATTTAATTCATTTTACAGTCAAAGAGTATTTGAGTATTTCTTAAACGCACATAGTCAAAGAACATGAAAAGAATAATGGTGATAAAACGAACATGGGCAACTTCCCTGGACACCCCAATTTTTTTTTCATAATTGTTTTCATCTTATATTTTGTTGATTACTTTGTGTTCATTTATAGTTATATGATGTGTTTAATATAAATTTTTAGGGGAAAACATCACTAGTTTGATTTTTATAACGTCTCCTAAAAACTACGACCATCTCCCCTGGACTTATCCCATATCTAGAGATACTATATCTAGAGAATATCTCTAGCTATAACTAATTCTTTATATGCTACTGGGATCGTGTTATCTGAATCATCTAGTATCTACCAAATACGCTTGTTAGTTAAATCTTTACTTGATTTTATCAATATAATAAACTAATACATACCAAAGTAAGTATGGATTCGGAAATATTTATTTATTTGTATTAATAAATTTTCTAGTATATCCATCCCTATATGAACGCCTTATATTATTTCAATATGAATATTTGACTAGATCGATACACCAATCAATTTATGACTGACAATTTATTGGTTGCGTATCTTATATAAAAATTGACCTTACATTTTTATAACAGTAAACACCTGCTATATATAATTTCGTAATTATTTTGATTTGTTTAAATGTATATGAGTTTTAAATTAGTATTTTTATTTTTAAAAGTTTACTAAATAATGTTGTTTCAATATTGTTTGATATCGATTTGATAAAATAATCATGTACATCGTAATGCTCTAGATATTTGTTAGAAAAAAGTCGTTTTGAATATATTCTGATGATTACATGTTATAGAAATATATGAACATTAGGTATGAGTTTCAGTTAAGAAATAATAAATTTAGAAATCTTGGAGATCTTAGGTTAAATGCCCTAATACCCTCACTCATTTGACTGCATAGACTGGAGTTTGGGGGTTTAATCCAGGTAGCGGCAGTTTGATCAATTATAATAAATAAAACAAAGGGGTGATTGGTTGATACTATTGTCGTAGTTTTGATAAGAACGAAATTACCGGCTCCACAAACTAGAAGGCACTGTGTCGTTTGGTGATAGAGTGTTCTAAAAGAGGGTACCAAAGAGGACCAAACGGTCTACATACAACGAGCGCGGTTGCGGTTCTTAACTTAATTTACTCTATACCTTTATTAGGTACTCCTGAGGATCTGAACATTGAATTTAGTAGATTATTTGACACTATTTTATAATATTCTAAAACTTGTTGACATTTTAATAGTATGTACCTACTATTAAATATATATATCTATCTAAGAAGTATTATTTTTGTAATTTTACATTAAAATAAGTATAATATTTTATGGAGACAAAACTTTCGATACCTATAAAGGTGTAATAACGTCACATACAGGTGCAATAAATGAAGTATATATTATCCAATGGGGTTTGCTATTTTTTGGCTGTTTTATACTGAATTGTCTAATAGTTCCACACCAGTTTTTAATTATGTAATTTCGTTTATTTATTTTGATTATTTTATATTCCACTGCATAACTTTGGTAGACTACTGCCGCTATCCGCTTGTACAAAGCTTTTCTCGATTAAATAAATGTAAATCGATCAACTTTAAAAACTATAAGTAACTTTTTAACTATAAACTAAACTAACTATTATTCAACTAAATAAACTAAGCTATAAATTTAACCAAAATTTTTGTAAAGCATCGATAAATTATAATGAACTTTAACTATTAATGCAATATTATCAATGACGTCAACGACGAAATTGTAAAAATTGTTTTTTATCTCGATTTTTGTCGATTTAAACTTCAGGTTTGATTTTTTCAGTAAATACAATAATTCTCCAGATATGTATGACTAAGATAGCCAAAATATATTTTATGTATTACAAAAATTACATACATGATTTAAATCATACATAAATCTTTTTGTATGATTAAATTATTAATGTCCTTTTGTGTTCACATGTCAGTGAAAAGCCACAATGTATGAACAGTATAATATTGTAATGATACATTTAACAATTCACTTTGTGTATAATACCATCCACCACCGTTCATTAGACCAGGTTGGTCTGTTAATTGTATTTATATACAGGTTAACATTAAATACTTATGACCCAACTTAATAAAAAACAAAAACAAAATAAAAGTGAGGAAATGAAATTAAAGCTTGACTGATTTCAAAACCGTTACTACAATAAAATAGCCCGATTTAAATAAATTAACACACATTTAAAATATTAATTTATCAACCTTGTTTTTATAATATTATACAAAATCATATTATAACTTAATAGTTTTTAGTAGCTGGTATTCGTTAGAACTTCCAAAAATTATATAATATATCAAAAGTGCCTAATGTTCTATGCCGAACGGCTTACACCTACATTGTGCTTCACGTCATATTTTCCTTTCAAGAAATTGTGTTTTGTTCAGTAGGCTTAGGTTTTCAAGCTATCGAACGTTATATTACTGCCCATAGGATTTTTAATTTCAAAGTGGAACAACTACTTTTATGAATTCCCACTCCCGTAACGTAATTACTGATCTCAACTGATCGTTAAAGTTAAGCAACATCAGACACAGTAAGTACTTCGATGGGTAAAACGTCCGTCTAAGATTGCTGTGTGCTGTTGGTGTATATAATGTAGTCACTGTATCGACCTTAGTAGATGAAAAATGACTTAAATAAATAAATTTAAAAAAAGAAAATTTTATAACCAATATTTTGATCCAATTTTTGGCACATAGTAGTTGCATATCCTGGGCGGTATTTATGATGCTTTAGCGGCAAAATAATCTAAAATTATTAATTATATAAGATTCTAAAATGTTAGTCAACTTGCGCCAATATAAAATGTTGTGAATACTGTAACTTCATGGTCAAATAATATATAAATTTATTGTATTCATAAAATCATATATGTTTTCTTTATCTAAATGATTTTATTATGTATACATTAATTGGTAATGAAATTAACTGAATTAATGCTGTAACCGTTACATATATTGTAGGTGAGACTTTCTCTTGTGTAAAAATAATAATATGACATAAATTCTAATTTATTGTAAATGATGTATAAAAAAGTGTAAGTATGACAATTATTTGCGTATTTTTATTAATGATAAATGTTCAATAAAGTACATATTAAATTACTGTATATAATATACTTATTATAGATAATTTTATGAAAAAAGTTTTTTTTTATATATTATAATAATATATAACTTCTTCTAAGAATTCTCTATTGTGTGTAAGATATAAGAAAATTGTTCATATACTTTGTATGTGGATGACCAAATCAATAATAATAATAATAATAATGCAGTTTTACCTCCGTTCCTCAGACATACACAACTTTAACAGAGATCTTTCGATACTTGAAATTCATGATGTGGGGGGAACGCTATTGAGTGAATGATACGATTTGATGGGCAGTGCGTCATGCAGACATAAGTTTGGAGTTGTGAGAGAGAAACTGTAGAAGACATCTACATACATAGTTGGTTTTGCCGTTTTATTCAATTAACCCCTCTCCCCTCTAATTGTAATTAATAAACTTTTCCACTACCGCTGTCGAGATTCGAATGCATAGTCTTCCGGTCATAGTAGAAAATTACTTAGACGGAACATTATACCATTCTCGGTCATTATGAAGCTGGCCAAAACGACTGACAATTGAAAGGTTCCGGATTCGATTTCCTGCAAACGTGTTTTCAATTCCAACCATTTTTAAATTAAATAGCGTAATATACGCTGTATCAAATAAACGAATTATCGATTAAGAACTATCAATTAAGAATAATTAAATATACCTTTTTTTTCAAATATTCATATTCAGGTTAACGATTGTGTGAAGGCATGGGTATAATCATTTTGCGATAACTAAAAATGATATTTTTGGAATTGCGAGTTTGTCAAATGTTAAGATCAATTAAAAATCCTTTGTTGAATTTTCCTTAGATAAAATTTTGTTTAGGTTAAAACGTGGAAAAAAAGCATGCATTAGTTGAAAACTAAAAAATAAAAAATACTTTTAATGATAGGTAATGTAAAATCTAATGTTAAAAGCGTCAGTTGCTTTATGCATAAGTCTTATAATTAACCGATTTCCTAGATATGGAGCACCTTAATATATATGAGCTTTTTAATTGAATATTGCATTTATTAAATTTGTTTTCCCGATATTTTTAGTCAGCTTTCAAAAAAGCGTATTTTCTTACTTTTACTAAACTACATTTCAAATTTAAGGCTTAAAAGCCATCACTAACTTTAACCCGTTGCAGTCACACCTCAATATAATAATGTTGCTGTCACATGGGGTCCAATAGATCCCACGGGGAAAAAACGTTTTCTATTGGCATTCAAATTGATTTATTGACTTAAATCTTGTGCAAAACTTTAGTTTATAAAAGAAAATTTTAATTAAAGTGTAATATTAAAAATAAAAATAATTAAATTAAATTAAATAAAAAAATAAAAAATCAATTTGCTCGAAAAACAATATATTTGCATAAAATTAAAAATTTAGTGAATTTTGAAAAAGAGTATAACTATAATATTGAGAAATAACGAATGAACAAAACATATATTACCCAGCATTATCTATCATACCAAGTGATTTGAGTCAATTTTTTCATTTTTATAGATAGTTTTATAGAAATCAAGATATTGTAAAGAATGCAAAAAAATCAAGATATTGTAAAGCATGCCAAAAGTTACATACTATTTCTGTTATCGTGTTTTTGATGTGGTGATTTCCAATGTTCGTAAATTAAATATTTGTAAATATCAAAACTGAATTAATTAATAAATCTTTTTCGAATTAATGAACAAATAAAACCAATCCACGTTTGTAAATTTTTATCAGATTTTCATTAAATGATTCCACTAACCGAAACGAGACTTTTCTAAAGGCTCGCATATTATGGTACAAATATTGCGCCAATACATTCATGTTGTTGTATAAATAATAATAATAATAAATTTTGATCTTAAACTCATAGGTCGAAAATAAAACGCTGCAATATTATTTGATAATAGAATTTATGTCATAGGTAATTAAAGTTATGATAAAAATGTAAAAATATAATCAAATTTATAGTATTAATAATGGATGATATTTTATGGAATAAACTATAAATTTATAGCCTTTAGCAATTTTTAATGAATATAACAAAAAAACAAATTATTTGTAGGTTCATAAAATACGTGCTATGGCAGCAACTAACTCACTCATCATTTATTCTGTAGATAAAACATACACACACACACACACACACACACACACACACACACACAGAAATACACACACACACACACCCTTAGTAGATATATAAGATTTTCATTCAATAAAGCATAAAAAATTTATATAAACAAAAAATTTTTTATTTTTTTTGATTTATTAGTAATTAAAATTCAATTTCTTTTCTTCACTCTAAATAATAAATTTATTATTTGCTGCTTTTCACAAAAGATGTAAAGGTGATTTTTGTATTAAAAGATCATATTAAACATTCTTTTGTTAACTCTCTTAAACTTCACTCTCTTAAATAGCTATATTTGTATAAACAACTCATTTTTATGAATATTATTTTTTTAATTCACATTCATTTTGTTTCAGGTAATTTACGTACACTCTTTCTACATACTTTCTACTTACTTCGAATGTGTAAGTAATAAACTACATTTATTTCGGTTTTTCATCGTCCAAAACAATACAAACAAGAATATTACTGAAACCTTTAGAAAATGATTGAAAATAATATATTGGGAACTGATAAAGCTAATTGATATAAAATCAATCAATCGAATAAATTCAATCACATATTAAGCATTAAAATTGTTTCAACTCATAATTTTAGGCTATACCTTTAACAAAACCTTAACAAGAATATATATATTTTCATATTATTAAGTATTGATTAATATGATTACAAGATAATTCATTTCCGTTTTGTGTGCGATTTTCAGAAGCTAAAACTTGGAGATTTTTAATAACTTTTGTTGTATTACTAATATCAATTTTACAGAAGTAGAAATGACAGAATTGCACCTAAATAGATCAATAATCGTATTTTATTGAAAGATAAGAAATGAATATTTATTTAATTTTACAAAATAAATATCATCTGAAGACTAAAGCACCTAGCCTAAGCTTTATGTGACTTCCTTTTATTTAATAGAAATTAATACTTCCTTTTATTTACTATAAATTAAAAAAAAAAAAACAAAAACCATTGAAGTCAAAGGTATATAAAATATACTTATTTCTTTTATATCATAAAAGTAAAATCATTTGACAATCAATATATTATCTGCAGACTTTTTTTATTTTGTGCTCATCAAAATGAAGTGTTATTAACTAATTGGCACTTATCAATTAAAACAGGTGAAAATTTTTTCTACTGTTTTAAAACTTCAGTTCAAAATTCTGAGTTGGTTTATAAACCATACATATTTGTCACAAAACTGCATAAATTCTGGAGTTCGTAATCGTACGCTTTACTTCTCTATAGTGAATGTGTCTTGCCTGAATAATTGCCGATATTCATTATGTATTTGATGATTTGCATGGAGAACTTTTTAATTTACGTAAATTTCAGTTTTTATAAGCTAAGTTTTATATCCGTTACTCAATGTTTAATCGAAAAATTATTGATGTTATCTATAGTATGGGCAGTTAAGTAAAAAAAAAAACAGATTTAAATTTTATTGGATTTAATTATTTTTTTAATTTATATGGCCAATGACGTAAATGTTTCCGTTAGATTAGAAAATTATTTTTACAAAGCTATACAATTTGTTAACTATATTTATTTTATTCTCTATACAAGTTTTACATAATTAAAAAATTTATGAATTTTCCCAAAAATTTTAATATTCATATATCGTAATAAAAACTAAATATTAAGACCATACATTACTATTAAATTGATTCTTAATATAACAGTCATGTTCCAACTATCGCATAGAATGTATAAAATTGGGTGGGCTTAGGAGTGCCTTAAATGTTTGTATATTCGCATATGTATAAGTTTATATAAACAAATATTGTGCATGAGATTCTATACACAAATATATTTTTTAGTTGTTTGTCGAAAAAAATTATTGAGCTGTTGAATAAGAACGAGTTTCTAGTTAAATTAAATATTTGCTCTAATATAACTGATTAGAAAAATACATATAAAGGGCATAAGCAATAAACGCCAGGTCAATAACTGTATAAATTGGTGAATAATGGATGTAATAATTAAAATTTGCTCTTTTACCTATTAAAATGTGAAACTAAGTTCAATACCTAACAAAATTTGAAAATTAAATTAAAATTGATTCAAAAACGAATAGGTTATATGCTCTTAATTTTTATAATATTTTTATTCATAATCAACTCATTTGTGCATACTAACATTATTTATCTTAAAGTGTAAAATAAGTGTATATAAGTGCCATAGACATCGGAGACGACATATTATCGTAGAATGACCTTATTTATGCAAATCTTGTTTAACTTCAAATTCATGTTTGTGAATTAAAGCCGCGCTTCAATTGAAATGATAAAAAAATTTGTGTATCTTCTCTATATATCTAATATCTATCTATATTGATAAAGATGAATATAATTGCTACAACCGAAGGTGGAAGATTTTCATAAAAATTCAAAAAGGTGAAGGCTTTGGTCAATATTGGCTATTCTTATTTCTGCTGTTCGAATTAAATATATAACATTTAGCGATGTCCTTTTACACAGCACAGTTTAATTGAAAATCTAACCGGAAAGTTAAAAAGTTATTTTAACAGAGGACGGAAATAATGTTAATTACATTTAGAAGGCCCAAAACTGTATCATATAATTTCAATTATCGAAAGGAAAATAAAAATTTTATACCAGGAAATTAAACAGCTAAGGTGTGGAAAAAATCATTTTTGTGTCACTTGTATAAAAAAAGGCAAACTTTTTTTCTTCTTTTGTATTATAGTGATGTAACTTTTTAAATATAATAATATATGAATCGTTTTTATTGTCGATGATCTGTTTCAAAAATGTTGTTATTCAAGTATTTAAAATGATAATATAGTATGAAATATTGAAATAATATTAATAACCACTGATTATGAACCACTGTTTTAACATTTGTAATAAATACAAAACCATGAACAATGATTTATGTATTAAAATCTATATAATATCTGTGGGCCCTCTATATGTCCATGCATATTGGTCTGTTTGTCTGTTCATCGATTTCTTGTAGGAATAATATCTTTCTGTATATTATAAATTTGTAAATGTTTGTCTGTTTGTACGTTTGTATGTCTGTTTGTCTGTTTTACTTACACATACATTTACTTATTCTGTTTCTGTAAGTTTGTTCTTCCCATCAGTTTCATACGAAAAATCATTTTGAGAAAAAATGCAAAATTTTCTTATAATGTCGTTTGTTTTTACGTTTTGACTCTCTAGGTTTGCTGAAAATAGTTTTTAAACTAATTCAGGAAACAAACACAATTCTAATATCCATATTTTCGACTTTTGTCTATTTCGATGTATGGTTCATTGTTTAGTACATAAACACAAATTACAAACAGACAAAAATCCTTGTCAAAAAGAATAATTTCTCTCCTAATTTTACATTGGTATACTCTGGTCAGATTGTTTGAGCATTGCAGTTTTATGAGTCACGACCATAATCTAATTTGGTTTATTTTAAAAAGTACATAATTATTGTTGTAATGCTGTTTTATAAAGCTTAATTTCTTTTGTATCAATGAACAAATTTGCCAAAATATATCTGTGTTACCGAAGTAGTTCAATGTAATAAAAAGCTTCACTAATATTGTGTTAAGTCATAAAGGACTTCAATGCATGATAATTAAGCCTATTTTTTGAAAAGTCACCGAATCCTCATTTCTTTATTTATAGAATTAACTTGAATGTCATTAAAAGTTGTAGCTAAATAGCTTATTTGCCGACCGTTATGGGAAATGAAATGGGTCTCCCAGCCCATGTCTAGTCGTCCTATGATCGAACCGATTTTCTTTCATTTAGGTTGGTAGCTGTTTACAACCTGTAGTGTTATCACAAAAAAGTCGAATTTCAACCAATGTGGTAAAAACCAGTGTAGTTTTTATTGTTTCTATGGTTACGAAATGCTACTGTATATTCAAATAAGTTTGTGATTAGTTTATGATTTAACATAGGAAATTTTAAAAAATCTACTAACAAATTTAAATGAATAGTTTTTTATTTTTTCAATTTAAAAAATTACTAATACAATTATTCAATCTTACAATTGTCTACCCATAACTTCAATTAAATGCTATTTTTTTTTATTTATTTAATAATTTTCGTTCGACACTTATCGCTATACGAGATTTACATGAAAACAATTGAACAAATAATTATATTTTCTAGAATTTGAATGTTTTATTACAAACTAGCTGGCCCGGTAAACGTCATTTTGCCATATATTTCTTATCAACATCAACATTTTCTAAATATAACAACATATTCTCAACACTCTATTTCTAAATAATGAAAAGTTGAGGCAAATCAGTTGCTGTGTTAATTTTCCCATTTTATTAAATGATATTACATCGATTACATGCGAATGCAATTCTACCCTTAGGGTAGAATTTTGGAAAATCCTTTCTTATCGAAATCCCGGTATTTAGTGTGCACCCGGTACATTATATGCACCCGATATTTACCTGGTAATTGGTGGGGTTCACCCAATACCGCGTTCACCCGCTAATTTGTGCTGTGGTACTCATATACTTGATGAAAGATATATGGAACTCCTGAACCACGAATAATTCCGGTAATACTTGAACAATGCGATATACACACTTTATACAGTTTGTATGGTTCGACATACTGCTAGTGGGAAGAGATAAAGAAGTTTTATTTTGAATTTCAAATTTAGATTTTGGTTTTGTATGGAAATGATGCTAATAGGATTTGTAACATGTGAGAGAAAAAAGTCAAAAGATGTTTCATAGCTAAGAACATTTTGTATTCGAAAATTAAATTGTCGTTTATAGTATTTTTCGTTACTTATTATTTATGTTTCTGACCGTTTAAATCTTCCCTGAACTTCCACAACTATTTCAAGATCAAAATAAGCAAAATCGGTCCAGCCATTCTCGAGTTTTAGTGAGACTAACGAACAGCAAATGATTTATATATATATATATATATATATATAGATTTAAGATACTCGTGGCGCATCAATCGATTTAAAAACCCCTTTCACGTACTATGCATGACACGAATAAATTAAAAAAAGAGGTATATTGGTATGTAGTAATGAAATATATATTATTAATTTAATATTAATTAATTACTGTTAGATTCCCGCCATTAAAATATTTATTAATATTTTTTCACATAGTTTTATTAAATAATAAAGTCAAATATGCAAATTAAAATATCATTTCAAATTGATAGGTATTAAAATCACGGAATATATACTTTAAATTTCTAATTATTTCAATAATATTGCAAAATATGTTTGTAATACAAATAGAGATAGTCACTTATTTTTCGGAATTGATTTATGAAAAATAAAAACAAATATGCTTATAAAAAAAACGAAAAATTAATTTTAAATCGAATACAAGCTTTCAATTGATATGGAATCAAAGAAATAAGAATAAGAATCAAAGCTGAGAAAAATAACCATCCAAATGATATATAATTTGGTATTCACAAAATTGGCATAAAAGCGGAAGGCGTTACGAAAAATGGATGGAATTAAAGTGAAATTTTTTCGAAAAACTGTTTACACGCATTCCGTTTTCATTTCAAGATTATGTATACCAAAGTTCATAACATGTCAATAATAATTGTTTGAGTTATTTGTGCGTGAAAATTAAAAAACCTTGTATATTACATTAGTCACTGTCTTAATTATAGAGACCTCTGTTAACATCCCTAATAATAAGTTTTTTTTTTCTCTTTCTGTCGTTTATAGAAATTAATTAACTTACATTAACAATACATTAAAGCTCTCATTTTTGGAATTGGATGGTAGTAAGAGAACAAACTTAATATTAATAAATAATATTATTCTGATATTTTCAGAGTCAAGGAGTTTTAAAAGACTAAAAATGTGTTTCTTCTTTTCTTAGTATATGTCTTTTTTTAAAATATCAATCCCCAGCCAATATCTGTTATGATATTAAAGGTATATATTTATATAACTATATGTATATTATAAGTTATTTGTGTGTATGGTCAACGACTCAAAAGATATACGGTTTAAGTTAAGAAATACGGAAATTGCTAATCAATACCACAGTATACAAAACTTTTACATGGTTGTTACTCACAGACCAGAGTACCACAACAACACCATTACTGACAATCATAATAATAATAATAATAATAATAATAATAATACTATGTATATAAATATTACATTCACTTTTTAAAACAATTTTTTATTATTTTCATCTGTAGTACAGCGTTTTTATGAAAATGAAACATCTACAAATAACTCATATTTAAGAATATTCGACTAGCATTGTTCAAACATTAACACGTGGGTAAATTTTACAAAGAAGTTTCCAAAGTAATCGGAGTGACTGAGTAATATTCCATGCATTTGCTTCTATTAAAACCAAATGATTATTGGAGAACAAGTACCTCAAAAAATAATAATCTTAATGTACCTTCAGTGCTCAATAATTTCACCTCAAATCTTATGCGAGCAACCCGATTTCTCACTTGTAGAAATGTATTGTAAAATTTCCAATGAATTCTTAATATTTGAAAATTTTATTATATGAAATCACTGGTTTTTGTTTAATAATACATAAATTTTTCCAACATTACAAATTCATTGAAAATTTTACATAACGTTCCCACAAGTAACCCGAGTGCTCACAAAAATTTGGAGTGGACATTTTCAAAAGCCGTTTTTGTTGAGATGTTTGGAATTTTTTAAGCAAATCATTAACTTTGAACAGAAAACTGTTAATAAGTTTTTTTTGATGTCCAGTGTCATTTGTGAGAATTCTCTAAATTCTCCGAAAATTTTCCTTGAAAAGCCATTTTTTTCATTTCATTTTTCTAGTTTTTGCTCTGTCCAAATCATCGATCGAAAGTGGAAATATAACTCTCTAATCGATTATGTAAGTGCTAGATGTATGATATTAAGATAGTTTTATATTTTTATTTTCCTTCTTTAGAACTTTCTTCATATTATATTGTCCAAATTATAATATTAAAAATGTATTTACATCCTCTGAATTTAAAATATTTATTAAACATTTTTTTCTCTTTATATATATATTTCAAATTGAAATCATGTGGTAAGAAAAGTAATAAATATAGAATTATGACCGCTAACAAATTTTTCTTGTGTTTTATTGTTTATTTCAAATAAATTGAATATCAATAAGGAAGGACATGCTATTATATTGTACAAAAACAGCATGATTTGCCGCCATTGTAATCATTTTAAAAAATATTTTTTATTTTTATGAGAAAGTACTTATAAGGTGTGGGTTATAGCTATGTTGTTGTGGTTTTAAAATCTTTTCAGTTGAAATTAACTTGCATGGAGCTTCTCTACCAAGTAAATTATGACTTTATTATACTGGACATATAAAGAGAATATGTCAGAGTATATTCATTTTTGTCTAAAGTTTGTAACACTACGAAATATTGACCACACTAACGAAATTTAGTTAAAGAATTCATAAAGTCATCTTATTAGTCCATTACTGTCTATCTGTCGTCAATAGAACTCAAATCGAAAAAAAAGATAAACAACTAATACTTTGATGATGTCTGGACCTAAAAAGTTTGTTTAACTTCGTGGATGGGCCAAATTCGGCCCATTGGGTCCAATGGATCTATAATTCAACTTTAAAGCCATAGGAGAGAAAAGAAAATTTAGAATACTAAAAATGTTTGTGTTTTTATAACAAACAACTCTTATTTGATACATTTTCCAAAACAATTTTATCTCCAGATTAACTAATTAACACATATTCATGTAATTACAATGCATATTATTATTATTATTATTATTATACATATATGTATTTATAACAATATATTTAGAGTATTTTATGAATGCTAATAATAATAAATACTTAATAAAAATAATTCCAACATTGATACTCAATCATACGTAGATTATCCATTATATCTAAACAATTAACTCTGTCAGTTATTATCTTCGCGTGTTAAATTATTAATATTAAAATATTACCAAAGATAAAATATCAATTGAATTTATTTATTAAACTTTTAATCAAATTTCCAGAAAAAAATTATTTAAAGATATCAATCAACATCGTTAATATGTTAAAGTGTATGCAACATCGAACTATTTATCATTAAAAACATTATTCAATTACATAATCAATAATGTTCCGATCCTTTTTTAATTTTTAACAAACACATTGGTCTTGATTATCGAAAAAGTATGATATATACAAAATTTTGATTTGAAAATGTTTTAAAAATAAGAAAAAATTTCACTTTAAAAATTTTGTAATATTTTATAGGTCTGAAATTTCAAATTTATTAAAATATCATTTTAAGACACTTCAAGATTTCTACAATAAGTTTGTTTTAGATTTTTAGTGAAATCAATTAGAATTTGTTTCCAGTTTAGTTTCAAAAGAAAATTTTATTGTAATTATAAATAAAATATTTCTAAATACAATTTTATCTAAAATTTCATTATTTGTAAAATTATTTATGGCTTTATAAAATTTTTTCCACCTATTATAAAGTAATAATTTTTTGGTTACACCATTTTTTTTTAAATTAAAATTGATTATTACATATTTTTTAAGATAATAACAAATTTCATATTATTTCGTAATCAAATTCCACACCATTCAGTTAAAAAAATGTTTTTGTTAAGCATATTTTTGTTTAGTCTTACTTATATTAATAATTTTATTTATTATATTTAAGTGAAATTATAACACTCAAATATCAATCAGAATGCATTATACGGCACTTGTAAATTGTCTTAAAGTGTGTAATTTCAGCCTTTTCATAGATTTGCGTTCGATTTACCTCATCGAGTTTCGTATTACATCAATACAAAACAAAATTCGTATTCGTAATGACTTAAAAAATTTATAAGATTCGAAAAATTTTTCATTTTCTTATATTCCAATATTCGGCTTAATTGAACGCATATTGAAAGAAAAGGTTTTAAAGCGATGAATAAATTATTATATTTCTATCTGTGTTCTTATTTCTTTAATTTCTAATAATTCGTTCAAAAGTATACATTTAAAAATTGGGTACTTCTTCAAAGTTTGTTTTATACAACCGATAAATCTACTTCTCCCGTATCGCATTTTTCACGAAAGTATATTTTACTGTGCTATACTTTATCTATTCCAGGTTTTGGTTTAAATAGGTTTAATTATTTTCCAAACACTATTTTCATATTTTAATATATTGACAAAAATTAAATAATAAGTTTTTGATCTGAAACAAGAATACAAGAAATATCTTTACAAACAAGGTTTTATGTATGAGATATTTTCACTTTAGATTTCAAAATAAAATTTTAAAAAAAAGTCAAGAAAACTAAGGTGGAAGTATTGGAAAATAAAAACAAATTAAGGTTTCAATGTTATCGTAATATTTGATTTATTTTATAGCAAGAATATGTTGAATAAACAAAATTTGGTATTTTGCACATTAAAATGGGAAATTAGACTCAAAACCGTTACAAAACTCAAAATGATATAAAAATTGATTCAAAAACAAATATTTTATTGAAAATTGATTCATAACTATTCTAAGATTATTCGAATTTCTTTTTTGAAAAACGAAATTTTACTTGTTATCTTATGGAGACACAAACAGAAAACGTTAATCGTATCATCCTCTTTGGTTGTCACAATTTTTGAATATCTTGCCTTTTAAGGTTTAAAAAAATAATTTTAAATCCATGTTCGTCAAATAGGGACAGAGGTTTCATTTGAAGTGATAAAATACATTCATACAAGTTCTCAATTGTCATCCAAATTACATAAATATTCAAAATTTTAATTGAATCTAACGTCAGGAAATGTTAAATTTGATAACGCTGCGACAGGTGAAACTATTTTAAAGGTTGTAAAATGATAGCATTTATAAACCTCGCTGATAACTCAATAAACCTGTTTAATACATTTCTGTATTGGAAAAAATTAATAATCCAATTGTTTCCTCAGTTTTAATTTAGGACAATATGAATATGATATCTATAATTTATAAGGGAAATCTCTTCTATATATAAATATGTTAAGTAAAAACTTTGTACCCCTTTTTACGAATGCTGGGCGAAAGGAGGAGTATGAAATTTTGCACACTTATAGTTTATATAGAGAAGCACTTGAGAATGCTAATATATTTTTAAAATAATTCATAAAAAATACATTAAGTCAATAAAAAAAAAATCATTTCACACACTATGACAACACATATATTACATGTTACTTATATTACGCAAACTACTATACACACGCATATATATTACTTCGTTTAATATATTGTTTAGTTTAAAGGCACACGTATATACTGTTTTGTTTAAAGGTAGTGAATGAATATTGTCGAATTTCGACCCTATAACGAGACTCTAGTCTAAGTAAATGTAGCCCATAATTTAAGATTGATTTATGGGGTCAATTATTTTTTTATATGATTGATATGACCTTGAACATACATTTTTTTTTTAGAAAGTCCACGTTTTTCAGTTAAATTTTTGCAAGAATTCTCTTTAATATAAATTGGGCCATAAATGAATCATTATTACACCAAAAAAAATTGCAAAAACACACAATATATATGTTGTATATTTATTTATTTATTATAATTTCACGTCCAATATCGTAAATATATATTAAATGTAATAAGTTGTATTTTTGTGAAACATGACGTTTTATTTAACTTACATGTACAATCAATTAATAAATATAAGTTACTTGTATCGTTTACTTTCTCTTTTCTCGTGTTCAGTGTTAATGACATATTTATTTAAAAGTATTTATATTTAAAAGAAAAAAGTACCATGATTTTGTAAAACTTATAGAGGTGTTGATCTGTCTAGCACATACAACGTTTTATTGTAGGTATCTTATATAGTTTATGAAAGTCTATAATTCATGTGATGAAGAGGTTTTTTTTTTTGCAATCATAATTTTTTTTTTCTTTCAAATCTATAATTGATTATTTTATATTATTTATTTTATACAATAATTAGGTTGGTATTTTATACACCTGTTTGTTAGTAATAAATATTTTGTGGTGAAATTTATATATTTTTAAATACAATGAAATATCTCCTGTTAAAATCTAAATGGCGGTAATCTCTTATTTCATTTTGATATTCCATTTCGAACGGCTTTATTAACATAGCTGTGAACCACGCTTTAAATGCAATAAGGAATTTGAGGTTTTCCTATTTTCCTATTTATGGAATTCAAAATAAATTTCATGAATGCGAGGAACGTGTATATATATATACACAAATAAAATAATTTATTGTTAATGCCACTAGAGGATCGGACTAATTCTAAATTTGCTATATTTCACATCAAAATGTGAAACTTTAGAGTCAATAATAAAATAACAAAACTTGAAAATTAAATTGATTCAAAAACAGTGTATTTATAAGCTGTGAAAGATTATTGTATTTTTCGAAAACGATGTTTAACATGTAATTTATATAAAGATACTAAAAGTGGAAATACGTAGGTATTTTCTTTTTTATTTAATAAGAAAACTATTTCTATATCTTGCTTATTTTTAAAAATTTTTAAAAAAACTAACTTCCGTTCCATGTTTGTGAAATAAAGACGCCTCAATTTAAGTTATAAAAAATTTTTAGTCAGGTCCCTTATTTCATTGAAATTAATGGCTTTATTTTGTGATGGCTATAATCAATTATATGGGTCTATTAAGACCCATAAAAGCATACATTATAATATACCCTGCAGGAACAATTATTTTAAACTTTAAATTAGTATTTTTATCTATAAAATATTATTGTCCCTTCTTTGACATGCAAACCTAATATTTACATTTTGGACATTGTTATATGCAAAAAACTTTGAGTTAAGACATTGCATGAATTTTTACTGAAAATATATAACTTTTCTATGAATGAGAAATATCTCCTGCCATAACAAAAAAGAAAAATTACTTTTATAATTGTTAAAGAAATATTTGCATTAATTAATTTACACATTATTTCATAAAAATATAATTGAAAACTATTCTTTTATGTTAAATTATTATTAATAAATTATTTTTTGCATTTTATTTTTTGACACGCAAGACAAATAAAATAAAATGAATACTTTCTAAATCAAGTGGATTATAATTATTAAATTTTATATATATACTTTTTCGGTCGTTGAAAAATTGCGCGAACTTTTATGGTTAGAAATAAAAATATGCATTTTTGTTCTTATTTAAACAAAGTGATGCTAAGTTTGTTTGCTAAATCCTACACTGTTTATATTAAATTTACTCTATATAAATGGTTGTAAAGAAATAAGTTAGAATCGAACATGTTAAGAAGTAAACAGTATTTATATGGTAGTAAATTAAATTTGAAATTATTTTCACGCAAATAAGTGCATAAAAATATTTTACAATATGCTAATTAGAAAAATTTTTAATTTACTAGTATTAATGGAAAAATTATTAAAATTAAAGATGATAACTGGAGGCAGGGAGACGTATCCCACAATGCTATACTTCGAATCGAAAAATCGTATAGTCATCCTAGAATATTCTTTAAGCAAATACGCAGAAGCTTGAAAAAGACTAAACATTTCTGATTGTTAAAAGTCGTGTAATTTTCTTACAATAATTTATTTCTTCTTTGGTGTTGTATCTATAGAATTAATTATTTTTTCTCAGGCAGTGTAATGCAACAGTGTTTTTATTATATTGATCTATATTGGTCATCAAAATTGATTTACCATGAGTCGTTATTTATATATTATAATATATCTCTGTATTAATTATAATACTTTCATATATAATATATTATTATTATTATTTATTGATTAATTTTTAATTAATTTACAACAAAACAAATACAAGTACAAATACAGAATGATCACCCAAAAATAATAATAATAAAAATTGAAAGAATGTTCAATTACCTTAGATATATTTTTAATATGCTAAAGGGTTATCACAATGTATTTGATTATAATAAATTTTTGAACATTTTTATTATTAACAGTGAAAAAAGGAAAATTTTTAAAACGAACGTAATAATTTTATAAATTATGCTTTCAAAAAGCAATACATAATCGACTGATAAAAACACAGAATAAAAGAATACAGTTTTTATTTGAAACAGGTTATGAAAATAAACTGTTTTGATAAGTCACAACTTCACATCAAATTTTTCTGATAAGTACATATATTTGCAATATATATTACTATTATGTATGTATTTATAACTGTATAGACTACATATTTAGGATATTTTATGAAAACTTATCGTTAAAAATAGTTCCAATGTTGAAACTGAACTGTATACCGAGTATCTAAACAATTAACACTTTCAGCTATTATGTTTACTTGTCTTTTTTTTTATGATTGAAAATATTTCATGATTGTAATATTCGTTTTAATTTAAAATTTATTACAAAAATGAAACATATAAATTTTAAATAGTAGAAATTTATGAGATCCACTACAGCGTAACGTAATTACTGATCACAACAGATTATCAAACATCAGACAATGCCAGTACTTGGTTGGGTAAAAGTTTATAGTTATTTGGGAAAAATAAGCTAGTATACATTGTATTCTAAGTTTCTAGGGGTAGCATCATTGTAAATAATAAAACATTTAGTTTTCGAAGTTCTATAGAAGCTTTTACTTCAACTTTTTGTCTATAAAATCAATATCAAGTAATTAAAATTATATCTAAAAATATTCTAGTTATTGCATTGTAAAATATAAATATTAAATGGGACACTCTGTCCTTATGTATAATTTATTTTTTGTATGTCGATGTGTATATGTCAAATTAAATATTTGTTTATTTTATATATTAATTTATTATTTTTAATTCATCATTAAAATTAATTACAAATTCATTTCGATTTTAAATATTTTAAATAAATACTATTACTAACAGATAAACTTTTTAATGAAAGTGCAGTGTGCTAAATATAATTATTTATATCTAATATTTATTTATTATTATTAATTCAATGTATGATTGATTTGATGTGGGTGATTTATTTTTAATCAAACAGGTAGCCTTCAAAAAAGAATTGGTTACTTGAAACTAGTTTAAATTGTTTTAATTTATCCCAATTATTCAATTCGGTCAATGTTTAATGCAAATAACAAATTAATCTCAAATCTAGTTAATTGGTTTTTAATTATCGATTCAAATATATTTTAAAGTTTATCAAATTATAAACTTTTTAAGCATTAAATAGTTTATTTAAGTTATATTATTATATAAATTCAAAATTTTTTGTATTAATAAGAAAAGTAAAAAATTATTTGGAAATGTGTGAAACCAATTTATTTTAGACTAAGCACATTTTTGCAACAAAATTTTTATTGACTGAACAAATTTTTTATTTGAAGCAATTTATGAGGATTTTATCATGACTGGTCGATTTTTAAAATATTTTTAATTAAAATTTCAATTTTAGTGACGCACAAAGTTTTTATGTGTAAATCATCTTGCTTCCTTTACAATTGTTACTGGTTAGGGGGTTTATATAAGAGATAAGAAGTATTTATATGGCTTTGGTTTTTGTTTGTTTTTTATTTTTATTTTTTAAACAAAACCACACATTCGGATTTTTACGATACGAAATGTAATTTGTTTATAAAGTAATTTTTTTTTTTTCGTTTATTTGTTGATCATCATTTTTGAGGTTTGTGATGTATTGAAAATTTAAAAAATACCTGTATTATTGACTATTATTTTCACACGATGTAAAATTAATATTGTATTCTCAAAGAATCAATCAAGAACTTCAATTATGTCGGATTATTGGAATAATCGCAAAATGTTTAAAGAGAGTAAATATTGGAAATTAAAAAGAGACACTGACTTTTACCCGATATATATATATACTTAACAACTTCGTGTTTGTTCCATTTGCGCAAAAGTAGACGATTGGATTTAAGAACGAATATTTTAGTTTACAAATGCATTCATTTTTTTTTGTTTTTTTCAACCAAAAATAATCATAGCGTTATAAAATTATCTTGTAGGAATAATTAATTATAGCATCGATACACAAAAGAAACACAAAATATGTAAAACAAGAGAAGATAACAACTAACGGAGCTAATTGAATAGATACTCAACATTTGATTTAATTTATTTGTTTGGGATTATTTTTAATTAGCACTATAAACATCCAGTCTATACAGTTATATATGTATACATGTATAATAATAATGTCATTGTTATTACCTACATTTTATAAAAAAAAAAATGTTTCATACAAATGTTGTTAATAAGCATTTTTTGTATTTAAACTTTTCTACTATCTTTTTTAGTTTAATTCTCAAGAATCCATTCGACCCATTTTGCTCATTCATGAACTTTTTATGTTTATAATATGTCAACGAAATTTCAGCTCGCTATCCTTTTTTGTTTGTGAGTTATCATGATGATATACGGATCGATGGACAGTCAGAAATGAATTTATTAGGTATTTCAATGAACACCTATACCAAAATTTTGTTTGTGCGATCAATATTAGGTAGATTCACAAACTTTAGGCAAAAATTAATATGCTCTGACCTATTATGTATATCAAGTATAAAAAAATATTAATTTGAATTTTATTATGAAAAGCATTTTTGCAATATATATCAAATATTTATTGGTACAGAATGAATCAATTATTTGTACAATTTAGTAGTAAGTGTCTGATAAGATTCAACTATTGAAGTTTTATAAACTTTATTGTTCAAGACCTATACGGAACAATTAAACTAAAATTGTAATAATTATAAAATCTTCCTTATTCCGCTCATAAATTAATTAAAATACTATAAAATTATTGAAATTAAATATTACAAATATTAATACTTGTAAAAGAATACAGAACAAAAACAAAAAAAAACATAGCAATCATCATTCCATTGCTCTTACGTATGATCTCATGTGTAGCAGCAAAAAACAGTACGCAGAAGAAGATTGTGTTGTTGAAGTAAAAACTGAAATGCTATTTAATAACAGCTCTTGCATATTTACTGGTTTGCTTATGATGCTCCAGATGTAAACATTTTACATGAGATATATCAAAGTTACAATCTTTTTTTTTTTACCTACATAAAGGTCTCTCTAATATGCAAAAAAAAACTAGATTCAAGCGTGTACATGCTGCATCATTTTGAAAATTAAACGATGTACATTGTGTATAATTTGAAATCGACATCAAAAACCAAACCCAGCTTTTATAATTTGTATAAAAATGTAACAGCAAAGCCATTCACTCAGAAAAACTCCGAATGATCCATATTTCCACAATTTAAACGGCGAAATATAGTTACTTTTATACTCAATACAAATTTATATTTTCCTTGCAAACCATAGGAGTCAGATATTATGAGACTATAAGAAATAGCAATATAATAGAGAAGATGCAATAAGAAAATTTGTTATTTTACCTATCAAAATGTGAAACTAGACTCAATACCAAAATTCGAAAATTAAATTCAAATTATTTTAAGATTATTTTCTATCTATTTCTTGCAAAAAAAGATTAATGGATGATTCTACGAGCAGCAAACATTTTCTATGGAAAAATCGCACGACAAAATTTTTTAAATATTCATGAAATTTATATACCATTATTATTCTCAATCAACTCATTTGTGTTTATTAACATTATTTATCTTAAATTTTAAAGGAAAGTATATATGAGTGTATTTAAGTGCCATAGACATTGGGAGGACCTCTTACCGTAGTATGACCCTTATGTATAATCACAATGGAGATGAACATATATGACGTCATTTATGCAAATCTTGTGTAGTTAATAATTTTGAACTTCTGTATTTTGGCTATTTTTTAAGATTTTAAAAAAATTACTTCAAATTCACGTTTCAATTGAAGAGATAAAAAAAATTTTGAGAAACCATAAGCTGAAAATTATTTTGTTATTTGAGTATACTAAAATTATTGAAATACTTAAAAAAGTAACAATTCAATTTTTGTAAATATTTTATTATGTAATTTCATGATGTAATCATTCAACTTGTACTTTTAAAGTAATCTGTTTTTTTACACTGCTCGGTCATTCGAAATTTGCTTTACATGGGGCACATCACTACTATGTATACATTTCTAATTGCGTTTCGATTTAAACATATAAAAAGATTATTGTTGATAAATTAAATTGTCGTATTATAAAATAAAATACGTACGTTTGAATGTTACTAAAAGACTAATTGAGTTTTATATAGAACATCCGTTATAATAATATATACGAGTGCTTACATTTTTATTAAAATATATAATATATATGTATGCAGTTGAAGTTCATACTTATTCTTTCTTTTGCAATATGATATTTACAACTTTTAGACATGCAATCTTCTACTTTCTTGCAAAATTCTATGTAACATACATATTTAAATCAAATACATACATATGAATATATATATATATATATGTGTATTATTATACATAATATGGAATTGGATGTATAATATGTATGATAAAAATTATGTATGTGTGTAATATATGATATGTTGCGCATATATCCATGCTTATGTACATACAGATTGTTTGGTTTCATGAATGGTTCTGGTCAAACTCTTGAAAGTTATTTATCAATTCAAAATATTTCAATTCTACAACCGATTTCTACGAAAGATATTCCTATGATTGTTATTATTATTCATTCTAATACCTGTTATTCTATGTTATGAAATTAAATATAGTCCAGTATAAATTAGCTAATTGTAATTATTATCTTGACTTATTATACTGTTATATTATCTGCAGCAAATATGCCATTGTCAATTTAGTGCGTAACGTATGTCTCGCTTATTTTTGCCGTTTATGACTCCAATGTGGTTAAATTACGTATTTTAATCAGATAATTTATCTTGAAAGTTGTACAGCATATATGAAAAGCGTATTTGTTTATATTTTTGGCATATAAATATTTCTGACTTTGAATTTTCTTTCTAACTATTATGGGTTAAAAGTTGGAACGTGGATACACTGAACCCTAGAAATAACGTAGGGAGAATTTTGCATATTCTCGAGCTTAAACTCACATTTTAAGTCTCGAATATGTCATTAAATTATATGTTTTTGTTTTTGTGTAATTTAATGACAGATAAATGCTGAACGTAGGCTGAAATTGATTAATTAGATAATTCTACGAAAACCTCTGCTAATTTATAGATAGTACTTTATAATATTTTCTAGCATTACACACTTTACTAAATTCAATAAAATGTTATAAAGGTATATCATATTCGATCATATTTTTCAATACTTATTTTAGTAATTCAAGAAGCTCCATTTACACAAATTCACTCCGTTACTGATATTAAAATGATTTCATAAATAAATATTAAATCAATTAAAAATAATTTCAATTCAATTCACTGCACAAGACAATATATTCAAAAATACATAATTTAATATGATAATATTTATGAATGTCCTAAATTTTATCATATACTAGACTGAACTAATAGTTCGCTATGTACACAACATATGTATTATAATAAATATTTGAGTGCGTCGTACCTTTGAAATTAATAATAATAATACATATTTAAAATTATTAAGATTTGACATTTTGATAAAAACAATTTAAAAAACATATAATTTAGTAGTAGATATAATAAATATATACCTAATAATAATAATAATAATAAAATTATATTGAAAACGTTAAAGATTTTTGAATTTATGATTTAATTAATAAGGTATTGATTTATTTACAGTTATTATTGGCTATAAAAAATATTTTATACAACCTAAAATTTACTTTTTATACTGGTAGTACACAATCAATGAAATTTTTTGTTTAATATGTTTGTTTTTGCTCGGATGTTCTGAATTTGTTCAAGAAGTTTATTGAGAAATATTTATACTTTTTTCGATTTAAACATTCTGAATTTTCTACGTGTGAAGTTTAAATGTATAACTTTTGATGACAAAAAAATATTTACTTTTAAATACTAATAAAAACTATATTTCAAAAGTTGATTTTTCGTATACTTTATATTATTCCTTAATCTTATCGTCTGAGTTCCAAACTCATAGCTCGCTATGTACACCACATATGTATATCACAATCAATATTTGAATATTTTTGAAATTAATAACATTTTCAATATGATTTTAGTATTATTATTAGGAGGTATATATTTAACTTTTTATCCGCAATATACTCGTATTAATTTGTTATGTGTTACTTTAGTGTAATGCGAAATTAAAGATCCTTCTTTGTGAAAGGTGTTTTCATTTTAATCACTGAGTATAATTTTATTCATTTTATAATTTTGAGGTCTGCTAATGAGAAGTGGGAATGGATGGATTCTCAAATACAAAAATGTTCAAATTGGTTTTCTACGGATGCCTATTGCGTTAGCGTTTAATAAACTACAAAGTATTTTTTCTGAGCTACCACAATGTTTCTTTTACTTAAAAGTTGGGTACAAGCTAACTTTTTCAAACGCTACGCTATTATATATACCAAAATTTTTGCATGTTGGTATATATAATAGTTCATTAGCCGGGAACTCGTAACACTAAAAAAATATTGAAAATATTAACAAAAATTTGATGAATGCGGTTATACATAACTCAAAAACGAAAAGACTATCAACGTGAAGTGAAAAATCAATAAACTATTTCTCATATTTTTTTTTTTAAATAAAAAACTTTGGTGTACTTAACATCTGCAGTTAAATTTTCATAAATACAATAATAAAATAAAAAATAAAACTAATTCGTTAGATAATTTATTAGAGTGAATTAATTTTATGCAAACTGCAAATGTTGAAAACAGTGTAATTCTAGTTAAAGCAAAAAGATCTAATTTGTAATGTTTTACAACACCTTTTTTCCATTCTACTTCGCGTCTATCTTCTATAAAAAATAATTGTTGTACATAGTTTTTTATTTAAATTAATTTATGTATATATTTTCCAAATTCGCAAATAGAAAGGAATTAGTATTTGAAACATTGATTAAAAATTAATAAAATAATTAATACAAATACTGTTAATTTATTCAAAATTATTGCAGTTAATATTTTAATTTCAGTTTAAACATGTAGTAAAGGTCACTTCAGCATTTTGTAGGTTATATCTCTTTAATATCTTATCTCTTAAATCAGTAACCAACCTTAAAATTTCTAATATCAATGAATAATAAATATATATAATACTTGAATATCAGTATCAACTTAGACAAATTCCTTTTTTGTTGAGATTGGATCTCAAAATCTTTAACGAGTTATTTTGAAGATCTCTAAGTAAAATGTTTGTATAATGTAGATAACAGAGTAATAATCATTTTTAAGAAGTTTATGCTCACCACTTGTACATTTTTAGATCAGTGATATTTTTGTATTCAATATGTCATTGCATTTAATTTTGATAATATTATGAGATATCTACAGTCGATTTATTTTGATTGTTTAAAGTTTTTTATTCGTTTCGTAAAAATCAGTTTAATGGAACACGGTAAGATTTTCGATAATTGATTTCTAATTTTAATTTTTGCTTAAATTTTCAATAATTTATTATATCTACAATGTTAATAATCTTTTTTCTTTTAAGATTTTTTATTATTAGTCGTATTTCTGTATACACATTCTATGTAAATTTGTTTTTAAATGGTTTGGTGGCTGTAAGTTAATTAATTAAGGTTATTCTTATTATATAAGCTTTAATTTAGTTCGTATCACAATACAATGCAAAAATAATATCTAAGAGTTGTAAAAGTTTATTCTTTTCTATTTCCTTGTGTTTCCACTATATTTTTATAAACAAGTTTTTTATTTTCAAACCATAAAAAATCACGGAATACTTTAGTGAGGTTAATCCATTCGAAGGAAACCACAATCCTTTATTACAACAATTTAAATAATTTTTAGTTGCAATAATAGTAAAATCATATCCACGAACCAGGTATATTGAGTAGTCGAGTAGTTGGTGCTTAAATTAACCGAGATACTTTAATCGAATAATGGTAAACTTGATAAGCTATTTGATATAAAATTTGAGCCATTGTTTGATAAAAATTTATTCAATCAATGTTATAGAAATCATATATTAAGGAAATATGTGTGTTCTCCTGATTTCTTAAGAATCTTTGTAACAAAAAATTGAAAAATCTATTAAAAAGGGAATTAAGTTTAGTAACATATAAGGGTATATATACCCTTAAGGACCCACTCTAAAAATTTTATTGTGAACCCTTAAGAGGATATAAGTTTTAAAAATGAATTTTTTAGGCTGCAGAAAAGCTCATTTAAACCTAAGTAAGAAATGAAATGCATATTGTTTTTCTTTCAATTTTAGCGCACAAATAACTCACATCATAGTTTTGTAAATTAGATGAAATTTGCCTTGCATTATCATGACAAGAAAAAGGAAGGCTTGTCGAAGTTTCTCGATTTCTAAAATAGTAAGCCCTCCGTTTTGAAATAACGATGATTCATGCCAAATTTAATATCATTTGGATAATTATTTTTTGTTATATTTGTTCGCGAAGATTAAAGCTAATACAATGCGTAATGTAAATTGACATTGTATTAATTATAGATGTCTCATTTTTTTCAGTTCAAAGGCTCTTTACAATACAGTTCTTCCTGCTCAATTAAATATGAGTGTCTCAAACTGTTACATTTTCTTTTCATCATTGTTTTTAATTATTTCATACTGTCGTATTTGCTTTTAAATTATAATACGATGTTTGTAAATAAATGGCCTACAAAAATAATAGCACAATATCTGGCAACAAGATATACACATTGCTGCTCTTAATAAATTAACTATAAACCTACTACTATATCTGTCTTTGTTCATCATATATACATATAATTGGATCCATCTTATGTTATTTAATATAGCTTTGATCGTGTTTTTTTAAAGCAGTTTCTTTAAGGTTGTTCGATTAGTAATATACTTAAGTATTATTAAATTCGGTATGCAAGAAGGATTCTAAATGTCAAGGATTCTTTAAACTTATTCTTCAAGACATTTCTCAAAAAATTTGAGATTTCAATGCAAATACGAAAATTATTTTCCATACTTAGATTGGTATCAGACAATTGGAAAGCATTAAGAATATATGTTAGGACGAAATATTTTCTCTACAAACTTTTCTTTGTCTCAAGGCAAGTACAACCAAAAAAACCATTGTTCTGTAAAACTATCTACAGTTAAATCGTTTTCGTTAGTTCATTGTTTGTAAACAAATGTTTCACGTTAACATTTGTATTCTACAATTTGATTGGTTGTTTGAAGGCTACTATATTCACGTATAAATAATTCTTCACTATTATTTATAGTATGCCATATAGTACAGTACATTTATAATATCTGTTATGTATTAATACACAAACAAAATCTATAAAACAAGCTTTTATGTGATCACGCAGGGAATGCTAGAACAGTAGACTAGCGAAAACGATTCAACTTTAAATGTTTATAACTTCATTCAGCATATGATAATTGTAAGATTTATATACTACATGAAACTACTATATTTTTTTTATTTTCCTATCTTTATTTTTTCTTTTCCTAATAACATTAATTGAAAAGCAATTGTAAAAATTCTAATCATGTCTATTTTTAACAGTTTTGGTCAAATTAGCGATCTTCCAAAATTTGATCAGATTGATAGTTATTCATATTTTTATCTACAATTAAATCGTAGATATAATTTAATATAGTCTTAAAATATGATTGGACTATCTGAATAATATCCAAAATTAGAATAATTTGTAAGTCGAATAACCTTACAGTAGACTGACCTACGGTTATATTATTTGCTGTTATATCTTATAGTGATGCATTAACTATCAAACCATCCACAAGAACCTCTCACAGAATTTGTATTAGTCTCGTCTTCTTTGCTGCAGTAATAGTATTTATATAACTATAGTTTTAGCCTAGTGATGTAACATTGTTGTTGGTCATAGTAGTCGTTCGTCATCGTCATCATCATCTTCATCACCATCACCCAAAACATTCTTAGCGTTGTTCAATTTAGATGCAGGTGCGAATGGTTTTTCACATTCTGTTGCCGAACCAAACAAACACAACTGCAACCTTATATTTGACTTTAATTCTTTGAACATCCTCGTACAATGTTTGAAGGTACCACATTTGTTTAGATACACAAACAACGCGAACAGAAGAACATCTATCAGAATGGTTTTGTTGCAATTAAAATATGTGTAATATGTTTTTTATTTCATTCTTTGATTATATTTTTTAATTATTCATTTAACTCCTTTTCTTTTGTATTTTTATACATTTATTTTGAATTTTATTTTGATATTCAAGTGGCAAAATTCAATTATTGGAATTGCGCAAACTTTCTTGCATTCTAATGTATCGAAAATATTGTAATGAACCAAATGAACCAAGTAAAAAAAAAATCCGGTTAAAGCCTTTTTTTCCTAAATATTTTTTCATAAATTATTTAAATTCGCCAAAATTTCAGCTTAAATTCACTAAATTAACACCAAATTTACCTCTTTGCTATGCGGGTGCGCACTAATTATTCGTAAATTCTCTCTGTAATGTATCGAAAATAATGTACACGCTTACACGAAATAAGAGATCGTAGCAAATAGATTTGAGAATCACGATACATATTCTAATTACGAAATTTTAACTAACGAAAATAGTACCAAATTTGTTTGCTACAAAAATGTTTCGACAATCCTTGCAGCGATTAAAATTTCGTATTTAGGTCCTTATATGTATAGCTGCCTCTGAAAAAATATAGTGACGTGGCATTTTTATAATATCTTTGAGACCTAAAAAGTGACCTTTGTAAAAGTTGAATGAGTAAATCCGTTCAAATGGGTACACTAAATCCATAGATAGATTTTTATATCTTGCTATGAGATCTTGTCATTTTGACTAATTTTTCTCAAAGTCAGCTCATTATTACATACAATAAAGTTATCTCATATAATAATGTTTTCTGTGTATTTTAATAAAATTAGTCCCATATGAATTAGCATGCATTCACATAAATATTGATATGCATGTGAAGGCTATCTAAACAACTAACTTTGTGTAAATTAACGCTATAATAATAATATTTATCTAACTTATGCCGTACCGCGCTGGACCTCAGTGTGCCTATTAAATAATTGAAAAATGTATACAGTTATATATTAAAAATAATATTACTAGATTTTCTTACAAAGTTGAAACTTACCTAATAAATTTGTATTTAAATAATTATTTTAAAATTTGTTAAGAACTTTTCGTTGTTTAATACTTCGTTGTTTGTTCAAAGATGAGATTAATAAAAACAATTTTATTAACATATTATGTGTTAATGTTTTAACCGTTGAAGGGCACATTGCCTGTGTTTTGTACTTTTAATGCTCTATGTTGTTCATATCGTTACATTCTAAAATATTCATAATACGTTCAGATGGATTCTGGTATTATGCATATTTTTGGTTTTCTGTAAATCTCATTGTTTGGGAATGAAAAAAAAATAACAAATTTGTGTTGTAAATGATTTCAGGACGATTAAAATCAGAAAATTAAATATACATTTAAAAAAAAAATTATAATAATAAAATAAATGAGAGCCATTTTTGGATTGAACACAGATGTTAACATAATATGACAAGTAACAACGAAAACAACATAAGATAGGTAATTAATTATATTGTAAATTGCAAATGCATACGTTGAATGAATGAATAAACAGCGCTAATAATACAAACGGGAAATGAGAAAATTTTAATTTTTAATTTAATCTAATTAGAATATATATATATATAAAATTAATTATTATATAATATTATTATACGTATGTATGTTATATTATTGTGAAAGTACTTACTTTAAGTTACTTACTTATATTTATTTATTATCTTTTTACAAATAATAATGAAAAATAAAAAATAAAAATTAGTTTGTGCGTCTACATAATATGTATTTTCAATATAGATAGTTAAAATCACTTTCGAACAAGTTTTATTAGAAGATATATTAACTAGATAGTACTTGTGTTCTAAATACAATATAAATATGTATAGATAAACTTTTATTATAGTTTAGTTATATGATTCATGCGTCTATACATCATACCTACAGTCTTCAATTCGACACGTAATTAAAAGTGATTTCTGTCAAACAAAATTATGTTGACTTGTAAACATAAAAATCATAGTTAAGAGCTCCGTTTTCTGACTTCACAATAACTCAGAATTGTGAATTCTGAAGAAGATTTTTTTTCTAATTTTCGAAGGAAGTCAGAGTTATGAGCTGTGTAAGAAGTCTTTTGTCAGGGTTCCGTAAGAAGTCGGAAATATAAGCACTTTAAGCAGAAATATGAGGTCTCTTTTGTAATTCGCTTAGATTTAATTTTTCTGGCGTGCAAATTCCTCTTACGACTTGATTTTTGAGATTTTGTTTAAGTTCCCAAAATTATCAAGCTAGTTGGTATTATTGATATTCATTTAAAAAAATTAATATTTTTTAATTATTCTAAACAAAATATCTAATAATTGAACATAATATGTATGGCCTATGTGGTGTAATAGGTAGAATAACTATAAAGAACGAAATGTAGACTATATGTGTTAAATGTCGTCTAAGATTTATAAATATTCACCTATAGACGAAAAAAGATATCGAGCTAAAATTTTGATAGATAGTTATAAAAAGACACATTATAAAAAAAAATAGATTATTCTGAGTTTAAGTTCGTGAATGAGTAAGCAAAACTGGTCAATTGGTTCACTTGGATCCATTACCCATTTTTTATATTATAAGAAATTGATTTGAATGCACAAATGACCAGAGCTCTCAAAAAATTAAGATTGATAGCAAATTTGGTTGAGATTTGTGACAATTTTTCAAACAACAACTTTCGAACGGGATTGAAAGGAACTGTTAGTTTTTTTTTTCGAGCAGTCAATCTGTCATAATCCATATACATTTTTTATTCATCTGGAATATGTCCAAATCTATAAACGATTGACTATTTTAGTAACGCTTTTATATACTTTATTTTTTATTTAATAGCGGTATAAGGTAAACATTATTTGATATTTTTACTATAATAACATAAGTATACGTATTTCTTATTTGGAAAATGTTGAAATAAAATCATGTATTTATGAATGGAATGAACTACATTTCAAAAACGTATCGTATAAATCTACGTTCGATCCATTCATGATTACATATGTTGTACAAAATTCAATACCTAAAAAAAAGTTATTATTTACTAGTTGTAAGTTGATTCTTTTTAAAGTCAACTCTACTCAATTAAGCAATTCAATTTTGATTGGTGTCAACTATTGAATTAATAATTTATACTATAAACTCAATCTAAAAATTTTATGAATTAAAATTTTTTGTTATCATACTCATAGACGAGTAACTTACAAAATATAAGCCGTAATGTGCCTAAAGTTCGATTGGAGAATAATAAGCCGATGCACTGTCAGTCAAATTTACCCACTGATAATACCAATGAACATATTTCAGTAAAATTTCAGTGAATTATTTTCAAATTGGGAATGCTACAAAATTCAAAACATTTGGTTTATTTAATTTCGCATATGCAATTATAATAACCGAAATCGACAATAAATTGCTGAGTGTTTCGTCACGGATATAGCTGTTCTTTTCTCTCTGTTAGAATTTCCGTTTTCATTGTCGTATACATTGTTTTATTGTATGATTATTGTATTAAATTGTATATAAGTCAATTTTATATTAAAAAATAATATATAATGTGAAAGATAAAATCATAAACACTAAAAATTTTAATATGAAGAAAAAAAATCGTTTTTAATAGTATTATTATTAAGTCAATGTTCTGATGCATATCCGTGCTCAATGATAAACATAATCACAAATTTTATTTTTAATATTAAATAATTCATACTAAAAAAAGACTTGTAAGTAGAAAAAGTAACTGCAGTGATTTTTTTGAAATAAATTTTAGGAATTTTCGTTCTAAAGATAATTTGACAAAAAATAATTCCGAACAGATATATGAATATCCATACATTTTATAATTATTTAAAAGAATTTTAGGAATTTTCGTATAAACTTCGAGTTTTTGCTTCAATTTCCTAGATCAAATTATTTTATACTTTTATAAATACGTATTTCGACTACAAAATAGTAATAATCAGATGTTACTCGTGCAGACTGACACCAAATTAGCAACTGTCTGCTTATAAAAATACAAAATAATCTGATCTAGGAATTGGGATAAGCCCCACAACAAAATCTTTCCATAAGAAAGTTCAAAAACAACTCTCCAATAACAAATCCTTGTTTTTACAATAAATATTACGTATTGTCACTTAAACTGAATAAATTCATAAATGAGTTTTATTTAAAAAAATAAATTTAAATGTTTTTAAAGAATATCAAACAAGATTATTTTAATTTTCCATATCTCCTGAATAATGAAAGAAACACCTAACATTTTAACAAACCCATTATATACAATTTATTATACCATTTGTTAAGTGTAATAATATAAATATTATAATGGACACATCGTCTTCTAAAACACCTAACTTAATTGAAACGCTAGCACCACCTCTAACATAAAATATCGTCTCAAAGAAACAAACAATATTTTATCCAGAAAATAAATATAATCTAAAGTATATTTCTCATAAAAAATAATGTGTACATTAATTTCATATGAATATTTTATTTTATGTTTTTCTAAAAAAAAATTGTGAAATCACATAGTAATTAATGAGCTCTCTTAAAATAGTGTTAAAACAAATGTCATTTATGAAGTAAAAATATAAAAAAATAAAGTCAAGTAAATTAATAAAAAATTACAAAATTGGTTATACTTTTATAAAACTAGTTAAAATATAATATCAAAGGATTTTTTTATTTGTATACAGGGTGACGTTTAAATTTGTAGTAACAATAATGAACCCACCTAAGTCTTAATTATGTATCGAATTATGTTGGATTGAGTTAAATTAGTTGGATTGCATAGGTTTTGAGCTAGATAGTTGTTTTTCGGATTTAAATATAGTTTACTATTATTATTTAAACATTTTGAGTTATTAAAAAAAGTCGCATACTCTATTACTACCGATGGATGTCTACCAATAATATAATTTTATTAAACAATTTTCAAATAACAATCGATCATACTTAGGTGATGATATCAAGTCCAAAAAAAATTTGGATTCTTTTAGAAACGTCCTGTGATTATTTTACACTTGATTTCCAGAATTGTTATAATTGAAAATCCTAGTTATTGCCTTAGATTTGAATTGAAACTTTTATAAAAAAAATAAAATAGCAATCATGTCTGCGTTAAAACATTTAAATTAAAAAAAAAAAAAGAGAAAAGTTAGATAAATATCTGATATCCATAATAATATCATAACCTCTTAGTTAAATATACGTTGGGGGGGACTATGAGAATAGGCAATCGTATGTCCATATTATGGGCACCGTGCATCAAAATATTTTAATTTCTTTCTATGGTTACGAAATACTTCTGCATCAATCAAATGATATATAAGTCTGTGAATGAATGGTATATGATTTAACACAGGAAATTTCTAGAAATTTATTATTAAATTTAAATGAATAATTATTTATATTTGAAATTAAAATAATTACTAATGCAATTTATTCAATGTTTCTTAAAATTGTTAACCCAATAAAATTAAGTATCATTTTCTATCAAATAAATTTGGTTTGACATTTAATATACAATTTACATGCAAACAATTGAACAAATAATTTTCTTTTCTAGAATGTTTTATTAAAAATTTTTGATACTCATGACGCATCAGTCGATTAAGAAGTCCTTTCCACATACTATCCGGGGTACGGATAGTAGTCATTCACAAATTTCGTTAGTCTTATCTAACTTTATTTATAAGAATTAAATTAATTCATTCGTAGTTTTTTTAACGATTAGATAAGTGTTGTTAGTAGTCTCTCGTACACATACACGCCTCAAAGCGGACCTGAGGAATAAAATATTCTAAGGTGGATAAAAAATAAAAATACTTCATAATACATTTAAATTTCCGAAACTGAATAGAGAAGATTTGCCTCTTTTTATAAAGATAGAAAAAGTATTTATGTAATATCCTTTATAATATGTACTGATTTATATTTATCACTATTGTATAAAATTGATATTTATTTTTTCACAATTATTTGTAAAAAAATTTCTTTTTTAATTGACAACTGTTATTACAATTTTAATGATTATTTTATTACTTCTTTACTGCTGTGAGCAACACAGCGCTTATTACTTTTTAAGTATATGTGAAAAAAAAAATATTGCAATTGAAATAAACTTGAATGAAATAAATATTTCTATTTAAAATAAATAAATGTATATGTACTACTTATTATATAAATTGGATAAAAATAAAATAAATGAACTATTGAATTAGCTACAGTGTAATTGTAAATGTCAGTGATTTGCGGTCAAATGATGATTGTTTAATGTATCACTTAATTATTGTGATCAACACAAGCGAATTGTTTCAATAGATTGACGTGTATTGTACTCAATAGATTAATGTGTATTATTATTTTATTGAAAGTAAGAAATCATTACATTACACATTTGCTTCAAATTTAAACCGGGACTTTCCAATAGAGTACCCGACTAATTATAAATTTCATATATTGCACATCAAAATGTGAAACTAGTCTCAATACCATAACAAAACTTGAAAATTAAAATTGATTCAAAAATAAAAAAATTATACGCTATAAAATATTATTTCCCATCTCTTTCTTGAAAACAATTCAAATTATAAATTTTATATTGAGATACTTACAAGTAACGTCATAAGCTAGTATTTATTTTTTATTTTTTATTTAATAGGGAACTTTGAATGCTCATATCTTGCTTAGCGTTCGGTAGCTTATGGTTACTCATGGTAACAACTACACAGCAGTTTCCTTAGTAGTCAACTAAGGCTTTTGTGTACAGCCCACATTATATACAAACATATAAATAAGTTGGAATGAAAAAAGTACACGCATAACAACCAAGACTTCTCTTGTGTAGTTTTTGGTACTTCTGACTGATAATTGAAAAGTCCCCGTCTCGATTTCGAGCTGATGTAAAATGTTTTCACGTCTTTCTATCTTTCAATTTTCACTATATGTATGATAAAAAATAAATCTAGAATGGCTTAATAATCGAGCTACATAACCGATGAATAACATGTTATGATTATTTTACATAAACTGAATCTCGATTTTAAATACAAGTTCAAGAGCTATAGTATAAATTTAATTTGGTAAAATAATACAGTTATCGGTGCCCACAACAACCCATTATCCAACAGAAAGTAGATTTTGGGGTAATTTTATTTAAATTTTTAATTATAAATAAAAAACTGCGTTTACCAAACACAAGATCTGACTGTATTATCAAAACAAGACTGAATTCAACCGTCTTGAGTATATTAGTTTTACTTTTAATTTGATTCGAAAAATATTTAATTCAAATTCTCTAGGAACAGATGTTCAAATGAATTCAATTCGATGAAATTCAAACGAAAAATAGTGTTACTTAAAGAGTTTATTCATTTGTAAAAGAAATATTTTGAAAAACATTTAATAATAAAATAATAATCTCAGTTTTCATCAGATTAAATATTCAAATTCATATTTTTTAAATCATATTAAAAACATTTTACCCACAATCCTCCTCGCCGTGGGGTGTCGATCGTAAAAATTGTGTAGAATAAAAAAAATGTGGTGATCATTATCACTGTTTAACAAAAAAAAATTTTCTTTTACTGCCTAAGCCCACCTTGTTATGATCATAGTTGAAAATAGCAATTTCCTTTGTAGCTTGTAAATAAATATACAAACAAAAAGAAAACATGTATAAAAATTATAATAAACGAACACTCACCAAAGGTATAAACTGATTAATATGATTTTATTAAAAAATTTATATGTTTATAAAATCAGCAGGGGTATCTATATAAAAGTCATTAAAATAAATTTTTTGATTTTAGTTGTTTTGGAAGAATACCCAAAAAAATCTATACATTTAAGAAACGTGTATTTAGTTCTATATAGAGTAAAGTAGGATTTTTGCACATAACTTTTAACTCATTTGTAAATTGACTGATTTTGTTAAAAATTGATGGCTTTTAAAATGAAGACGTTTTTTCTCGAAATTAATGTAAAATATGACAAATCATAGTTTTTGAAAAATTGGAAACGGTCTGCGACCAATTCGCAAAAAAAATAGGAAACAATTTAAAAATAAATATTTTTCTGTTTGTTGTCCCTTTTAGTTACCATAAATAAATTATTAATCAAAAAACTTTTTCAATATTGTGAGCCGCGCGCGCCGTTGGGATGTGATTAATTTCACTTATTTACCCTAAAAATTCAGCATTCATACTGAATTATAAATTATCAAAAATTATATATTTTTGTGATTTTTATTGTATTAATATTATATAATTAAAAGATTTTTATAGTTTTTTAACTGTATTTTGCATATGAATGAATATATATATATATATATATATATATATATATATATATATATATATATATATATATATATATATATATATATATATATATATATATATATATATATATATATATATATATTTAATGTTACACAATGTCCAAATCTATTACTTACTACCTTTTTCTATTTTTTTTTTTTTGAGATAATAATCTTAAAAGATGAATATTCGGTAAACAAAATTTTTTAATTGATTTGTCGTGTACTGTTATAATCATAAATAAGGAATCAACCATTTTATAAAGTAGATTAAAATGAATGTTGAAGTGCGTAAAAATAAAGAAGAATATTTCAGGTCAAATTTAACTTTCAAATATAAAATAATCAAAAATAAAAAAATATTTCTTCAAATTGATATTTGACTTGTTTATAAAAAGTTAACACTTTTTTTTATTAAATTGTTCTTATCCCGGAAGGGGATAGTCGGGAGTGGATATAGTGTAGTTCTCATGTATATAAGAAAAGTATAAACTAGTGCTTCAGACTATCAAAGAAGAGATGAAATTTAAGGGAAATAGGTTTCAATATTGGAAATCGGAACTTTATCAGTGATAAGTTTTTTATTTTCCAAGTTTATGTTATGGGATCAATTTTGTGGATCCCATATAATGCCTGTGTTTGAGGGTGTAATATATATCTTCATGTATTTGTGTTTGAGTATGTAAATTTGGTATTTTTCATCTAGATTATTTCGGGAACAAAAACGATATTGATGTGGGATAAATTTAATTCGACGCATGATAGAATTACTTGAAAAATAATTAAGATTTGAGAAGAAATAGTCAAAAACATTTTACTCATTTGGAACTAGGTTTTGTGGACTTGGAGGAGCGCACTCGGACCCCGGTTTCAATTTTATAATATAAGTCGAAGGAACACTCGTATTTACACATATATAAAAGCTTTTTTCTGGCCGTGGTGGCGGGAGATCATATTGAGAAAATTGATTAGTTATTATTTTAATTTGATTGAAACTTTTTCATAAATATTAAAGTAAAGACTTTGTAGGCGCTTTTCATTGAACAAAATCAAATATACTAAAAACCACTCGAACAAATAAATAAATTTATATTATTCGTGAAGTATCAATTATTGTGGTGATGCAACTTCAAAAATTATTTATTTTTTTTTTATTTATGTGTATGTAAGTCAGTTGAAGTTGAATGCAATAAAAAAAAAAAAAAACAAAAAAACACAAACATTTGCAACATAAAAAATATTATTATTAGCAATACGAGAGGTAAAATAAGATTAAAGTGGTGTGTTGCCTGCTAAATATACTTTTTATTTTTTTTATTTTTTATTCTCTCTACAGAAAAAGAAGAGATGCGGTTTTATAATAATAATAATAATAATAAAATAAGAATAATAATATATGTGTGTGGAGTGTGTTATGCTGGTATTGTAACAGCTTCTTGTTATTATAAATTATAATAATAATCATATTCTCCTTTGAGTGTGTTTATAATATTGTTCCGGAACATATCGAATAATGGACATAAAAAAAAAACCAGAAAATTTTTTGTATTACAGCATATGTCAAAAATCGTTCATCACCAATGTTCCGATAATTGGTTATTTTATTCTGTAGTAATTTAACATACTTCCTTATCTAGATGCCCCAGTTCTTGATAAAAGATTCCCGTGTAATGACTCTCATCAGATCGCCAACCTCTTGGTCCAATCATTTGAGACAAGTAATTCAAGATCTTGAATGCAAACCTTGATTCGTCCATTGATATTTTTCCATAATAATTTACAAAGCGGCAAAACATTTAGCAAAAAAAAATTTTTTTATGTCAGACACGAGTGAATTAATAAATTATTTAAGCCACTTATTGTTAAATATTATGTGTTATTTTTCTTGATTCAAAATCAATTTCGAATTCTATTATAATATCAATTAACTTCATATATATTCTTTATATAATTTTAGATAGGAATAACATTTATAGTTAACGTAAACATTTACAAAAAAAATTCTTGCTTAAATGTATAAAAAAAATACCTAATAAGTTCAAATCCATAAACAGCCATTTAATTTCATCTTTAATAAAAACTTAAGTTAATTTAGTAAACGTGTTATTAAAAAAAAACGACTGTGGTCAAGTAAAAAATAAACAATTTTTTTTCCTTTAACATCCATTAATAATGCATTAATTAACTCTCTCAAATACATAATAATACCTAAAATAAATTTTTTTTTTGGCCATTTTTCTAAGAAATATTATAAACTATATCCCTGTACCAACAAAGGTATTTTTGTTTAAAAACCAATTAACCAAACAAAAATATCTGAATTTTTATGATTGAAAGAAGATGCATTGAATATAGAATCGTTTAAAAATATGAAGTTTAGAGGCAATAAAATTAAGAAAATGGTAATAACAATCTATAATAATAGGCCTTTTATCCTACAGCGTTATTTGATATTGAAATTAAATATCTAAAAATATTAACATTTTTTAAATAAATGAAATTAACAATTGCTTTTTTTTTTATTAATTATTTGGAAACTTTTTAAAATCCGCTTGCAAAATTTTTATTGGATTTTAGTTTTTGAGAAAATATTATCGTGTGTTTGCATTTTATAAACAACGAATTTTGTTTTCTATAAAATGAAATAAATTTTTATTATTATTATGATGTACAAAAAGATGATTTTACTAATAAACTTTTTTATTTTTGCAGGTATGGTTTAGTATTTTGTTTTACTTCATTTTATTCAATAAGTACAAAAATTCTTGCGATTAGGATATTATTATAAGAAAAAAGCAATAAACAAGTCCGAACTCCAAGAGCAAATCCACAGTAATATGATTATATTTGTTACTTTACATGAAGTACTTGGATTTAAAGTTGGGAAACCCTCAAACATGAAAGCAAAAGTATTTTGAATAATAAATAAAATATTCTTTAATATGCATTAATTATTTATTATGTTTATAATATTAGAATAATAAATTTATCTATTAATTGATTGTTCAAATTGTTTAAAAGTGATTGAAACTGAAATAAAATAATAATAAAATAAAATGTCTATTATTGGAAATGACAGTGAAATTATGTATTCTTCACTACACTTAAATACCAGCATAAATAAGAAAAAATTTTCGAGCATAAATAAGAAAATAAAAATTGTTAAAATGAATGGAATTTGATAAATATTTTTAATGAGTCTTATGTTAAAAACTGAAAATACAAGTTAAATCGAGATAATTTCTTGAAATAAATGCTTAGATTTCAGACGGAATAATTATAGGTTACAAGTTAACTAATGTCAGTTCATTAATGGAACCCTGTATTCTTTATTGTAGCTCAGACTAGCTATAAAGTATACATCATAATTTATCGATTTACATGGTACCCCTCTTTAAAATATTTAAGACTACATGGATTCGATCGATGGTACGAATTATAGTCGATTTTTGTCAAATCTAAATAAATATTATCAAAATTGAGTAGTCTTTTAAATAGTCAACTGAGTTCATTAATTGAAATGACTTATTATAAAATAGGAATTATTTTTTAACACTTGAATAACATTGAATTGGAAGAAATGAATTTTATTTAAAATATGATTCTGTTGTGTTGTTTTAAAGCCAAATATAAATATAAATATAACCATGTTGTTCGTACTTACAGTTACCGTTATGCAGTGAATGCTCTTAAGCTACATACACTATTTATCTATACATATTTAAATGTTTAAATATTATCGCGTGCCAATAAAAAAATAATTTTAATGTTTACATATTATTCAATATCCACAGTCTGCATACATACATATATAAATTAAATTAGTTGTGTATTTTTGGTAGGTGTATTAGATAATTTTGTACGTCAAATTAAATTACTAAATAATAGAACTGGGTAATCGAATATCATATATATTTAAAGTACATATTAAAACCTTGAGAATAAAAATTACATAATTAATACCTAGAATTAAACAACTTATACCAGGGTAGATAATTTTTGAAAACAAAAAAAATTATAGTAGAATGAAACCAATTGGAAAAGGAAGATAATATGATAAAAATGAAAGGAAAAATAAGTTACGGGCGATCTGACTTCGGGAAGTAGGTGGTGGGGGGTGAGTGTTTTAGGGTAAAATTCGGTTTATCTGAATTTCCGGCAAAACTACAAGTCCTATGGGAAAAAGTTACATGGTAAACTTGTAGGTAATAAAAAGATCTACAGCTTTTGTATTAACACTTTTTTCTCATAACTTCAAAATTTATGTGAAAAATTGAAATAACCAAGTTTTTGGTTTATCAATGGGTTCCGTTTTCAATGGGTTCCATCCTACTGTGATTTTCTTCTACTTTTTATCATTTTTTAAGGCTTTCTACTCTGGTCTAACTAGAATATTTCAAAATCCTTAAATTTAATCGTAGGTTGTTTATTGATTCCATTCTTCGATTTTTTCGCTTAAGTCTCCATGATATTGAAACGTATGTAATTTTCATAATACTAGTATTAGTGTTATGAAAATTAAATACCCGTCGCGCATCAATCAAGCCAAATATTTCAGTTTGGTAGTATTGTCTCTTGCTTTAGTTGCCTTCTAGATTACAGCAGCGTAAATTGTAAAACAAACGATTTCGAAATGAACAGAGAATCGAAGTAAAACACATTTTCATTTATATTATAGTGTTAGACAATATCATGACACAATATATTGAAAAACGATAATAATACCATATAAAAACTCTTCTACGTCTTATTTTGTGATACGCTTTTAAGTTTTCTTTTAAAAATTCATTTTATTAGTAAAAATCCTATTTGAGATACAAGGTTTTAAAATATACTAAAAAGCTTGATTCTAATATACTCTCGTAGGCCTTTATACAGTTCATCTCTCACAACTATTTCTGGTTATTATAAATATTTCTGTTCACATATGAGAGATAATCATCAAATGAAATCTATTGCTACTACTAGTTTTAATATTAAACTCGTAGAGTATATTGTTTCAATTATTTCAACCTAAAAATTAGGAAAATGTGTTAAAAGGTTAAAAAAGCACTGTACACGGTCAAATTATTTGTGAAATTTTTGTTTGACAAACGTGGTTGTCAGATTGTTTGAAATGGAGCAAGCTTGCTTAACTGAGATCTTATTTGACAAACACCCTTGGACACTATCAAACAGGTTTGTTAAACTCAACGTTATTAAAAATTTCCAACACAAACAGAACAGAATTAACTTAAGATGCGTATGTATTACCTATATTTCATATTCTTCATATTGTTATATTTTTCTATTGTTTAGACGTTTATATTTGCACCACAGAAGGCGTTATTCGCGATTACGTTCACATTCAAAGTTAAATTCAATTTCGAACTGTCGCATCTAAATTTAATGCTTATTTTATCAAGTTATTTTTAAATTAAATCATTACTGATTTATTTGGAAAAGGTGGTGGCTGTCGGGGTCTATTTGAATAAATATTTAAAATCCAATCATAGCATATAATGCGTACACCTGTTTCATTTATTAAATAAATAAGAGAAACATTAGTAATTGCATCCATTTTTATAAATAAATTAAAACAGATGTCCCTATACACATGTTTAACTCTAATTATTTTTTAGGAGAGAAAATCTCAACTCCATACGTTTAGTAAAGTTTTTAAGGAATACTTAGTCAACAATTAACTTATTAAAATCTTAAAGACTGAGAAAAAATACATCTCAAAATGATTTGAACTTTTAAGTAAAAATATTTTTAAATTCAAGCTTTTATTATATTTAATACTCAAAAATTACATACGCCCCTAATTGATTTATATAAAACCGATTAAAATTTTGATGTTTATTTTTTTCAATTAATTAAATATGTCTTTATTTATAATAAATAATTAATTTATATTATCTTTCTGGAATAAAATAAGTGTAAAATTAATTGAAAGATTGTGTTCGAAAAAATTGTAGTAGGACTAATCAAATGTTATACAAATAAATAATTCTAGCTAGTTCGCATTATGTAATTATTTATAAAAATTAAGAAAAATTCTCTCAAACGTTCTCAACTTGGATAAATAACCGCAAATAAGTAAAATTCAACAAAATTTTATTGAACATATATTTAACCCAGTGTTAACAAAAGTCGACATTATTTCAAATTCATACACTAACGACTTTTGACAATGTTAGCAAAGTGTTCATTTCTATAACAGAACTTTACGATGTACATGATTGTGAGTCGATCTGAAAATTATGTATTATGTATTAATTAATACATATTGAGAGTGATATAACAGCAATGTTTTAATATCGTCCTCAATAACGTAATACTTTTAATCAGTCTAGCTTCGAGGTATGTTGCTTTATATTTGAATACCCTCAAAAATTAAAATTAAAAAGATATTTCCTATATTTTCAATTAACATCTAACCCTATTCATTTTTTTACATTTATTTATCCCACCACAGTGTCCGTTGTATGCATGGCATTTTGTTTAATATTATGTTATAGCTGCAGTACAATAAATAAATAATGTGTTAAATGGACAATATATTAAAAAACTTATGAATAAAAGAAAAAGTTAAATTTGTAGATAATTTGAATATTAAACATTATCATATATATTATTATTAAAAATAATAATAATAATATTTATAACAATTATTTGAATAATATTAAATGACAGGTGAATTAAATATGGTAGATGCGTTAGATGTGGCTCTAGAAACTAAAAAATGTCCAGTATAATAAGAAATAAAGTTGAGTAGACTATAGGCCAGATGATAAATATAAACTAATAACTATATTTATGACTCGAAATAATATGTAGAATCCTAAAGGTCTATAAATCATAAACTATATTATACTGAAATATTAATTTTCGAAAATTCTGCTGCCTTTTTTCGAAAGTTAAAAATTAGAACATATTTTAAAAAAAAACGAGTAACTTAAGTCAAAGGTAATTTTTTCAGTTAATTTTTATTAATTATTATTGGAAATGTATAAGCTGCAATAAATAATAAGAATACAGTTATTTATCTCACTGTAAATCGAAATTTTTTTACACTCCTGATCAAGTAGTTTCATGAATTAAAAATTTTATTTTATTTTCTCTTCTTATAAGCATCGTTCAACAAGAATATGTCACGTTAAATGGCAAGTGTTTGTACGAATAACCAAGTGATTCGTATTAAGTTTATTGCTTTCCGCTGAGAAAATTATATTGCATTCAACTGTTGACAAAATTTATTGTAACTATAATGACATAAAATATTAACGAAGTCATAAATAAGCAATAATAATGTGTTAAAAGATTCAAAAACTCTCTTATTTTATTTATGATATAATAATTAGGTTTATGTTTCAATTATCTAACATAATTTCTAGTATAATTCAATTTACGACAGATACTTTTCGAAACACTTTTTTTTCCACATCAATATTTCATAATTTTATTATATTTTGTAATTGGCAATATATTTTAAGTATGCTATTGAAAATGAAAGTAAAATTCAATAAAATTTTAATATTCACTTCAATTAGAGAAGGCACTAGTGATAACCTCTATCCTATGTCCATGTGGTGTAAAGTCATTTTATTGATTTTTGTGAATCTTTCGAAAAATTATCTTTTTACTTGCTAAGAATGATTTAAGATAAACAAGTATAAAATGTACGTGGTTTGTAAATATGATTTACTTAGCTTCTACTGGATAATTTCTAAATTTTCTCTTGTAAATACTAGTATAAAATTAGATTATTGTGCTCTATTCTTTTTCTTATCGTGTAGTTTTTTATCTTTAGAAAATTTATTTTAAAACTTTAATCGATTATGACACAATTAACAAGTATTTAAAAAAAAATCCAAAGTGTGTATTTTGGTCCACCAATATAAAACAAAAACAGATCCGGCAATCACTTCTGGGTCCTTAATATTTGTGTTATCCTTAACATTAATACATTCAAAGTATGAGATTGTCAATTTGTTCATACTCAAAGTAACTTCAGCGTTTGGTCTAAATACTATTATTATTATTGTTATTAATATTAAATTTTTTTTACTATAATAGCTTTATAATTATAATATATAGTTAGTGAATATATTTATATGATTTATATATTTTATCATTTACGTAAACAAAACCATATGCATTGTGTATGTTTATTAACTTACAAACATACTTTCAGATAGCAATATACGCAATATATAAAATTATGATTGTGATTATGAAAATGTTAGTGCCACAGTCAGAAATTTTTAAGCATACTTATATGTATTAAAAATTTGCCACAATATGCGCTAGAAAATTTATTTGTACTACTAATACAAAATTTTGTTATATGATAATCGAAAATGAAATACAGATACAGATACAGATACACAAAATTTGACATCAAATAGTGCTCATAAAATTAGTTTTCGTTTATGATGGCTCATCAATGCTTACTCTTTTTTAGACAATAAAATTAATTTTTTAGTGAATGCCTTTATTCTAATTTTAAACTTTACTCTAAAATTAAATTTTTATACATTAAAAGTTATTTTCCGTCTTTTAGTTCCGTTTACTATTAAAGCTAGTATTTAAGTTTTTAAAACTTAAAAATTAACATAAACAAAATATATAATTTTCCGTAACCTCCACCAAGTTTCTATTTTGAAGTGTTTTTTTTCAATTTAAGTAGATAGTTCGATACTTCTGAATTGTCTTTAGGTTTTTAACATGAATTCATAAAATATTATTCGGAAGTAGGTGAAAATTAGATGTGTTGTTAACATTTATTATAATATTTAGATTTTCGTGTAAATACACAAAGAAGAGAAAATAATGACGAGAACAATGTTTGTGAAAACGAAACTGCACAAAAAATATCTCTGCAATTTGTAATTGGGCTGCTAGGGCTTAACAATTAAATGTAGCAGAAAAAGTGTTTTATGACCTTAAAACTGACCTCTCATAAAAATGAAAAAGTTTAAGACCTACCTTGAACATTCGTAGGTCTGACTTAACATACATATTCCGTAATAATGAATGTAATTCGATTGAATTTAAAGTAGGTGTACAAAAAACTTATAAATTACATACCGTTTTTAATTACCCATTAAATATGTAGGTGTGCAGTGTAAAATGTTTCAACTAATTAAATTTGTTGTTATTTTAATTATTAAACATATTTTTCATGTACAAAAAAAAAGCTAAATTAAAAACAATTACAAAATACTACCTATATATCTTTAAAACTGATAAAATAATAAATTTCAATTAATTATATGAAAATAAATTTATAAAAGCACTTATAATAGTCATTATCCATCCACTTTGATGGACAATCTTAGCAACAAATAGTAACACATTCTTTTTATTCGTAAAAATATTTATGTAAGAGAGAGGCGCCATGCACTATGAAATTCTGTCGCTCATATCAATAATCAACGAACGAACTGGTCAATTTAGTTAACAACTCTATAGTCAACGTAGTTGGTAAATTATATAAAAACGAATAAAAATTTTCTGCGTATACTTAGCGAATTTTCTTCAACAGAGTATACAAGTTTTGTAAATCATATCATTGAATTTATTCGATTAAAATTATAAACAAACAGTATTGATATTTCAAAAATTTGAACACTGTTGAAACCATCGCATTCATTTTAATTCTCCGCATTGCTCACAGATGTTAGTTGAACACTATTTGTTTTGATATGTTTTCATTAGGTTAAATTTCAGATGTTAATCTATAAAAGCACTGAAGTTAATAAACAGTATTTATCCATATTTACAATTAAAAACATACGTTAATTATAATAAAATACACATATCATGCAATAAACATACAAAACAATATTTATTCATTATTAATTCAAATAATGTTTAAGCATCAGTGAATTGGACAAATTTTATTTTCTATTTTTATTAAAGTATATTTTAGTAATAAATTTTCTGGTCTTTTAACGATTTAATTCTGTGTAAAAAATTACATAAATGTATTTTTAATATAAATTATGTTTGTTCAACTCACCATATATTATTTGATGTATTAATTAGACATAGATTATTGTATAATCAATGATTTTATTTTCTTGTTTGTTAATTTCTTTTATTTTTTTAATAGAACAAACATGTGTAATATTTTTTGAATTTTCATTACCAAACGAATAAATATAATAAAAAAAAAAGATTTCTGATACTTCTGGAATTCAATTAACACAGTGGTAATTCAGCACTTATTTCTATGAATGAGTTGTCCTATAATGATCGCATTTAGGTTATACTGCTCTTGTGATTTAATGAATGATTAACAATATGATTTTGTTTTCTTTCAATTCAGACACAATATTTGTAAATCTGTAGACACAAATGCAAAACTATTATTTTATCAGTGTCAATGTGTTATACCTGGTCAACATTATAACTAAGTCAAAAGATACCTTCTGGATTGATTATTTTGAAGAAGGAGTATGAAGTAATATCTCTTCTCTGTAATCACTGATAAAAAAATAAATTGCCAATTTTGGACACAGTTAACTTCTTCAAGATGAAAGAACATGTTTATTTATTATAAATGCCATATATTTGGAATGGCTTGATAAATTGTATCAAAATTTGGATATTTGGAGTTATATTATAAAAATAGAAAAAAAAAACGATATTAATTTTTCAGAATAATCGATTTTAACAAAATTTGAATGCCTAATGTAAAATCGTATCTTTTATATACATAGAAAATTAATGGTCATACACAAGCGATGTGTGTCCTGAATTACAAATGATATAATGTCTGATGTTAGATGAGATTCTGAACACATACACTAATTTACATCGACTCTATAAAGTTTGGATAATGAAAATCAGCACAATAGAGAGATTCTAAAACAGTATTGTGCATGAAATACATTTGATAATATTTTTAAATAAAACTATTTAAGTATAAAACTGAGCCAATTCGTTGAATAGATTTAAGTATCTTTTGAAAACAAAAAAATTAATATTGATCAATTTATTTGAAATTACTATTTTTAAATTGATGGTTGTGGATTCGTGTAAATATGTAAACAGTTAGAATTTTGTATTGAATGTTGGGTAGTTATTGTTTAATTTAAATATAACACACTGTATCTAAATTGCTTTGTGTTATTTTCCTGAAATTTATTGTTAAAATAACAATGTTATTTTTTGTGTTATAAACTGTTTTGAAATACATTTCTTCGAGATGAAATTGTTCATTTTTTTCTACAAGTTCATTGACGTTTGAAATACAGTGTGCTTCATTTTGAAACTAGTGTTAGTGATAATGAATCAATATACATAAATAGAATTATATTCAAATTATACATTCATATAACAAGTGTAAATATTATATGTCTAATGATTCAAAATCGAGTATTTTTTATTTATTAAATGACGATAGAAAATTTCAAAAAACTAGAAAATTACATTTCAAAGATTAGAAACTTAAGCCTAAAAAATTACTGTACATTTTGTTGATAACAAATAAACTCAATTTACATTATATCTGTATAGCTTTACTTACTAAAAAATTATATTTAAGACTTGTTTAACTGTAATGTAAGATATTGAATCACCCAGTAAATAATATAAGTACATATATTAGGTAACTAATACTGTTAATAATTTTTTACGTAAATATTTGGAAATGCATTATCGTGTTAATTATTGATCTAATTATAATTACAAATATACAGTTCAAATTATACTGAGGCACTTTTAACAATAGATACAGTAATATAGAGATATTTTCCATCCAAAATTTCAATAATCTGTTTTCAATGATGTTTTGAATCCCTTAATTTTAATAGCTTACTTTTAAAAATCAAAAAGGAAATGAAACTGAATTTAAGTTTTTCTTAGGTATGGTTTTCAGTATGACTATAACAAAATTATTTTATTTAAAAATTTTCAAAACAAAACAAAAAAATAAATAAACAAATAAATATTAATAACTGCCTTCAAAAATATGAATCAAAAGTTAATAAATTTTTTAATTAAATGCTTTTATAAATTATTTCTATGTGACTAGCTGTCTTAGTTGGAGCTTAAGTCGAATAAGAATGACGCCTTGACTTCTAAAGATAACTTTAATAACTATTAAAATCACTAATTTGTTTTTGGCCCCTCTCTCCTTTGGGATGGAGTATGGTACACCATTGAAATTAACTAACTCCAATGCAAAAAGAATTATTAAAATGAGCCCATTAACAAAAAAGTTATGCGCGAACAAATATATCTTTATAAAATATTTAAGCATGCGAATTTATAATTTATCCTTTATTCGAGGGAGCCATGATTAGTTAGGTATATAGGAGCCATGATTAGTATGCATTTTGTGAGGTAATTTTAACCGATCTTTGTTATTTTTATAGAAAACTTAATGGTTTCCTCGCCTATGACAAACCTGAACTGATATGTATTCTAATATCAATCATAAAACATTGATCCGTTATCGATAAACTGAAAAACATTCCTATATCTTGATAATATAGGTACACTTAATCAACAATAAATTATAAATAAAAAGAAATCAACTTCATAATATACACTGATTCAAATAGAAACGTACACAACTTTTCTTAGGTAATTGACCTGTAGTAATTAGTATTATAGTTAATAAAAAATCTAATATATATTTGTTTTTATTTTTCAATACCATAAGATTTGTGTTATCAGTGATAACGAATTAATATAAGACTATAAACAAATTTACGTTGAATTGTTTATGAAACACATTGAGAAAACACCCGACAGTCTTCATTGTTTAAATATCCAGTAAACTATTTGGTATCGAACGTTTTATAATTATTAAAATCGACAAAACTCATTATAAAGAATTTGAACCAAATATTTACAATAATAATATATTATAATTTTAAAATTAACTTGTAGCTTTAATTTACGCGAATCAAACCAGTTTTTGAAAAAATGTTAAATGTTAAACAGTTTTTATATTTTCCTATTTCTTACGATTTAAGAGATGGTTCATGATGTCCCTGGTCAATCATATTAATTAATTTTCTCTTTCACGAATTAAAAATCACGGATCATGGAAGAAAAATATCGCTATGACGCTTGACGATGAGAAAAACAGAAATGAAAGTTAGCTTTTAATATTTTAGACTATTGAAAAGACTTAATTTAATATACTCTCATTTATTATCCATACAATGTTGAGTATACATATGCAAACACAAAATAAAATACATTTTTTTAAGGGACTAAATACTAAAATAAATATTTCTTTGTATAAGCATGAGATGTTAAGCAATAATAAAAATAATTTTTATCAAAAATATTATTTAATTTTTGTGTGTGTTGCGTTTGTTTAAATTTAAAATAAGTGTATTCATCTTAAACACTTCTACCATAATAGTAATTGTGAAACTAATAAAGAGATATCCCAGTTGTTATTAGTTTCATTACATCTACTTTATAACTACAGATTGAATTGAAACTATCAAAGTTTCAACTCATTAGACTGATTGAAATAACTTTTTTGAATAAGTTGTGTTGTCGTTGTAAATTGCACGGAAGGATAAATTATATGCTAAGCGTAAAAATAATCTGTTAACGACTCCTCAAATCTAAGTACATGAAAAATGAAATAATTTTTAAATATATTTGTTATTTATTTTGGGAAGCGAGCACAAATAATTATAGTACCATAAAATATCACATTCGTCCATTTTAAAATGCATATATGTATTGGCCCGTAAAAGAATTTCAAGATGGTAGAATTCATTTTTAAACAACTCCCTTCAGGTCTTATCATTTACGTAGTGTCACCTTTGAACTATGAATATATGGCTTTGGAGTTGATCTTGATGTCAAATGCATCTATTAACCCTAAATCTCTTGAAATTTGTTTTATTTTTGTTAGAATCTAGTATAGCTTTCAATTTTTTGTCTTTGCTACGATGTTGCCACTCTTCACAATTCTCATACGTCATAGGATTTTACTAAACTACTTGACTGAATGACTTTACCAAATACTTGACAAAGGAATTACTTATTTGACTAAATTACATGATAAATGTGAATAAGTCTTTAGATGTAAACAACACAGTAAATATGTATATAATAGTGTACACTTACTATAAAGGTATCCACGTATCCAGGTATACACAAATCGCTATTATTACACGAAACTATCATTTTAAATCATAGAACGAATAAGACGATAAAACATATTGAAAATATCATTGATTTATTATTTACAATTATTTTTAAGTAGTGTATAAATTTTATTAAACATTGTAATCAACGATATTGTTTTTGAGTATTATACTGTATACAAGAAACCACTAATTATACTCAAGAACAAATATTTGTCACTTTGATTCTGGAATTCTAAAAATAATTCTATTTTAATCTTGAACCATTTTAATTACAAGTCTGTATGGATTGAGACTTTATAGGCCAGCAATATAAAATACCGGCATATTTTAAATGGACAATATTCTTTTTGACTTATTTTAAGACAAAAAAAAAACTACTCATATCAAAATCAGAGATTATAGGTTTTTAAATAAATTTAGTTTAGGTTAAAAACTATTTCTCTTATTTAAAATTTAAAAAAGAAAACTGTATGAAGAATACGTTTATGCTTTAAAGTCGTAGTATTGAAACTTTAAAATAAGTCAAACAAATTACACATAGTATTACTGAATACCTAATAGTATAAATATAAAATTCTACAGTGTCTTCAATTTACTAAATGTTTTTGTTAACAATAAAAATAGTAACTGGCATTCATAAATACAACTCTTAGTGGCTTAGTAAGTTATACAAATCAATGAAAATTTTGAATAGTGGTCTGTTCTTTTTACGGAAATTGTAAAATTTTTGATTGCGTTCAGAAGCTTCAAATTGAGGGAATTTTGTTTTTATTGTTACAGCAAAAGCAAGTTTATTCAATGCAATAAAATTTACCCTACAAAACAAAGCATCATGTTTGTTGTCCGTCAATTTGAAAATTGAAATTTTTTTAAATCTCATATTGTAACGGATATCTGATTTTTCACTTATCGTACAAAACGATTTTTACATGTAAAACTGAAAGATCTTCATATTAAAATAACCAGAAAAACGCATATTCATCAATCACGTATCAGAAAATGCTTTTGCAGTATATAAGTATCTAATATAAAAATTTTAAGAGGTATAAATGATTTGCTTATGAGCGCTACTGTATTGATTTACAGTTTTATCCTTTGGGTTGTTCAGATGTATTTTTCAGATTGTTCAAACTGTTATTGAAATTCACCACTACCGTCAACAATACACTAATGTCTACAATCAAATTTTATTAGTTGAAATTGAGTAATTTCCCGGCTCTCGATTGAAATAAAATTTAACACAGATATGCTGCTGTATGAATTTTTTGTTTCTGACTATATTTAATACGTGTACTTTGTAATTTTATTTCATAAATTTATGTAACAACATTCATTTTCGTAAAAACTTGTCCTTTTTTAGCAATTTGAAAGCTTTTATAATCGTTTCAATATTATATTTTCAACTGTCCTCAAAAAGAAAAGAATGAAAAAATTAAACAAAATAATTCCGTGAATAAAGACACTGCACCAATAAGCACACTGCGTACAATTGTAATTATGAAATATCTTTACTATTTGAAACCAATTTGTATATTTCTACGAACTGACCAGATATGGACTAAGATTTTAGACAAAGATAAAATCGTATATATTAAAAAAAGATAAAAATGAATAAGTATACGTTAATAATAGGTACTGCTTTTTAGTAGTAAATATATAGAAGATAGATAGATAGAACCTATACGTTTCAAATGACTACTACACATCAATGGATTCTTAACTTACCAATGCATATAGTATGAAAAACATAAGTACCTATCTATACATTATTTTTACTTAAATATATTTATTTGGAACATTCAATGTTCAACTTAAAAACAACAAAGCATAATATGATATGCTATACATAAACAACGAGACAAACTAAAGACTAAAAAATCATTTTTTGATTAAATACTTCTATAGTTTTCTTTGCAATTATATTTTCAAGTCGACACATGTGAATCAATTTTTAGATAAAGTATTTCTATTCTAATTGATATTGGCTGAAAAGAAAATCGTATAGATAAAAGTAACTAATCTAAAATAATGTTTTAACTTTTTAGCGCAATTTTTTGAAAATTTTATTTCGAAAAATTTTATTTAATATTTGTCAAATTCAACAATTAACATTTATTGATCAGTTTTGTTAAATTTTTCTTTAGTTTGTGTCTATTCTTTTATGCAATTGATATTATTTTCAATACATTAATAATGTACATAATACTGCATTTAATGAATAATTTTATTAATTCATATAGTAAATAAAATATTTTATTAATAGCTACAATTTTTTGTTTGCTCGATATCTTTATCAAATTATTTGTATTAATATTATTCTACAGTAAAACATACTTTGAATGTTGGATAATAAAATTTAGTAAGAATAAAAGATAGGAATGATTTATTGACGTCATCAAATTTGAATTAATAAAATGATAAAATTCATTTTTTGTGTTATATATTTTTGAAAATTACAATATATATATATATATATATATATATATATATATATATATATATATATATTATATATATATATAATATATATATATATATACATAAAAGTATATGTTTTAAAAAATTAATAGTAGGAAATGTTTCGGCAATTTCATTCCACATGTTCAACTTTGCGATTTTCAGAGTCGTACAAGCCCTAATCGCATGAAATAATATTTCGATTTGATTGAGTACTGATTGTAGGTAATCTCAAAATTGAATTAGATTCAATTCAGCCTATTTTGATGCTACTTTTATCATTCACCAGACAAAAGACATCAACACGTGTATAGAACACAAACCCATTAGACTTCAATGCGTTGATAGAACACAAACCTAAGAAATATTACCAGCTGATTTGTCGGGAAAAAGTATTTTTGTAAATATAATAGCAATATTTAATATAAGTAATAGTAAGAAATATGACATTCAAAATTCATATTCTCTAATATTTACGATAATTTAAAAAAAAATACATTGCAGCTTGACATTAACGTAACTAATGCCATCTATACGTACAATTTTGTAGTAAATATTTTAATGTTTTAAAATTTTTTTTGAAATAAAAACATGTCAATATTAAGAAGAGATAAACTTATACGAACGATGTTCATATCTCTGTTTATTATGTATACAATATGTGTTACGTAAACCTACCAACAGTTCTGCAGCTATATACAACAGAAAACCACAACACAATCTTCTGTTTTATTACTTTTTAGAGTATATAAAAAAAAAAAAAAAATTAAAAGGAGGAAAGACAAGTAAGTTATAATATATGTTCAACAAAGATAGAATTATGTGTGTATACCTTTAGTTATGTGATTCATATTTTATTATGTAGTTTGCCATATTTCCTTTTTAACTAACTCATGTTAGATTATTGACACTATAATGGTTAGCAAAACAGCGTTGCCATATTTTATAAAACTAGCTTAAATAGTAAGTAAATATTATGTATATATTGGCGTTGCCTATGTATTTTAATTTAAAGTTGAGTTTTGCTTTAAAGTTAGGTATACTCATTTATTCTTAGTTGCAAATTTAATGTTTTTAAATGTATGATAGGATTCGAACACCGATGATGACTCTCTATTATATGAAAAATTTGATTTGAATTATGCCATGCAGTTTTCTGATTTAGATTATTTGAACTTTATACAAATTATGTATTTTATTTTTAATTAATCGTATCTTAAATCCATGGCGTTCCTCATAAAACTTTATTTGTATCGTTTGCTTTTTCAAGCTGATCATCGCCCACCAAATCCACGTTTTCAAGCTTTCAGTTTTACATAAGTTTAAATTCAGATTAGTGTAACATATCGTTTCACACCCTCAAAAAAGAGTTTTAGAACCGCCTGGCCAAGTGAAGTTTGGGCCCAGTGAAACTTTGTGGATTATTTAATTTATTTTTATATTGGATTCAATTAATTTTATGTTTCAATATTGTTAAAGATGATTTATTTCTACAAATTTTGATGTATAAATATGTTACCAAGGTCCTTATTTTTGTTACCAAAGAAGCTTATTTATATTTCACTTCTATGATGACGCCTTAAACGACCAAATTCGATTATTTAGATACTTCAAAAATTTGGTTTAATTTAGCAAATACTTTGCTGTATAGTGATTTGTTGTAGCTTATTCAAGATTTCAAACATATTAAATTTGTTTAAATTTTGTCATACCGAGCAGTAATGAGATGAGAACAGACCTTAATAATTTCCTAAAATAAACTTAATATTTATGATTGCCTATTATAGTTTTAACTAATTTCAGAAGTTTTCTTAATTATTTCTGTTCAGTTCAGGGAAAATAGGCGTATGTGTCTAATGATGCATGTACAGTTATTACCAAAAATATTAATAGTCTTCCGGTTTCATTCAACCATAGAACTCAAGTAGACTGCGCTCCATTATTGTTATAAGAGCTTTAAATACTTCGAAGGTAGCATTCAAAAACAACGAACGCAGCCATACGGACTGCCAATGGAAGTGAAAATTTAAAATTATAAAATAACAATAATTTGTTTAAATTTTTAACAAAAATAAAAAATAAAATGCCTAGTTTCTGTTATTTATGTATAAATATTAACATATTTAATACTCACTTTTGTACTGCACAGTGACGGTACACTTAAACGATTAAAATAATAAATAAAAATATAATTCAATATTATAAAATATGTCGTTAAGTGTGCGCATGCAACCCGATATTGTGATCGCTATCTTGGTTAACGCGAATGGACAAGTTTATTCTCTACTAAAAATGCGCGTAAAGAAGTTTTTATTTCAAAAAGTAAAAAGATATGTAATAGTGTTATTTGTTAATTAACACAAACATATAACATTAATTTTGGTAGGTGAATTCGCTCTGGGCATTTAAGTAGTCGAAAAAAGTAATTGAGAGGTTTTATTTTATTAATTTAATACTGGAGCTAAAATATTAACTTCTATTTAAAATAATTGTATTTATTTTATTATATTGTGTGTGTAAATAATTCTTTGAACTATAACTTAAAATTGATATTGTGTAAACGTATTTGACAAACGAATACCAGCTCATCCAGGTTCTTAAACATTTTTGTGACAACTTATAAAAAATTGTAGATTATTCTAATCGCTTCCACTTTTTACGTGAACAGCACAAAATTAAAATTCTGAAGAGAATTCACGTGTTATGTTTTTAAATTTTGTCTCAAAAAGCATAAAAACATTCGTTTGTTTTACATGTTAAAAGATAAAGATAAATGCGATCACAAATATTTCGACGCCGAAAGCAAAAAATGGTTTAAGATATATTTATTATATAATATACGGACAGTAATTAATGCACTAACTTTTTAAAAAGCAAACAATTTCAACATTGACATACGCAACAAAATGTCAGCATACAACCATTTCTCTGTTTGTGAAACTCAAAAACTGATGAAAGGCAATTATCTGTATTTATAATATCGTGTTTCAGAGCTAAAGTAACACTGAAAACAGTTGATACTCTAGATCGGGCAAAAAACTTGTATTCGGAATAAATACAAATTTTGAAACTCTATTAATATTAGAATAGTTTAGAAACTCTTAGACTCTTTATGTTTAATTTTGTTTTTACAATTGAATTCCTTTAAAGATTTTGAAAACTACATGGCCAAAAATTAAAATAAACATTTATCATATTTTTTAAATTATTTTGACGATATACCTCTATATAAAAACAAAAATCTTTGTGTTGCTGTATACCCATGCAATGAATTAAAATATCCAAGTTATAGATAGTCGTTCGGTTCAGCCAGAAAAGATTGCGGAAGAAACAGAGAGAGATAGAATTATAAGAACCACCATCATCTTGGATGATGATGATGAACAGAACTGGAGTGCCCGCGCGTTACTAACAAACTTGAGTATATATATATATATGTATAATGGTCAAAACTCATTACTTACCAACAATGTTATGAATTGTGTTCATATTATTTGGTGATTGATAACATCTGATAAAAACATGACATAAGATGAAAGTAAATGTGACTTCACACAGCTTATCAGAGTGTTAAGGGATTAATAAATCTACCAATAAATATATATAAGAATAAAAAATTATGTATATATAGAGTGTCAATAACTGCCTCAAATTGTTTACAGAAGCTGCTATTATTATGGCGACAGTTAGTTACCAGATGATACATTATTTTATATTAAAAACTAATACAATGTCTTTCGTTTGTACGATACTTTTCAACGCTGCTTTTAACTATCATTACTGATCACAAGGGTAATTTTTGTAAATCTTTACTTATAAATCATTTGTCTTGACAAACCAAAATCAGTATAGAAAAATATTTTCGACTAATGGAATAAAAATTTTTAATACGCTATTATGAAGTTTTTTTATAAGTTGCAAATTAATAAATGAAGATTTTTTGAATAATTTACTTTTATAAATTTCCAAAAAACTATTAAATTATAGCTCACAACTATTAACTACTCTTTATAAATAGAAAATGTCGTGGTTTAGGGTTTTTTAATTTTCAGATTTCAAGGGGGGGGGGAGAAATGCCTGGCGATTTTTTAATAACAATTTAAATTATGGTATTATATATTTCGCAGATTTTTGTAAGACACGGAAAACTTATGTACTTTGTTGAGTATATGTTAATATGACACGACTGTCTACTTGTTTTTGAGCCGTAACCTTAGAACCTCAAATCCACTACTTGCAAAGAATTCTTATTTGATTTATATTATTCGATGTGGGAACTTGGTGCGTGCATATCACTTTCTTTCAACAAGAACTTTGCACATAATATGTACATGTTCTTGATATTATTTTGTTAAAGTGAAATACGTTTATTTAATGTTGGTTTTCATGCTTCAATATTCCATTATATTTAAAACAGAGTTGGTTGGTACGTCTTTGATTATTATTTGATACTTTGAAAAACTTTTTTTTTCTTTTTAATTATTCAGGTTGTATTTTGTTTAATTTTTTTATTGGACATAAATCGACGATGGTCTAACATGAGCCGTATAGCACACTGAATGCAAAAAAGCCCCGAAAAAAAGACACTGGAATGCCGAATATAACTCAACATAGGGAAAGATTAAATATTCAGGTATAGGTAATAACGTTGTAAATCAAACTGCAATGACCTCTTTCTACTGAACACTTAAACTGATGGTACATGGCACATCATAAACATTAACAATCTGGTATATAAAACATACCATTGTTCATTTCTTATAAGAGTAATCTTTAAACACAATGTGTTAATTAATTTTCAAATATATGTATGAAAAAATAAGTAAATATATAAAAGTGTTAATTTAAAATTTTCAAGATAATAAATGAAACAAAAAATAATTTTATCAAAGTGGGATTATTTAATGAATGCGATAATGGATGTGGATTTATTTTTCTCTAGTATTTATTTGGTCTAGTAGCATAAACAAAATAATATATTGTATATTATCAAAAAGTAATTCAATATAAGATTTGTTTTATTTTTATTATTATTTAAATAAAATAGGAAATATAATTTGTTAAAATTTTTCTTGTATTGTATGGTTTATTTTTTATTCAATTTTATCCAAAGTTCCATTGTATTATTATTTTACATCTTTCTACTTTAAGTCTCATTTGTGACGGAATTTTATTTCGAATTTTCAGCTTCAAAATTTGAATTATGCATTCCAAACAATATTGAATATGACATTATTTAACAAATCAAGTGTAAATGGAAATGATTTAAACATTGGTTTGAAATTAAATTGGTTTGAATACCCCGAAAATTTTTTTTATCATTAGTCTGAAAACTATTGCTTATTTTCTCAATATAAAAGATGTTTCAATCAGACCTAGAAAAACGTTTTAATCAATATTTTCCCCAAGGGTTCGATGCTTTAACCATACACTAGTTAATTTTATGTCTAATTGTGTTTTTTGGTATCTCAATAAGCGGCCCTATGGCCCAGAAGATTTAATAGAATTCATACACGCTTTTTAGTCAATTCTTCAGCCTTTTCATTTCTATCTATTTCTGGATACATCCATTCAATATGTTCCTAAAACCTAAATTCGTTAGTAATTCTTAATACACCAAACAAAAATTTATTGTTTATTTTAGGTAAATTTAATGCTTTAAGCACAACTTGCCTTCGATGACGCAATAAAGCTTTCAAAATATTTCGAGATAAAATTTACAGAAGTGACGTTATTTTTTAATTAAAAAATATATAAATTGAATGAAATATTAATAAATTATCAATATACAACAAATCTCTTTAATTAATACAAAAATGGTATGGCTTGTAGGTCAAATGTCATAGTTTCAGCAATATAAGGATATTAAAATCCAAGAATTTGAAAAACTATTAAATTTAATGCATTTTCAGTGGATAGATAGTTAACTATATGCTTAGATCTTGAATCACAATACGTTTGATTCACAAATACCCTAGTAAAGTTCTCATGCATCGGTATTCTGATACCCCACGGCTCTATTCGATACGCCACTGTTTAAATACCATAATAAACAATATAAAAAGAATATAACAATTAAAAACAAAAAGTAGTAATTTAATACTACTAGTTTATAGGAAGCTAATCAATACTTCTCATTTTAAGAGACTAAATATAATAAAAATACTACTCTTCAATCGATAACTCTTATGTAGTAGGTTACGTACCTATTGTGAATTAAATTCCTGATAGAAAGTTATTGTAACAACAAAATTTTTTTTTAAAAATTAGAATAGTATTTGAAAACTATGTATTCTAAAATAATTTTACACGTTACGGTTACATGAGGTCCAGTTGGCCCAAACGAAACCTTAGTGCTATTATTACAAAATAAATATACTTTTTTTTTTTTTTCTAAATTCATTAAATTTCTTAATTTTTTTTTTTTAATATTATATTTTCTGAGAAAAATGGCGTTTTGTATTGGAAAAATTAAAATTTACACACATTTTTGTATAAAAAGAGTCGAATTTTGCGGCGTTTTTTTCAGTATTTTTTAACTGTTTCAGTATCTAAAAAAAAAAAAAAAATTAAGAGAATATAAAATGAAAATTTCTCACATGATTTAAGTCAATAACGTCATTAATTTGGAGATGTGGCCGCAACGGGTTAATTCAACCACGTCATTTTTGTTGTTGTTATATGACAGATTTTAACAAGTGAAAAAAACAACTGTGTAAGTGTTTAGCTACTCGGCAAATGGTTCACTATTAATGTCTGAACTATTTTAATGATTGGCATTTATAAAATACCATAAATATGCAGTCCATACAATTATAAATACATATTGAATAATATGTATTGCAAATATCTGTGCTTATAAACATTACATACAAAACTTGTTGGTATAAAAACCGAACACCTTTTGACTTTGAAATTTACTTCTTTTTTTTATAGTTTATAAGTTGCATAATGGATTCATAGAAGCCAATTGACCGATTTTGCTTATTCACGAACTAAAGTTACTTTTCTTGTCTTAAATACGTCACCAAAATTGACGATAATCGTATATCTCTTCGTTTTTGTGTAATCTTAATGAAGGACATGCAGATGGAAGTTTATAGGAAAATTTTGGTTGCATTTGGTTTACTTCAATATTTTCCAGCGATACAAATAGCGTTACTTAAGATTAAAACTAATATACTCTGACATATTGTTTCAATAGTTACGTGAATAGTTATTACAATTTTAAATATCATATTCAAACGTTTAAATCAAAATTTCAAAAATAATCTGTTAATAATTTAATTTAATTAGCTACTTAGGTTCTTAAATTAATTTTTATTTAAATGTTAGGTATAACAAATTTATCATCTTATTATGTCATTTACGCCTAGCGTTTACAAAGAGCGTTTATAATTTAACAATATTCTATACCATGAAATTCGTAATTCTCGGTTAGTAAAATATTAAAATTTATGATAAGATATGTAAAAAAATTATTTTACTTTATATTAATGATCAATGAATACAATAATTCACTAAATCAGGAACTGATAGGCCTAGTCCCCAAAGGCCATATACACATCGGCTTATACATTCGTTTCTCTTAAGTCAAGTCTAAAACTCATAAAAATCTGTACAGCATAGAGGAGAATTGTTTATGACTTAAGATAGTCTAGCCCACAAAATAAAAAATATATTTATAATAATAATTTGAATTGTGATATTTTTTTTTTTTTTTGTTAACTAAACCGCCCACTTAGTGTACATAAATTAGCCGATTACTAGTTTTAATAAATGATTTTATTTAACCGTTTGTAATATTACGATTTATGTTTAAATAAAACTTCAATAATATGAATATATTATCGGTTGGATAGTATGTTAACTTGGCACTTTTCATCTGTAGATAAAATTGGCACAATTTAAAATTTCCAAAAAACTTAATTTTATTATTTCTTTATACTTTACTCGAAAACTAATCTAGTTTTAAGAGTTCTCTTAAACTCCCTATTGCTAAGTATATTATAATCTATCAGTATGAATTTTTTACCTTTAACGACGAATTAGGCGAGTTCCTTGTAACAAATTGCTCTTTAATTCTGTTAGAATAAAAAAAAAAAAATACGTGTTTGGTTAAATTTTATCATATAATATATCTTTATTAGAATATTTTTTTCTTTTTGAAAATTTTGTTTGAGTGTCACCAATCTCTTTTCTCGTTTATAGATGTAAGAAACATGTTTCGATAATGTTTCATAAATTTTTCTTCTTCCACTTACTAGTAAAAGGATAATAAGTTTGAATTAATTTAAGTACTGTAAAAAATATTGGTTTCAAGTAAGTTTCAAATACACTTTTATTTTAAAATGTTAGATAAAAACGACAAATTTTTAAATAGTTGATTGTTTTGTCATTTACAACAACTTTACCTATCAAGCTGTACTAGACACTACTAAATATCAAAGTAAGTATAAGCTAAACCCCCCATTCCTTGATAAAAATACATCCTGGCAGGAGCATGTGGATGGGTTGTTTTTAAATAATTAAAAACAAATTATAATATTGAAAACTTGTTCATATCTTGTTAGCTCAGTTGCATAGAATGATTAACTGAGGGGAACAGCTTCGTCACCAATGGTTCTGTTGACATGTTTAAAATTCATTATTTATATTCTTATCAGTTTATAACCTCAAAAAATGTTAAATTTACCTACAACTTATCGATTTTTGTTTTTATTTATTTATTTATTTATTTTTTTTTAAATATATTTAAATTAAAAGTCTTTTTTCACTAACTAATTTATTGAATTAGGTAAATGACTTATTATAAATTTTATTTGCAGGAAAAAAATTAGTTATTTTTTGGCGTTAACTTAATTAAAAATCGTATGTAGGTATGGAGGATATAATCTCTATGGCACTTGGCACTAGCATTGGCATTGTAAAAGATATAATTAATAAAGAATTTTAATTTAAAAATTTAATATTTATGTGATTAAATTTATATAAATTTTTTTTTCTTTCGATTTAATTTTTTTCATTTTAGTTTTATTTTAGTGTATGTGGTACTAGAATTTTGAATTTAGGGCGGTTTATAAAATTGTATATACTGTTAGTTATGACTTATGAAAATATTTTTGGTACGTATCTTTGATTATATATCAATATTGTCTTTTAATTAAAAATTTTTTTTTTAAATGTTTCTCTTTGAATGTTTATTATAATCATAAAGGTCATAATTATCTCATTACTGCGAGTATATGATTGATGTTAATCAAGCAATTTTCTTGTTGATCTAATTTTTTTTTAAAGTAATTATTATAATCAATCTTACTAGAGGCAAGCCCATTTTTTTACACTGCTTTTGAAATGAAAAATGTAGTACAGTTTTACTCATGAATCTTATTTGAACAATTACAAATATATTTTTGATATTTCATACTGTTTTCAATATTATTAAACGTTACAAACTTTTGACTTAATTTAATATATCTTATATTTCCTAATTCTTTGTAAAATAATAGTATAGCGTGTGTTAAGATTTAATTTCTATTAATTATCCGTTTTTTTTTATGAAACAATTAACAGGAATGTATAAATCATTAACCTTTAAGTTCATGATACCTTACAATTAGAAGTAATAATGATAAATATATTAATTAGTATTTTTTGTTAATTACTAAAATAATTAATTATTACTTTTTTTTTTTGTTATAGGTATGTGGTTTCATAATATTATGATTATCAATAATTATTATCATTGAAAAACTATATGTAAGTACATTTATTTTTGAAGAAAGTATTATTATTTAATAAGAAGTTGAATAAAGAAGATGTGAAGACCCAAAATAGATATAATATCTAAAGTTGAAAAAATATCCTAAGAAAAATCATGAAATCATTTTGGAGTAGACTCAATTTGTGGTACACACACAACAACCTGGGGATAAATTAAAACAAATAAACAAAACATTTTGATTTGAATGTAAAAATATCAATTATGTATTATGTATATTATTAGATTATAACACATTTTCTTGAATTACGGTTCTGTTTATTTCATCCATTCTTTTTTAGAATGAAAACAAACAAAAAAATCATAAAAAATCGTTAAATGAACAAATAATCTTGAATAAAAGCAGATGAAAATAATATTGCTGAATAATTGACAAAATATGAAAAGTTTTTACTTCAAATTTCGCAAAATAGAAAATATTGAAACTTGGAATGGGATATTTTTTTTTTATATAGAGTGTACAAAAAGCACAACAAAAATTATCATTTCAATTTATAAAAATTACTAAAATATAAAAGTTTATGAAATGACACTATTTGTTTACCAGATTTTATTTAGTTTCACCAGTGCTGGAGTCTGTCAATATAATCAAACCTTGTACGTTAAATTTGACCACAGTTTTCGATTGTGCTAAATAAAATATAATATAATACAAAAATCTTATTGCGGTGGAAACTTATCTCTTTTTCATTTCATTGCGCTTCCACCATATTTTGATAATGAATAAGTACACTTTTTATTTTTATAAATTAATTCAAGACAAAATCCTTTTTGACAGTTCTATTTCCTCTTAATACCATAAATGCTTGTATTTAAAAAAAAACATTTTTTAATTAATAACGTGTTTTATGTATATAAGTTTGAGGTTAATAATATATACTTGTGGAATTAAAAAATGCGACACTTTTACCTATTTGTATTTTTTTAAAACATTCATTTTAATCAAAAAAAAAAAAAAATAATATACACTATACAATTAGTGTATTTTATAATTTAAAGTAAGTGTAGAAGATTCAGGTCGTTGCATTTTTTTTTATTCCAAGAGTATACTTAAAATTTACGATAAAATAGAATGCAAATTGTTGAACATATGGAGTTTCATCTTACAGACAAATTTTTCACGTCATAATAGTTTACGAATTTACTTTATATTTCTAATAAATAGGCTGCGATTACTTATATCACGATTTAGTTTTCAATTTAAATATCAATGTTATCGTTGTTAGTAGATCAACTACGATAACTATACAATATAGTCAGGAGACTATTTTAAATTTTCTACACTGTTAATTGACAGGTATTTTCTAAATCATTTGTAAATACAAATTTGTATAAAGTTTGAGATAATTTTAATTAATTCCAACTGCTAATCAAAGTTTTTGCAGTTTTAAATTCATTAAATCGAGATTAAATACTTTCATGGGAGTATGATTGTTTAAAGTTAATACATAATTGTATATCTTTAGTCACGAACAATTAAATTTTGTGTAATAAAACGTAATAAAGATTGTATTGAAATTTTATGAACGAAACTTATTTCTGCATTCAACACATTTTTTTGATATTTTTTAATTTTGATTTATGATCCAGAGACACGATAACTAATTATTCTAATTAGTTTAACAAAAGTTTTCATTGGTCTTGGATTTTGAGTAATATAATATTTGAAAAATATAACCAATAATCAAATCATTCAAAAAACGGTTTCAAGAATTCAATGATTTTCTTTTTAAAATAACAAAAATAGCCAATAAAACAGGTAAAGGTTAATTATAAGCTCAACCCCACAATAAAAAAAAAATCTTTTACTAAAATCTTTTGTCACGGGAAAACTTATTAACCTAAGCATAACCAAGCTATATGAGAAGTTCTAAGAGGGTATTAATTACTTTTGATTTTTGAAGTTGATTTTTATAAGTTAAAATGAATTCAAATATGAAAATGTGCACATTAAGGTTGATTGCACTCGATTGAGTCGTAAGTGACACAACTCTGTATGGCCATTTTTTGTGAATAAAATTAATGAATTCATGCAAGAAATTCGGCATTGAACTCCCTCGTGTCAACTGTGCTCTTTGAAGATATAAAAGATGCAGTATCTCATTTTTCTGCCTAGATAGATAGAATGGAATTGTAATTACTACAATTTGTGTTTTGAAAGATAATCGGAAATAAATTGTTTACGCAAAAAAAATAGCATACAGCACATGATGAAAAACAATTTTTTTCTAGTGTTAGTGCGTGTCATCAATTATTGTGCGCCTTTGTTAAATTTCATAATAGCCAGTAATAATTGAAACAGCCATATAATTTTCAAAAACATATTTTTGAAAATAAAATCGTTGGAAAAACCAAATCTTATTTCCGTTATGCTTTTCAATAGCAAAAATCATTTATTTCAAACGATTATTTTACATCAATTTTTATTTAACTGATTGAAATGTTACTTTTTCAATTTTTTTGAATGAATGAAATATTTTTTCTAGATTATTAAAGTATCAATAATTAAACTTAAGGACATTCTAAATTTTTTATGTTACTGCATTCAAATTTTTAGAGAGCTATAAATATTGGAAATTTCCTAAGTTTTGTATTATTTTATTTTTAAATACATGCGAGTAAAAATTTGAAAAATTTATTAATACACAGTTTAAAGCATCTTTCTTTTCTACAATGTTTAAAAACGTATAACGTTAACGGACGTTTTCATAACTCCTTTTTTCAAACACACAAGAATAACAACAAAATGAACTAAACTAAAACATACAATTAAGTTCTGTAAAAGAACTGAAAACATAAAAATAAAACAAAAACGTTAATGTAATGTCCTACTATTAGGTTTTTTTTTTTTTTTTGAATTGTACCTGACATAATAGGTTTAATAATATATTATACAAAAATGTATACATCTATGTTATGTTATGTTATGGATGAACCACAATATTTATCTATTCTACTCATTCTTCAGTTCGTCTATTCTCTTTAAATTACTGAAAATATTATTTTTTGTATACTACATTTCATATATCGTACATGCTATTTAGTTTTTACCTCCATATATACATTGGAATTTAGAAGTAATATATTCCAAACGAAAAATCAACGGTTTTCTATAAACTTTTAACAAATCCAAAAATCACTAGTTATTGGTTTGTATAATTCCATATATGCATATGCATATATCTCATCAAATTCCACTTGATATATATTTAGTTAGAGGGTAAATCGTTATATGTGTATAGATGTTTTGTGGCATCACGCTACATTTTTTGTTTTTTCGATTAATAACATATATTTTAAAACAGTGATACTAAATATGTTTTTGTATAGATTTCTTCAAGTTATATACATGTTAAGGCATCGTTTTTTAAAGGGGTGGGTATTGATAAAAGAAAATTATGCTAAAATATTCGTTGTGTATACGACATACGAAATATATATTTTTGTTTGGGCATCAAAACTTATAATAGGATTAAAACTGTATATCAAAATTTTTAATTACACAATGTAAACTATCTCTGTACCAATTTTTAATAGTTGTTTAAAATTTTTTAATTAATTAATCAAAACATTATACTTAATTAATAAATGTTTCTTTGACATTTCCCCCCGTTAATTTTTACTTCTTTTAACTAATTATAATAGAATAATATAATAGAATAATAAGTATAAATGGATAAACCTATTAACAAATAAGATTAAAAGATTTTTTATATAATATGATAAGAAATTTTAAAAATAATTTATGCAATTATTAAGATTTTAAAATAAAAGTTATAATAGGTCAAAACTTATTGCGCTTTCTTGAATTTCTTGATGAATTATAAGGCTAGTTTCTATTTTATTGACAACAGCCTTAGCTCTTGTAAGCTTTGTTCTGTTTTATAATTAAATAATGTAACCTGATGGTTTCACAGTTTTTACTTTTATTTATAAATTCAAATTTCAAATATCTCAGTTTTTTAACTCACTTTAAATCTGATGTGGCTTAAGATATAGATCTAAAACTAATTAATTTTTTTTTCCTCGTTGTTGTTCCCTTAATTTTCCCACTTAAAATTATGTATTCAATAGAGCGTTGTCTTATCACATAACCCACAAATTATTACTGCTTTTACTTAATTATTTTCAAAAGTACTTTTTGTATTTCTACTCCATTAAGAGCTTCATTATTGGTTAATTTTTGAGTCCATGGAACATCTTTCATATTATCTATTCAATATTCATGTTCAATTATCTTGTGTTTAAATCAACTGTGAGAGAGAATAAGAATCAAAGAAGACACTTTTGTCCAAACACAATTCAAAAAGAAAAGATAAATTAAGTAATTAAATCAAAGATTTCAACACCAAATTGAAAGTCTTGGCTGATATGAACGATAAAAATTTGTACTCATAAGAATATCTGAAGAAAACCATGTAAATATTACCTACTCCACTTCTTAATATATAGTTTTTCAAAACAAGTGTAAGATAAATCACAAACCTTCGACATAAATTTGACCAATTTCATTTGATAGATATTATGTTGTTTGAAACCTCTGTTACTTAATATGAATTGGCGCCACCGTGTTTCCAAAGTAATTAGTTGCAATAAAAAAGGTCTTTTTTTATCTAATAATTATTTTATTTTTTTCTTTTATATGTATATAAATATTATCACAAAAATGAGTCCCTTTTTTTGATTGAATACACAATGTCGTACAGACACACAATTATTGAAATTTTATATCGTTCTCTTTCCAGTCCTCAGTATCTTTAATAATATTAAATTAATGTCACATTTTGTATTCTTTTACATTTCATCCTGTTTCAGAAAAAAAATTTTTTTAATAAAACACGCAATAACTAAATTTATTAAAAATTATTTTTTAATTTTATGTTCTAAAAAAAAAAATATAATTTTGTTGAAAATGCATTTAATGGCGGTTCGTTCACTAATTATTATCTATCTAAAACATTTTTTTGAATTTTTGAAACAACTTTTTAATAAAGATGGCTTTTCATTGTAAAATAGTTATTGTATGGATCCAAAAAATCGAAGTTGGTAAAATATTTTCACAGTTTATGTTAAAAACAGTATAATTATTCACACTTTAATAAAAAAGATACTCGGTATATTGAATTTCAATGTATGGACTATTTTTAATTAGCATTCATAAAATACTATAAATATCCAGTCTATACAGTTATATATGTATAATAATAATAATAAGTATTGTTATTAGCTATATGTGTTTATTAGAGAAATTTGAGTGAAAATTGTGGATAACTCAAAAATTTTACGAAAAAATAATTCAAACTAATATTTTTAGTTACAAAAAATAAATCTATTATATATTTGAACTTTTATAGTTTGAAAGTTGGGTCAATGATACATTGGACCCAATAACCGATTTTGATCATTCACGAACTTTTTATGTTTAGAATACATCATCAAAATTTCAGCTTGCTATCTTTTTTAGATTTTGAGTCATCATCATGACGGCTGGACAAACAGTCAGAAATGGACTAATTAGATGTTTCTATGAACACCTATACCCAAATTTTGTTTGTGCGTTCAATATTAGATAGAGTTACAAACTTTAGAGTAAAATTAATGTACGTTGACATATTATGTGTGTCGAACATAATTTGAAAATGTAGAAAAAAAGAAATATTATTAAAAAAGCAAAGTCCTGGTACAAAAATATTTTCTTGAAGCAAAATTTCAACATTGGTAGATATTAAAATGATTTCTATAATTAAATCTTAATACATGAAATAATTCCAAAATGATTGTATTTCAATATTTAATATACCTATATTATTACCAAATTCTGAATATTATTCATAAGACGATTTTTGATTATTTTTAAACTGTTGCGTACACATGTTGAGGGCATTAGATAATTTCACGCAATCAATATTATTTTTTATTGCTAAAAAGTATTTTTATATTATACGTCTGAGTGATTCTGATCGAACTAAAGAAGAACACGATCGCATCGTTTTGTATGTGATTTCAATTGATAACTAATAATTTTTTTTATTTTTTAATATGTTTACTGCATTTCAAAACCCCAAATTTAATAATTATTTGAATATTTGAAGAAATAAAAAATCAAACGAATGATAGAATTTTTATTTCAACAATAATTATAGGTTATGCACTCACAAACAACTCTTTCTATTTCTTTTCTTTTTTTTATTGGTAGAAATAGGTCAGACAGTAGTATTTATTCTTTTTGAATTCTGCTGAAATGTTTTTGTTTGAGTACTACTGTTTTTATTTTATTGTTATGACAAACGGTATTATTATAAAAAAAAAAAATATATGAGCCATCAAAATCTATGACAGACTTGAATGACTCGACCAACGCTAATTATTTTACCAAAGCAATAACGAACAACTTGCAAAAATTGTACAATAATTTCTTTGAAACAAAAATTATACTTAATGATAGTTATTTTCAAAAAAATATGAAGAAATGTTTCAAAGAAATAGGACAAATTATATATAAACTTACAACATACTGTACGGGACGAAATCATTAGTGGTTTATTAAGTGCATTGTGTTATTAGTAAATTGGGTTTGTACTAGTTAACTTAAAGGTATCATTCGACGAACTGTTACCCGCAATCACACGGCATCTGAAATCTGGATTTATTAAAAATTTTATGTCAGCAGAAGTTTTTACTCTCTGCATATATATGAAATAGTTTATATAAATCAATTTAATACAATGGTTTCATATCAATTTAATACAAACTCAAAAATTCAGGTCAAACTTTCATATTAAGTTAAATAAAATCACATTATTAATTCATGTCACTTGTCTGTCTAAAACCACTAATTTCTTTGTGTTTAGGCCTTAAATGAGAGTTTGTATTCGTGATTAAGGAAAATGCGGGTCTCAAACATCCATGTCCTATTTTTTAATTATTTTAGTGATGAAAAAAATCTTCAAGCTTGAAACGTATTGGTTTTGAAACAACGAATGAATTAATACTTCAATTCTTTTTGGAGTACTTTGTAGTATCAAATTTAATACCATACTTTAGTAATACTCAAGTTGATATATGGTGCATTTAAGCAATTATTTTTCGATTATTATATTGGCTTGTTAGTAATTTAATAATGACACATATGGAGATGACAATTTAATTAGGTTTGGAACGGAATTCTGTTTGGACATAAGTGACATCGTCTTGGAGAAACATGTTCTGTATAATTTTACAAATTGCAGTTGAAATAGCAGTGAACTTTTGTTCTACCGCATGAATTTTTTATTACGATCAAAATAGGTTTATGAAATATAGGTACATCGTTCAAAAATTTTTATTAATATGGTAGTGATTTCCAAGTCTGGAAAAGTTGGATTTAAACAGATTTCGTATATTTAACCTCAACCATCAGGTGCTTTAAATGTGATTACAAATTAAATAATGGAATTTAATAAAATATAATATTGGAATTTAGTAAAATATAAAAATGCTTCTCGTATAGTGCTCGATATAATGAAGACAGACGCAAGCATGCTAGGGTTTATCAGATAATATAATCATATTTATCCTATAAATTCCGCCTAGTGTTTACTGACACTAGGACATTATTAATTTTAGTTTAAAATTTGTAAAACTAGAAAATAATGAAGCTACTAACATCATTTAACTAAAAGTGTTTATAGAATGTCTGCCAGATGTGAGTCATCAAGATAAATAAATAACGAAACAGATAGATGAAATTATGATGATGTTTTTTTTTTGACATAAAAAGTTAGTGAATGAGCAAAATTGGTCCAATAAATCCATGACTCAACTTTTAAATCATTTTTTAAATAAAATTATCTTTGAAAGTTTTTGGTTGAGGGGAATTGTTTATTTACAATTTTGTAAAATTTAAGTTGGTAGTTTAATTTTTTTTTTTTGAGTTAAAATTATATTTTTGTGTTTCTATAAAATATTAGCTGAAGTATAAATCTAAGTATTGTATTAATCTGTTAAAGTTGGATAATATTTTATGAGACTAAAAAAAAGTTAAGCGATTAAGAAGTAAAAGTATTGCATGATAAAATTAAAAAAACAACTTGTCTTTGTACATCCTATCTAAGGGATAATAATTAATATTAATTATTTGCAATAATAAAATTAAATTAGATCGGATTCCATCGAAAAACTTATAATAAATTATGAAAAAATTATGAATTAATACTAATAGTACAACAGTTCAAAGACTATATTCTTTTACAATACATAAAATATTATGCGAATGATATAAAATAATTACCATTTCTAGAATTCCGTAACTATATTTAAATAGATGTATGAAATTTTCCGTTCCGTAGATTTCTGGCTTTGTGATCGACTAACACAAATTTCTCTTCCTATTCTACACAGTATTTTGAAAAATATTAACATATTTTTTTTAATCAAATTTTTCCTTTTTCTTTGTAAATATTTTTATAAAATGTTGAAATAAAATTATTGTTTGAGTCGGAAGACTTTCTTATTAATGGACAGTCATAGCAACCAACCATTGTTTTTTACAATGGTTGTTACAACATGTAATGCAAGGCTTCTTTTAATGTACAAAAGTTGTATCCACAATTAAATTCAAATAATTTAGTTGTGTCTTTTTTTAAAATAAAATTCAAGTGTGATAAATTTTAATAAAGTTTTTTTTATTGTTGTATTTTGTTAGTCTTAAAATAAACATTTTTGACCAGTAGATTTGATAAAAGAACTAATTTAAAGCGCAAAATAGCTGACAAAGTTGATGCTATAATATTTCTTGTTTTGGATATTTACATAATCAGTTATTAATATGAAGAACCTTATTCAAATTTAAACTGTTAATGTAACATTTTATTTAGCTTTTTTTAAACTTAGTATTTTCTAAATTTAGTATTTGCTAAAAAAAGTATATCGAAAACCTTAAATTTATCGAAAGGACAGATAATTATTTTATAATATTTTGTTAATTTCTTGGGATGACTTCAAAGTCGCATTCATTATAGCCCATTTATATGTTCAGTATGTCTATAATTTTGTGTTTTGTTATATAAAAGCTGAGTTGAGTTAACATGACGTGTTCGTTCTTGGAAGAATAAAATCAGTAATGAAAGTTAAAAAAAATCATGTAAAATATAATCTTAAACTAGTTATTTAGATAATTTTGAACCATAACAGATGCTTAAATAATGCTAAATTTTGTAATATTTTAGTACTAATTTTGATCATTCTTTTGATTAAAGCTTAAATTTAATTCAGAAAATATTGAATGTGTTGTTACATGTTATTTTGATAATAAATTATGATCAGTTTTTGATAATAAATTATGATCAGCTTTTAACATTTGTTTATGTCATGCTAGCTTTTGCAATTTTTGTGTATAAATTTTGGTCCAAGTTTTTATTATAGTTGAATTAACGACCTACAGAATCCTCTTACAACAAAATCATGTAATTGCTTAGCCTAGCATGTTGTAATTGATCGATTTTTTTCATATATATATATTCGTCCATTAATAAAAATAATAATCTTGAACTTACTAGAGTTTTATATTTACTCTAAACTTCAGTAATATAGCGATTTATTCTAATTAGATACCTGTTTATATCATTTTTCAAAATGTATATGTCTAGTATATGGTATGATGGCATGGTATAATAAGTGTATAAGTACTTAGCCATTTGTGTTAAAGTAAATAAATTTTTTATGTTATCTGGCTGTATAAGTTAATCAAGTTTATGTAATTCAATCGTGTATACTAACTTAACTACTACAGTACATTTTAACTTCTTATACGTAATGTTAATCCATGTTTATCGTTGGCAATAAATTAAATTTGTAAGTTTTTTTTTTTTTTCTTTTAAATTATAATGTTCTCTTAATATTCTCTCGGTGCTATGTCACACTCACAAATGTAAAAAAAAAAAAAAAAACTATGTTTTAGTATTGTTAAAACATTAATCTTTAAAAATCTTATATGATATACAGTCGATTTCATAAATCATGATGACTATGTGTTATAATAAACCATTCAGTTGCACTGAAAAATGACTAATTAAACAATAATATTTCTGAAAAACACGTTTATCCTGAAACTTTGTAGAATAACAATTTCAATGCACTAAAAAAAGTTTTAAACTATTTAAAAAAAAGTTTTATAAAAAAATATAAGCTTTATGAAATATAACACATTTAAATTTTGTGCCATTATACGAACAAATTTGATTTCACATAAAGGACTGGGTACATAAAGTTTTTCTTGTCAATGCGGTTGGCTTTCTTGTTATTTAGAGTGATTGGGCCTGGGAAGATTCATTTACACTTCTTTCACCCTAATGATAAGATCTCTTTAAGTAATATCAAAAATATAAAAAGGATAAATATTTTTTTGCTACAACCAAAAGGTGTAAATTCATTCATTTTATTCAAATAAATAGTCTACCAATGACCTAATTGAAATGAAAACAGTTTTAACGTCTCTACCTTCAAAAGACCATTTTCTAAACATAAACAAAACGGTTTATTACGAATATATGATAATTTATAATATTATCTTTAATTAGTTTTCGATTGAGATCTTTTGATGAATGGGATCGTAATATAACAACAAAATTCAGTTTTTATTTTATTTAAGAGTTTAAACAAAAAAGAAAATTGATGTTCAGACAACTTAATGACATACTTTTAATATATCACCTATGATAATATTTAATTAGAAAAAAATGAGAAAAAAAATTTACAGATAAGTTTCCGACGGCCAGAAAATAGAATGGCCTGTAAAATTAATAATTATTATTTATTAGAATAAACTCAACAGTCAACTTCTGTCAAGTCATTAGTCCTGAAAATGTTGACAAAAGCCTAAAAAATGGACACTTTCGATTAATATATGTGATTGGCTATGTAATATTTAACGTAATATCACAATTTTTAACGTAATATCACAATATATAATATCACAATTTTTACGCAACTTCATCCATCTCCGTTGAATATACAATGATGATTTTTGTAAATTTAGGATATAAAAATTAAACTTATATAAGTTATGCATATTCACCATAGATTTAAAAAGTTGCGTATAAATTATTACTTACATTATTAAAACGTTAAATTTTTAGCTATAAATATTACGCGGACAATCACATATTCTTATCGGAGGTGCTCATTTTTTAGGCTTTTGTCAATATTTTCAGAAATATTTACTTGGCAGAGCTTGATATTTGAGTTTAGACTAATAAATAGTACTGTTAATTTTAGAGGCCATTCTACTTTGTATTTCTTTTTTTTGAAAATTAGTTTGTCTACCTGTAAGAAACTTATCTGTAAACTTTATTTTCATAATATTTTTACTTTAATATTTACGTTTGTCTTTTGATTATCCATGAAACATTTTTTTAATATAATGATACCTTACGAAAAGAATCACACATATTAAAAAAAATATATAAAAAATTTATGATGGATGCTTTCACAAAAAGCTAAAAAAAAAAAAACTATTAAAATGTAGTAAAAATTATGTAAACTGGTTTTTTTAATTTTTATTTACTGTGTGAGTTTTGAGTTGTTGATAGATTATTAATAATAAAAAAATAAAAATAAAATGCATTTGGGCATTTCGAAAAAGTTATGATTCTAAATATTTATATAAAATATTTTGATTATTCTTAAAATATGAATGAAATGCGATCTGTAAGGTTATTCAAGTAGTAAAATTAAAATTTTAATTGAAAGTGTACATTTTTATGAAACACACACCGAACTTCTTAATCTTTATCTTCCAATCTTAAAAACATTTTTTGTTTTATGCCAAAAAATATATTTATTAATTTGGACTTATATTTATGCTTTTATTAGCGGCCTATTTTTTCACATAAAAAAATATTCATTACTCAAAACTCATTATTATTATTTCAAAAACCAGCTGATTTTCTTTCAACTTATTTGTATTACCCTTTTTATTATTATCTTTTCTAAAACTATTTGTGTGAACCTCGCTGATCGCAACCATACCACTTGATTATTGACTGTTGGTAAGTAAAAAAACCGAATTCATTATGTTTTGGACTGGGCAAAGTACACCACGGAAGAGGTTAAGTCTTGCTATGGAGCGTACTGTTCCATTTTTAATTTAGAACATGTGATTTTTACACGTCAAAAGTTAGAGACAGAACAAAATTTTTACAAACGCAACAGTTTGAGAAAAATTTGGTGGAATAACCTATATAAACTGCTGACACTTCAGCCTTTTTTTAACACGGTTTAGCTTAATACACATAATTCAATATCGTAGTTCACTATTAGAAGTAACTTTCTAACTATAGGCGGCAAGATTAATGATTTCGTAATAATGTTTTGAATTTCAATAGAGTTTTTAAATTTTATTTATCAATGAAAAAACTCAAATTTTATTTAATAATTCATTCAAACCGATGAAAAATTACCTTAAGCTATGTTTATTTAAGCTTAAAACTTAAACTATTTAATCCGCCACCGGATGTTGGTGGTTTTTTTTTTTCAAATTTCCACGAACCTTATTATTAATACCAATGGTTTGTTCCGAGTTGTGGATTTGTACAACAATCATAATTATTTCACAATAACCCTCTGTTTTTCAGAATATTTCTTATAATGAACGAAACCCAAATTATTTTAATTAATTTCGACAATATGCTACTTTAAATCGATACCATATTACCTTAAGCTATATTTTTTGACGGCAGATATAGAGAGCTGACACTATTTTATTGATCGACCGTTGATTGTTTTGTTTCGTTATTTCCTCGAAACATGATGCTTATTTAAGTGATAAAATATTACATTAAAATTGAAATGACCTCGTAAATTTTTATGGAATTGCAGGTAAATAAAAACGTTTTTATAAAAAAAAAAGAACCCTAGCGGCCTATTTACAGTTTAATAATTATAGTCCCAAATATTAAACAAAAAAATATCATTTTTAAACTACGTATAGTCATGATCAAAAGAATTGAACTGAAGTATTGAAAAAGGTTTTTATTTTGATTAGTTTTTAACTTTGTAATTTTCAAAGGGGTGACAATTCAGAATCAATAATAAACTTTAAAAACACAATACGACATGACTGTAAGAAACTTTCCGACTGTTTAGGCTCATTTTATGCGTTGGATGGTATGTTTTTATTAAAATAAATAAAAAAATCTAATATTTCAGAGTTTGTAGCACAATCCACTTTTATTGGGTTTAGTATTTAGTATTTTTTTTTGTTTGTTTCTGGTTTTAATAGAAAGCGAGTTTAATCAAAGTGCTAAGAGCTTAATTCAAATAATTACGTAAATTATGATGGTTGAAGCACACGGTAACTACGTTTTTGGGTAACATGAAATTTAAATATTATCCAGCTTATGGTTTCATTAATATATAATGCAAAAATAAGCTTTTATTTAACTAATTTATTAATTAAACATTTAAAATTTTTATTCATCGTACTACCGCCGCCAAAATCAATTTTTATTATTTTTCTATAGGTTTGTTATTTAACGACTATTTATCTCTTGTAATTTATAAAATTTCATTTTGGAATAATATGCTTCGGATGTTTGATAATTTTAATTTTGTATTTTTTTAATATTTCAAATAATATTTATGGTATTTTATCCTATTAACGATTTTTTTTATTTTGACCTTAGTACTTTATCTATGTAACCAATAAAATTTTTGAATATTCAAATTGTTGATAAATATGTATCAATTTTAACTAATATATTTTTCTTTATTTTTTACAGGTATGGTCTTAATTAATATATTCCTATGTTGAAAATATTCATTCCCGAATGAGTAGTTAATAATTAAATTAAATCAGTTCAAGGTAAGTCACTTAAAAGAGATAAAGGAGAAAAAACGTTTGAACCAAATAGAAAGAAATGAAAGAAATATGCTTAAAACTTCCAAAGAATTTAGGGAACTACAAATATCATTTAACACAATTGACTAAAATGAAGTCGTAGCGTATATTCTTCTATATTGATTCATTTTTTTTATTACTGAAAGTACAGTATAAAAAATGGGTATCCAGATGATGAAATTGTTCCTTTTCCAAATTCAATTCTATCGAATTAAAAAATAATTTCATAAACCAATTGTTTTTTTATATTGTTGTTGGTACCGTATTCTATTTCTTTCTTACATGCAAAATAGACATAATAAAATAACAAAGATAGTGATACAAATATATGTATATACATAAAAATAATTTAATATAGAAAAAATTATATTAAATTTGAAGAAAACAAAATGTGTGCATATATAGGTATATATAGATAATCTGTTTCAATAGAGTTGCCTGTGGTCCTCTATCAACTATTATTGTGCGTCGGGCCCAGTCAGAAGCCTGTACTTGTCGTGTCTGCGCCCCAGGGTGCAATGCCACCACTTCGCGTCCACTATCGTCATCCACCATTATTATTATTATTATCATCATCATCATCATCATCCACGACCTGGTACACCATCCTCTCGACCTATTCAATAATGAGTGTAATAGATGTAGGTTTATACCGGCCCATGGAGCATCGTCCATCCACGCATCTGCTTTCATATCGTCAGCAGCTTGTTTTAATACTTGATTCTTCTTCGTTTTCGTTGATTTTTTTAATGTTATTTAAATAAATGAAGATATAATATTCTCTCATTTGATAATCAAAATTGAAATTTACTGTAAGTCTATTCATAGAATAAAGTGTTGCATAAAAATTAACCACCACAAAAATATACTGCACCTTTAATTGCATTTTTTTTAATATTATTTTATATTAATAATTGTTGTCGGTGAACTTGGATCAATCTATATATATTTGTTGGAAAGCGTTTTTCGATTTTTATACAATTTTTAGACAGAAAATTTACTGCATAAGTTTTAGACCTCATTTGCCCACCTGAAACTTAAAAATTTCAAAAAATTATTATTTATGTAAATTTCTAGCCCTGGTTTTGATATTCAAGAAATTAAGTGTATACATTTAAGACCTCATTTGTTCAATTGGCCTTTAATAACAATTTCCAAAAGATATTGTACCTTTCGATTAAAATACTCTGATGATATTCATACAAAAGTTGTTAGTAGTGGAGAAAAGACTTGTGGCTCGCAAGTAGTTCATTCAAGAACTTCAGTTTTTGATAGATAAAGTGTTCATTTTATTATTTAAATCTAATTAATAAGTGAATGCATACATACATTAACTGCAATTCATACTTTAACATTTACCTATATAACATTTTTATGAACCATTTTGTACATTTCTCACTATATAATTGTTATGTTGGATTTGGATAGCTACAAAACCTACTTTTGTTTGAGTGTGATTTATTTTTTCAGAAGCACTTGGTATTGTTCATAGTTTTCGGGGCATATATTGTCAGTATAATGAAAGATTAAAGTCACCCAATAATATAATATACAATAAATATGGTTTTATTTAGATACTTAATAATCATAATAATTGTTTGTTTATTTTAACAATCTAATATGGGTAGTCAAAATGAGACAGGAATCGTAGTTTTAAAGTAACACGACCAAAATTCAATTAAGCAAAGTAGTTAATGAGATACAGCTCAAATATTTTTATGATCATTGTTTTAAAATTCAAATTTGAGCATTGTAGATTTCGAAGCATAAATTTTTCCTAAAGACTTTTTTTACAAAAATACAACAAACATAGTGAATCTTTAAAACCAACATTGAAGAAAACTGGCCAAAACTATAAAACAAACACAATTATGCATCCATCCAGGATTAAGCAATTATCCTTTTTAAAAATCAATTTGTGAAAACAGGACACCCAAAGTTGTTCGTTTCTAACCAAACACGATACCAATTAGATCGATTTGTTCTTTCGCGAACTTGATTTTACTATTTATATCTATAGTACGTCACCAAAATATCAACTCGCAATCTTTGTTTGTTTTTGAGTTAGCTTGTTCAAGGTCGGACGACGGAAATGCGGAAATTTACTAACTGTGAACACGTTTGACGAAATTTTGTTAAATCGTCACAAATAAAATATTTTATCATCTTTATAAATATTTATGGGGCTACCCCTACTAGTAAAAGAAAAAACAATTTTTTACCAAGTGAATTTGCTTAAAAATCTATCATAAATCTATGATACCCACAAAATCTGCCACCAAAATCGAAATTGCACGCAGTCTCCTGTATGTATCGGTAGGAGCCATAAGTGAAAATTGGGCTTTGCGTTGTGGACAATTACTTCATCCATCTACTACGGCGTGAGATGCGATCGTTGTTTGGATAAGAGGAGCTACTCTTCCGCTCCATGCACTCCAATGCATTGAGTCTTTTATATATGATTTCCCTTGTATTTTTACTAGAATGTTTTGTTGGTCACATGGAAGAATGTCTGTTAAAACTGTTTTATATCAAGTTTAAAAACAATACAACAAAAAAATCATATCCAATAAAATAATATAAATACTTTCAATCACATATTGATACTTAACCATCACAAAAATTAATTAATTATTTATTAAAACCATTTTGATAAATGGGTGTGGCCTTTAGAAATAAAAGTACACTCTTCGTTTTTTGTTGTTGGTTTATTCGAAGTGTTAAATTCGGGTGGTGTTTTGATTTCTATATCATACACAATTGCAATCAACACCAATAATCTTACATCTATCTTGATTTCGTATGGTTGGCTTGGCTAGTTTGTTGATTTTCAAACCAAGATTCGATAAAACATTTCAAGAATGTCAAAATAAAAATAACACAGCACACACAACGGAACGTTACAATACAAACAATTCGTGGTGGATAGAGCTTTTAGAAGTAAGGTCAATAATGTTAACATTTTTTTTTCAAAGGCTAACTTTATTAAGATAACATCTAGTTTATCCTTAAGCGTACAAAATATAGTTTAAAAAAATATAGAATAACATGCTTAAATGCCAAACCGAACTAAAATGCTGAAAATAATTTAATTAGATTTTGTTTTACAATAGATAAACGCGATTTTGCAAATTCTTTATAATTTTTGTACTCAACATACATAATATATCAGAATATATAAATTTTAGTCTAAAGTTTATAATGCTACCTAATATGGACTACACAAACAAAGTTTTGGTATAGGTGTTCATAAAAACACCTAATTAGTCCATTTCCGACTGTCCGTTCGCCCGTCTTCATGATAACTCAAAAACAGCAAGCTAAAATTTTGGTGACGTATTCTAAACATAAAAAGTGAGTTTATGAATAAAAGATAGAAAAAAGTTCAAATACAAAAAATTTGTTTTAAAAAAAAAACAACTTTTGTTTTAAACATTTGTTCGTTAAATGATTGAGTTTCCTACAATTTTAGCCCAAATTCGGCTAATAAACACATAAACCAATTACTCTGTCAGATGTTATCTTCACTTGTTAATAATTATAGAATGCTGTATTTATTATTATATTGTCATCGGATCTCAACATATCCCCATAAATTAAGATCATTCGAATACTCGATAGTAAAGGAAAATTAATTTGAAGGATCCCATTACAATATTAAATACAGAACAAGCTAATATACAGCGTGTAAAAAATATTCCACTCAGACATCATAATAAAATGATGCAACGTATAATGAGGTGCAAATTTGTCATTTTAAGACCCATAATATAGTTGGTTACATTTATGGTACATCGGGGATAAGTAAATCAAGAAGTTCTCTACTGAAGTCTCTATATCATTTTCTATTAGCCGTATATTAAAAAATAATAACTTATTGAATTCAATTACATTGATATTTTATACGCTTATAATTGTAACGGTAAATTTTCGTATAAAGGTTTGTACATAGCAAAATATAAAGTTTTTTTATTTCTTATTTCACGATTGAAGCAAAAGCTTTCTAACAAAAAGTTAATATAATTCTCTTTGATACACTTTTTATGAAAATACTGTCGTTACCAAAAACGATTTGTTTGATAGAGTGAGATAATACTATGCGCTATTAATATATAACTCTTTGTTTTCTATATTCCCTACTGCTTTCGTGACAAAAATTTAAATACTTTAATATAAGCTTACTTAATAAGATAGAATTTCAGTTTGGATCCTTTTTGAATTCTAATTTATTTATTGAATAGATTTTCATTCAAAATTATTTTTAGAACAATCAGCGTATTAGTTTGTCAATAAAAATTTTAGTATTTGTTTCAAATGAAGTTCTTTAAAAAGTTAAGCAATAAACAAATTAGACATTATTTCTGGAAGTACATAATTAATTTATATACGGTTCAAAATTTCAATGTTAAAAATATCTAGTTGTATGCATTATTATAAGACGAACGTCGCTTGCTTACGCCTTCTAACATCAGTTTTACATCACAAATTATTTACTCTCACCAATGGACAGTTTTTGTGAATCTGAAAGTTTTCATCAAATCTCTACATTTAGAGATTTCTAGAGTTGCAAGAAACGAATACGTTAGACGTGTTAATTATATTTAATGCACATTTAACTTAAAACTCAAAATACTGAGAAAAACAGCAAATATTAAAATAAATTTTTATTGGAGATTTTTTGAAGTATGAAACTGGATGCTTATAATTATTTTCATATACAAACAACTGATAATCGAAGCTATTTAAACTTTCGATATTATTTTACTTTTATGATGATAGTTTTCTAAATCGAATCTTTAAAGTCCACTCTTTATATTTCATATTATAAATACCACATTTTCTACTATTCGTTGTTGCACACCAAGTATCTATTTATATATTGTTTGTTAGAAATAAAATGTGATTGAGTTCTTAGTTTGAAATCACTCAATAAGTGAAATAGGTTTATAATACCATACGATATACCTGTCATTGTTTTCCATATGCCGTTAATTGAAATTCAAAAAGCCATTAACTAAATTTACAAATATTTATTTCGTTAACATATTTAATGGACTTAAGACAGACGGAGATAGATGATGATTGAATATATGTATATAAAATCCTCTCTTCTTTGTCCATTAAATATTTTTAGAAATGTTTCAGTTTTTTTTCTGGTATGTAGTTTTATTATATAGTTAAGTTGGTGTGATCTTGTTGCAAATATTATTTTTAATGAAAAGGAATGCCATTTTTTAAAAATAATTTATTTCACTATGTATTATTAAATTAAAATCTGTATAAAAAAGTTTATTTCAATCTTTTATTTTTCTCTTTTTTTTTTATGTGGCCGCCAAAATATTTTACAAGTTTATTTATTGCTTTCAATGTGATTGAAATTTTATTTGAGAAATTAAGATTTGGTGTGAAAAATTTGAAAAGTAGGTAGGTATTTTATATTTTGCAAACTTGTATTTTCGAAACTAAAGTTATGAAATTAATTCTAGGATTTATTTTTTAATGACGAAAATCGTCAATTGAAATCCATGGATTCAAGAGATAGAATATGAATCTTAATAAATGTAGATCATTTTAACAATAAGAATTAGCATAATAGTTCAAATACAAATAAATTTGCTCATTCAAATCACACAATTTATTTAGAACTAAATTACCACATAATATTTATACAACGAATTTTTCATGGGCTACGTATCAAACTGTGATGACTACATATTTAGTGTATTTTATTTATATTAACAATTATAAATACAGATGTATAAATAAAAAATTAATTCTCCACTTTTCGTCGGATATCTAAACTGTTAATATTTTTGATTAATATTTTGACTCAATTTTCGTTGTTCATAAGACTCTGAGTTTATTTAAATAATATTTTGTTTGAATTTTTTAGCTGTGAAGTTTAAATAATAATAATAAAAACATTCAAATTTTTATAAAACTCTTTAAAAAAATATAAGAAGTAATGTGAAACAGTTCCTTACAAATAACTTTAATTACATTGAAAATAATTATTTCAATAAAAATAACGGTACAAATACTACCTAAAAAAATATTTTTTTATGCATTTAAAATAAAAATAAAATGAAAAAAATAAAAAATTTCGATACTCTGTCGACCGTTTATCTTAAATTCTTTGTCAATTTGATACAAGAAATGCATTAATATACATTTATTGGACATCGGCAACAATTCTTTTGACTGTTATTTTGCATACATTGCATTATCGTCATCCTTCTACCCCCCCCCCCACCCCACTTGACTTGATGTCCCAACAATCTGTGGTAATATGGTAAAAAAAACTATACACAACCAAAAAAAAAAAAAAACAAAAACAAAACCAACAAGAAACTTATTACCTTTTTAATAATGCATGTAAAACTATTGGGTGTGTTTAAAAACAATGGTATGTTTTTTTTTTTTACTTTATGTTTTCAAAAAATTGTTATAAAAATTCCTTTTTTATTTATTTATTTTATTAATTAAAATATAAAATAAACTATCTCATGAAATTATTAAACATTTATTATTCTTAGAATATTGTCTGGTAGAATATTATTGACAGTTTTCTTAATACTTCTATATAATATTAATTTAAAATAATAATTAAAAATAATCACATAAAAAATGTGTACTTAATTTATTTTTTGAAGAAAAAATATATTATATTCATTAAAATTAAAAAAAAATAATAATCATAATCATAATAAATCTAGTCAAACGAACAATTGGTTTGGTAGCAATTATTATCTGTACCAATTATCTATCTGTAGTTTCTAAAGTATCAGTCTAATGTTTTTCCTTACTGTCAAATTTATATATTAATACGAGTATGCTATTTGGCACACTTGTAGTTTATATAGAGAAGGACTGGAGAATGATAAGTTTTTATTTTTTTTATATTATACATAAAACATACATTGAATAAAAAAAACATTACATACGCATATATAAATGGTGTGGCCTTAATTACACACACTACCACACACACACACCATATATGTTCTCTTTTGTTTAATAGTCATGTATGTATATTGTTTTGTTTAAAGCCAGACTCACTTTTGAGCGGCTACAGTCGAATCGCGACTGCTGTAACGGGATTCTAGTTTTATTAAATATGTAACATTCATACTGGTTAGTTTTTAAATTAATAATTTTGATTTTATTAATGCTTTTGATTTTTGGGTCATAAGTTTGATTCGCCTTTCTCGAAAGTAAAAGAATTACACTTTATTTTCGAATTTTACAACAGATATACTAAATTAATTTAAATTATTCTGAAATACTCTAAAATCTTCAGAAGCAAGAGTATAGGTACGTAATTTATGACTCAAGTAATAATTATTGTTTTTTAATAATTACTTATTCGATAACCTTTCAGTACCAATTACACACGAATAATTCTTTTCACCATTTTAACAAATTTTGTCTTATTTATTATTTAGATTTCACAGAACGACGATTTGTGAAAAAACACGTTTTATTTTGCCGTATTAGGGGATATCATCATTATTCTTATTTTATTTTACTTTTTTTTAATATCCTTGAAATTTATTGTTTTAATTTCTTACAATTTTGACAATGTTTGCTATTTTTTGGGTGTAAGGTCAAATCATTTTATAAAATCAATTTAAATAAAATTCAAATGATTAAAAAAACAAAAAGAACGTCAAAAGTGTTAAAAAAACTAAAATAATATTTATAATATACATTGAACTGTTAATTAATTTATGCCTTCTTTTGCCAAGCGACGTTAAATTTAAGATAACTATCTTGACAATCAAGTTGTTGTTGTCTGCTCTATAGCTCTTGCAACAATCTCTTTAATATTATTTTGTTTAGAATACGACTGTCGTCCAGGTTTTTATTTGTTATTTTATTATAAGTAAGACGACGACATCTCTCTGATCAGAAGAAATTTTTACATATACGATTTTAAAGTGACACGACAGTGAATTATTGTTGTAATTTAGAACAAATGATTTTTATCACGGCATTTTATCGATTTCGAATAAAATAATATAAACAGAAGTTTATTCTTTTACTACGGTTAATTAATTTTTATTGTGTTACCACTTTATATGTAAATTAAATGTCTAATACAGCAAAGTGTCAGATTTTATTTATCTTTCATTATTTAGAATAATATTAATAGTGTTTTTATTTTATTTACATTTCTTATAATTATTAACATAAATAAAATACACTAAATATGTAGTCAAAAATTCGTTTTATAAGAATATACATTTATTTCCCATGCATTTATTCATCTCTTGGATGCATGTAACTTAATTGTGGAGCTCATTCAATAACGTTAATTCACTTAATTTAAAAGTTCTAGCTCATTTTATAATTTAAAAGTTCGTAATTTAAAAATTACGAAAATAGTTTTTCACAAAAATAAGCCAAAGAATATATTTCATAACTTTTTTTTTTTGTTTCGAAAGCACAATTTTGGAAAATATAACATACCTATTTTCCAAATTTAAAGAACAAAAATACGTATATTTAGTAGGTATGCATGTTAAAGAAAAACCATGGATATAATGCTTGCATTCTAAGAGTATTTATTTGAGAGATATAAATCTTATCAAGTAAGAACGTCCAAATTGTGGAAGTTTAAGCCATATTCTCGTGTTAGTCAGCGTTGGAATTCGGAGGTCTTCTAAATCGAAGTTTGTATGTTATACTGGCAAACTAATATTTATTTATGGTACGTTATTTGAAAAAAATGTCATTCTACATTAGTGTACAAAGTGCCTGTAATGATAGATTTCCTCTTAAAAGTACTCAAACATAAGGCCATTGTATTCGCAATTCGGAATAAGTCTTGCTACTGGAAATGGCTGATATCACTGAGAGGTTGTGATACAGAAAACAACCATGTTAACTTTAATTGTGGATGTCGAAAATTAGTGATTTATCAGCAATCTAATTTGGTTAGCGAACCGAAGTAAACGCAATTGAATTACGATACTTTCAAGAAACAAACTACCAATTTTGGCTATTAGAGCTTACTTATTACAGTTACTATTTATAATAGCTGTTTTGCGAAAACCAGTTATTAATATATTTTTTAATTCATTCGTATGAGTCACTAATTTCTGGTGTTAATTTATTGAGATCACTATGGGACCACATTCTGCGGAGATTAATTATTCTTTAATTTCTTTAATTTGGTAGAAATTTATGTTTCAAATTACGAATTTTTACTATCAAATTACCATGTGAACTAAAATATATCAAATATTAACGTGTGAAATAAACTTTTGCCTTGACGATTAAATTTAACAAAAGTAATTTCCAAATATATTAAAGATCAATATTTTAATGAGAATATAAAACTTTATTACGATATTAAACCGTAGCTAGAAACCAGAATTAGATTTACTAACGCCAAAATAATTTTGATTAAATAAACTCCTTTTTTAAGTTTCCCCATATCCAAGATACTAGATTTCCTATCGAGTACATATATATAAAAAAGTATACTTATGTAATGTATTGTAGATAATATCACCGTGAAACTAGCAGAGCAAAGAAATTGAAAATAAAATTATAATATGTAGAAAAATAGGTCTCATTTAGAAAATGAATGAATTAGAAAATTTAGTCATTAAGATACACGGCTGCCTTGATATTACACTGGCCGAGCAATGTGAACAAATAACTTTTATATAATAATTTATGTGCCAGAATTATGTTTACTGATTCTTGTTAGTGAATGCAGTGATTTTATTTTAGTAATTTTGATTAAATTGATTTCTTAATGCACCTAAAAAGAACCTAATTCAGGTACTTACCTTATATCATAAAAGTAATTTTTTTATATTGCTCTGCCACCGTGATATCACGGCAGCAGTGCATCATAATGAATCAATTTTCTAAATAGAAGACTTAAGTACCTAATTTAATTTTGCAGCAACTAAAAAGCACATAACTTTTGAGATATTTAAATTTAATTTTGAATACTCTACTCTCCTGGGTTGACGAAGATGTGTCCATATAAACCATACCATGCTAAATGGCTCATTGAATTTTATGAATTCGAGACGATGTTGGTGTTGACACCCAAGTTGTTTTTATAAATTATTAGAATATTTGAACAAATGTTTTGTAATATTTAAAAAAATTATGTTTGCAATTTGATTTTGTGTACATTTATGAATGTATTAGAATTGTTATTTAAAATTTCAAGTTAACTATATTTAATGTAATTTTTATTTAAATTGTTTGAAACAGAAGAGAATATTCACTTGTCAACAAATAAAAATGTCAAGAACCAAATGACCATAATCATAAATTGTACATGTTTTTTTTTTCTTTTTGTAATTCAAATTTTGTATTGACAACCGAAAAAAAAAATTACAAAACCAAAAATGAATCTTAATACATGAAAATTTTCTGAACAATAAAATAACATACAAAATTAATTATTGATCAAAATTTGACATTTTGTTTAAAGGTTAATTTGTTTTGCATTATAATGACGTCTAGATTTTGTATATTTTTAGCAAATCGCATTTTTTAAGTTTTTGATTTTGGGCTAGCCTTTATTTATGTTGTAACACTATAAATTTATAAAAATTGTTTTCAAATTATGCATATACATACAATATACATTTATTTATCGAATTTACATATCGAATTTTTGGAAAAAAGGTATGTCTGGGCAATTATACTTCAATTGCAAAAATTAACCCTTCAGTACTTTTAATTTAATACCAAATAAAATGTCTCCTATTTTATAAAAATGTAAGTCATTATATAAAAGTATATAATATTCAATTGAATTATTAATTTTGTTTGAAGTGAACGTTTGCGAACAATTCTATCTTGATCTACCGACATGCAACATTTAATGATAACCACTCATATGCCAATCATTCGCTCATTTTCCAGTTACTTAAGAGCTTTAATATACTCTGAATTAACCGTAGAATGTCACTATATTCAAATTTAATTTGAGAAATCCTCTCTAATTGCATGTACCAAAAATTAATACTATTCATACAACTGTTTAGTGGTTTAATAATTATTTAAATAACCTGAAGTGATGGGTACTGTACATCAAAATGTTTTCATTCAATTCGATAGTTACAAAAAAACTAGTTTCTCAATCAAATGATATATAACTCTGTGAATGGTGATTAATTTAACAGGAAATTTCTTAAAATTTACTAATTTAAATAAATTATTTTTATTTGCGATTAAAAATCATTACTAATGCAATTTCTTCAGTCATTCTTACAATTTTCAACTAATTAACTTCAATTAAATGTGATTTTTTAAAAATAATTCAATAATTTTTTTGTCATTTGCTATACAACAATTCAACAAATAATTATATTTTCTAGAATGCGAATATTTTATTACAAATTTAAGACATTAAAAAGTTCCTTTCACGTACTATGCATAATATAATATCCTTTTCCTCTTTCGTTTTTTGTTGAATTCATTTCTTTGCAGTGTCTCACTCCCAATACTTGACTGATCGACTAAAATCCAGTTTAGTAGGAGAATCGATTGAGATTTTCAATCTAAATAAGTTTCGTTTTTAAATTGAATTTTAACAAATTTGATATAATTTTTTGGTAGATTTTAATAAAAAATAAGTGATCCTGTTTTAACACCAAGGGAGAAAATTGTTCTCGCAATGCTGTACTTCAAACCACTGAAAACGTACATTTATACAATTATTTCAACTTGCTTTAAAATATTGATTTTCCACAAACCATTATTATATGATATTTAAATTGAAATGGTATACTCATCTCACTTTTTAAGATTTCACTGTTCTTAAATTGCAATGAATTTTATTTTAAAACACCATTCATTTTAAACTGCGCGAAATCAAATAAAAACAAGAAAACCAAATAAATTAAAATCAAAAAAACCAATAGTGTACTTTTTTAATGAGCACTAATAAAATTTCTTTCCATCAAATAAATCACCATTGTTAAGTAAGTTCGTTGTTTTTATTATACACTAAAAAAAAAAAACAAAAAAAAAGTACAAAACAACTACCCATTATGATCCTTATCCGTTTTTAGCAAATATTTGACCACTGCATACATTCATAATAGTACAGTCGTCGTAGTATATGACCTGTAAAAATTAACAATTTACGTGCAAATTTTTGTATTGGGCTTGTTGAGCTCCTTCAAATAAAATCATTCTTGAATTTCGATGAGAAAAATTTTAAGAAAATAATGTGTCTGAGATAATTAATAAATAGTATTCTAATCCTACAATGCACACTGCTAATACGAGTGTGTCAAAAGTACTGACGTTTATAAACGGTTCGCATCTTTGCAAAATTTTACTACTTTTTTTTTATGAATGTTGATAGCAAACAGTTTTAACATGGACACTTAAGCATATGTAGTATATCTAAATAAATAAGCTCGTTCTTTCCACGTTTCGATAAGAAAAATTAAGAAGTTATGAATTCGTAAAATTTGTATTAAACCAATGACAATAATGATTACTTTGAGAGAGAGAAAACTTATAGAGATCAGTTGTTACTGATGATTCTAATCGGTTTCCGGATTCTGCCCAATTTTAAAATTAATAGTTATACAAAATTGTGGAAGGACTCATTAAATTTGAATTTCATCTTATAAATTCCCAGTTGGCTAATTTATAAATTTTTGTAATGAATTTTGGCTCGTACGTCTAGGCTATATATGCAAACTGCAGTATTTGCAAAATAAACAAAAACAATTTATTTGTGGTGGATGATGATAGGATGAACCAATTTAAATAAAACAACAAACTTTTTATGTTGTGTGAATTTTTTGGTTTGTTTGTTCTGTTTGTTTGTTACTGCAATATAATGGTAGATATTTAATTCATTCACAAGAATAAAAAGTTCAGAAGAGAGTGTTGCTAAGTTGTATTTGTTCCTTGTTTTTTTTTTTGTCGCCTACACGCCTTGAATTTTATGAAAAATAATAGGCTTGTTATTCCTCCGATATGTTCACTGTTTATTTTGTGTTATGTTCTTCTGTGTTGTTTTCAGTGTGTGCTACCAAACATTGCCATTGCTATATCAACACCATAAAAATATCTATTTGAGTCTTCTTCATTTTCTTCTTGTTTGTCGCGCCATTATGTTGTTATACCAGTAACGTACCTATTGGTTCACATAAGTTTTGTGAAGAATTTCATTTCATTTTCATAAAAAAAAAATTATCCTCCACAATAGCAACGTTAGGTTTGAATTTCACCATGTTATTTATTTAATTTTTTTTCGAATTATTAACACTTACTTAGATTAAATCGAATAATTGAAAAAATACTTCATGCATATTTCTGGTCCAGCAAAAGTGACTATGATAAAAAACGGCAATGGTTGCTCCTCCATCTGTCTAAATCTTGATAACCTAGCAATTTGACCGAAAAATTATACTACCGATAAAAATACTACCGAATACTACCGAAAACATGATATCCAGTAAGTACGAGTTTGCATAACAATTGCAAAACTTTGCGCTGGATAAATTAATAATAAGTAGTACCTGATCATTTATTTTTTTAAATTTAAGAATGACACCTACGCATTTAATTAAATTTGTGATGTTTAATAATATTATATCTGAATGAGTTTCATCAAAATTAGTAGAGGCGATCCTCGTTTAATCGTTCAATAATTTTAATGGCTCTAATAATTCTGATATCGTAAGTAAATTAAATCGCATGCTCTGAGACTCGATCGCTGGTATCTCGACTTTAATCTATCGCTGTCATCGTTACGTCATCGGCCTACTAATATAATGTTCATTTATATTCCGGTATTTACAATAATGAATACAAATTAATTTTTTATTCTGAAAATGGCGTTTTCTAAAAAATGGCACATATCTAGATGAAAGTAAAATACTGCCTACATACAAATAAAAAAATTGATTATATTTAAATATATTAAAAATTGGGGAAATATTGTTTCAAATCGATGAATAGAAAATATATGATTGAAATCAAATTAAGTACATAATAGAAAAAAGTTAATTACATTATTTTAAACTGATAATTTCATTATGAAAAATTTATTTAATAAACGTGGATGAGAGCCTTTACTTTCCTTAAACAGAAAAATAATTTTGTATATTTTTTCTATTCATTGCTTGTCATTTGCTCTTAAAAAACACGCAATAAAAATAAATTCCTTATGTATTATGCATTTAGTAAATGAAATGATGATTATTTACAACATGATTAAAATAATATCCTTTTACTCTGGTTGGTTTTGTTTTCTATATTGTATTTAATTCTTTTTGTTTGTTCTGGTTTTCTTAAAAACAAAATAAAAAACAAAAAAAGATTTATTTTTTATGTATATATTTTGTCTCTTAATATGTTCAATTAATTAAATCTTGTTAATATATATATATACATTTTTTTTACATAAAAAAGGAAAAAAAAAACAATTTAAATTATCCATCTATATATTTTTTAAATTTATTTATTTTTATCTCTAGACGACAGACAGTAATTTGTATGTAAATAGGTGAAACTGGTCTATTTGGATCTTAATATGCAGATTGTATGGAAACTTAAAAAGGATTGCGTGGAAATAAATATCCAATCGGATTTGATAAAATATCTAGGTATTCATTGTCTAGATTGAAATAATTTAAATTTTAGTAGGTATGCCAATCAATTTTGAAATTTGAAACTAATAGATTATCATAAATTTAATAATTTCCTTAATTTTTATAAATCAAAATTTATGGTTTTTAAAACAACGTCTTATTGTTTTCAGCATTTTGACTATTCCCAATATCAGCTTATACTCGAAAATTATTTTTTTAAATTTATATTTACAGAAATTTTGTATCTCATTTATTTAGGTACACATTCTCACTTCGAATAGTTTGACCTTGATTTAGTACCGTATATTTCTTAAACGTTTGGTCTTAATACCTTACAATTTGTGTATTAAATTCAAAGTAGTAAGATCCAAATATGAATATAATTTAGCCAACTGTCCCCTAATTATATATAATTGAGCTTAAACGTTCAAATTTTCACGGTTTATGTCCATCTAATGCTTAAAGTACTTTATAATTATGTGAAAATCGCTTACAGAAAAATGAGCTAAAGAAATATTGATTTAACATTTTCCTTTTCTAACATCGATCAATTCGCATGAAAAAGCGGAGTAAATTTTTAGTTTTTTGATGAGATTGTTAATTTTTATTTTTGTTATATTAATGGAAGCTTAATATTATCTTAATTAGAGAAGAAGGAATTAATTAAGCTTACGCAGTTCTTGATTAGTTTAGATTGACTACAAAAAGTAAAATATTATTAATAAATTTAATTTACTGGTTTGTTTGTATTACAAATTGTTTGTGAAAATAAAAAAATCAAATTCAAACATAAGCGTTGCGTTAAGAATTAAATAAATGCAACGGACACTACATACATTTATATAGTCATACATACGATAGAACCTTCTAGCAGAGCCTACGCATTTTTAAATTGTAATTAGTTTCACTGTATGCAACAAAAACAACTACAAACGGAAAAAAAATTTCGTTAACTGCGTGTTGAAATATTCATATTATATTTAGGTTTTGTAACAGTAAGGATAAATTTTTATTTTCTTTTACCATACAATAGTACGAGAAAGTAAGTAATGTTTTCGAATCAAACCTTCGATGTACAGTTCGTGTTGCAGTTTTTAGATCCATGCCAATCTATCTTTCTCTACGGTCAAGGCATCTTCCAAACCGAAATAGCTACGTATATTTCAGAATTGGTTGATTAAAGTGCGGAAACATTTCGCAGAGCAAATTGAAGTGAGAGGGTAATATTCAACTCATCATATTTAGCAACATACATAATACTGTATTCTATAATTCACTTTTTTATTAGTTTTACTTCCCGTTTTGTTTGTTTACAAAAAAAAAAAAAAAAAGTAATTCTTTAAAAAAAAGTTTTGTGCTTCGTCGCAAATTTTTATTTTCAAAATCTAAATCGCCCCTTCATCTAAATTGGTTCGTTCAACATACGTAATTTGTGTACCAAAATCAATAAATACACTGTATAATTTGAGAATGGATTAGTAATTGATTTTTTGTAAGACATCCTTGTTTTTTAATTTGAGTATAATTAGATCTCTTATAACATTTATATTGCACATCAAAAAAATTTAAATTAATTGTGTTATTTGAATGTTGTTTAATTTTTGACTTGGCCATTCTAGAAACTCGCCAATAATATATTTCGAAAGCTCTTATTTCCATTTTCTAGAAACGGAATAAATCAAAAGTATAATCACTATTCGAATTACAATGATATTTAAATCTAACGAATAAAACATTAATGTTTTATTTTTTTTTAAACTTTATACGAAAAATCAAAGTATTTGAATTAAATATCATTCACATATTCTAATTTTTCTAATAAGTAGTGTAGGATAAATAAATATATTGCCAGTTTCTTTTTCTTCTCAAATTTCTTAAACCGGTAAAAAAGTAGTTTTATTTTGAGTCCTTGAGGTTTTATAGTCTCTTAAAGTCTGTGAAAAATTAAAATTTCTTAAATCATTTAACAATAACACATATGAAAATAAACCCAAAAAATGTTATAAAATTAGCTGGAAAGTTTCATCATCTTGTCAGCTTTCAGAATCCAATAATAATTTCACAGCAGGTAAAACTATTGAAAATTCAAATTTATTATTTTATTCAACAATATACGTAAAAATAAATATCAAATAAGAAGAGAAATCCAATTTTAAAAAAAAAATTTTTTCTATGTGAAAATATTATAATTTTTTGATTGTGATATTTTATTTCCAAAGATGAAATTTACCATATTCCTAAAATAAATGATGTTCGTTATTTATGTTTATTTTTCAATTTTTTGTAGCTTATTCGCTTTACTCCGGCTTCGCCTACATTGCCATATTTATACCAATGGCTAACAACATAATTTCTATTAGCTGCTTTTAATAAAAATCAGCCGTGAATATTTAAACACTTTTATTGTACCAACCACCTTAAGTTGTAATGTTCTTTTTAAATTATATTGAGTGGTATCTAATAAAATACGATAAACATTATAATAAATACGACAATTATATATGTAAAACAAAGATAGAATTATATATAATATGTTCAATGCAATATATTAAACATTAGATATAATAATAAAATAATAATGTTCCAGCTAGCTAGAGAGTATATGTTAAGTAAGCTATGAGGCTAACTCATAGCTGAGCTTAGCTGAGCTGAGCTGAGGATTACTGCATATTATAAATTAAATAATATTTGAAATACAAATCACCAAGAATATCAGAACCGCTGCGCTATGTCATTTTATGACGTTATCCCATTGAATATATGATACTTGCTGTAAATAAATTATTTGTGTATAATAATACATTAATGTCATTAATATACAGGTTGAATTTTAATTATTAATTTCAGAATTTGATATTCGATAAACTAGTTACTAGACGATAATAAATCGTGCCAAAGTCAAATGTACCCGGGTACAATAATTTTTTTAGTAAAAACGGTTTTCAGTAAGATTATTTTAACACTTTTATTATTAGTATTATTGTTTGAATTATTTTTAATCAAAAGCATGGTTAAATAACACTAAATATGTTGTCCATATAATTACACTAGTGTGTTTAATTTTAAATTTTAACTTTAATATTATTATATATGTGTTAATTAGCTAATATTTAGCGGAAATTGAGGAAAATCTTAACAGTTTACGGAAAAATATTTCAAACAAAATTTGTTGGTTTTAAACAGAAATATTGTTGTTATCTAGTAGTTGCGGAAAACAAAGCCTGTGGAAGTATAATTTTCAATAAAAAATTGGGAAACCATGGAAATAAAAATTCACTGATGTAAATGCAAGCATCTAATTGGTTAACATGAAAAACTAGACGAAGAAAAAGTACGGAAAATAGTATTGGTGACCATGCAACAGAGTCAGCAATGACGTCATTTGCCATCACAATTTCCATCTTAACGGCCATCACAACACCCCGCAAGTAATCCAGCGGGTGACCCAGCATCGTGTGAGCCCGGCTTAATCATAAATTAACAAGCATTTTGAATTTGTTCTTATAATATATTGATTGTTCGTAATTAAGTTAATATATCGATTTTTATTGTAAATCCGCACCTTAAAAATAAACCTATAAAAACATTTTTCTTTCTTTAGAGACGACTTGTCTCATTTAAATTTAGAAGTTTCTTAGTAAAAATGAGCGATAAATATAAAAATAATAATTGCATTGCATTTTCAATGGCGCAATCTAAGGCGCTTCAATGAATATTAGATGAATGAGCATAAATTTTCAATTCTAGTATGACAAAACAGCTTTAATAACAAAAAAAATTAAAACTGTCTTCACGATATGATTTAATTGTAAGATAATTATATTTATATGTCAACGTGAATATTGTGGGTAGCATTCATTTTTTGTTTTTTTTTGTTTTTTTAATGTATCTTTTTAATATTTTAAATTTATATCTACACTTTTATATTACGCCCCTGTATTACTTTGGTATAGGTAGGTATGTAAGATACACATTTGTTTCAATCATAAATAATACTTAAATGACAATTACACATTTAGCTTTATAAAATAAAGCTTGTGTATTCAAATATATATGACACGACTAATATGTATACAATTCAATATAATCTGTGCATTGCACTTAACTTGTATACTGTTAGTCTTCTTTGGCTAGACTATAATAGACTATTATATATACAGAATGCTCGTTTGAAATGTAAATATGGGTAATATTGATCCTTTTATCACTTGGTACGTACAGTCTTTTAAAAATCCACGCAGTAATTTTCATAAAAAGCATGAGGTCTCCAATTTTTTTTACAGGTAGGATTTTAATTTAAATTTTCTATTTTAAAAAACAAAACTTTTCGGTGAGTAATCAATTTTCAATTTTCAAGTTTTTTTTTTTTTTTATTATGGTTGTTTCAAAAACTACATAAAATTAATATTTTTTTCTAACGTATTCAAAAGTGCATTTGAAAAGTTGTAATTACTCCTAAATTATTTTCAGTCTACTTTGGTAAATCTATAAAAAATGTCTGTTCATTCAAACACTTTTCAGCTAACATATCGTTACAATCTATGTTTAAAAATTTAAAATTATAGTTTTATAATTTAAGTGATTTAAAAATGAAATAACCTAAAAAATATAAAAATCAAATGGCTGTGAAACTTGTCCCTCAGCGTTATAATTTCATTTTATACCAAGAAGTTTTTCATAATCCCTTCTAAAACCTCATAATCACTCCTATTTACCAACTTTGCTTATTTACCATTGAATTCTTCTATACTTTTCATAGTACAGCTTGTATATTTTGCATCATACTAGATAGAGTTGACTATTAGCGTATTGTATGTGATATCCATATAATATAATGCTTGAGCCGTATATAATGAAGTCCAGTCTGAAAAATATTATATAAAAGTAATAATCATTTATCAATATATTTTTTTATTTTAATGTGAATATTAATTTTATTGCATTCGTTTCATGAAAGGATTTACAGTAATTTTTTTAATGTTTCAATTATTGTTATTAATTTTGCATGTATAGACGCTTAATGTATTTATTTTCAAGGAAAACTTAGCTTTTTAAAGGTTAGGCTACACTAACACCAAAACTGATGAAATTTTTGATCTCTGGATTCATTTGATGTATATAATAATGAATATTCTCCAAATTTGATTTCCATATATTTATTAATTTAAAATTCGAGAGACTTCTTTTTGTTTTACGATTAATATCAATTTAAACTTCTTTTGTGAATTTTCGTAACATTATGAAATCCTCTAATCCCGATCTGCTTGTAATTTACGGATCTATATATTCTTTTAATGAATCCAAAATATACATTATATTAATCAATTAAATCTTATCAAATTAATTGTTATACATGTAAATACTATAGGTAAACGTTTTGATTTCGAAATTTAAAAATAAAAAACTAAGGGTGAATCAGTTAAATATGATGAGTGTATATGTAATCATTAAGTATCATTTTAATATCTATGGTTCCTGTTATTTTAAAAGTGGTTGATTTCTTTAGAAAATAAATATATATAGAATTCAATTTTAAAATAACAAACTAATAATAACACTAACAATAAAATAATTTTCAGTTTAAACAACAAATTTGTCATCGTAAATAAAATGAAAAGTCAACTACACAAATAATATAATATTACTTTTTTACCTTGCAGATATTTTAGACATTTATTTTTTACAAAATAAATAACAATCTTCTGCAAATGCACATTTCATTAAAAACATACCATAAAATTAAACGAAAAAAATATTATGTGAATAGCCATATATACCTCTATATATATATATTACGTTATATTTATATGGACGACTTCAAATACAATACAAGCTTTTGCAGTTTGGCCAGGTTGGGAATTTTCCAAAAAAGCGTAATTATTTTGAAATCATAGCTCCAAAGTTTATTAGGGGTCCACGAGATCCCATGTGACCGTAACGGATTAAAATTAATTAAACATTTTATCATAAAATATATAATTGACTTACACGTGTCACTTTTTTTAAATTTCATTTTGATATTTATTGAATGTATTTTTCTTTTGTAGATCATTGCAATGAAAAAATTTATCAAATATTGAGCATTAATACTGGATAATTTTTTTAATAAGCTTAAAGTAGAACATGCAAGTTGTTACAGATAATTAAAAAAAAAAAAGTGTGTTAAATTTTAACTTTTGTGATTTCGCCAAAGAATTATTTTATGTTTTCAAATTTTAGTGATAGAAAAATTAAATTATAAAATTCATATCTTCGAAATCGTTTGGATGTCGTAAGAGCTCATAGATGGAAGTAAAAGATGTGCATATTAAAATATGTTTAAAAAAAGGGCTAAGAAATAATTGAAATTACTCTTACGGCAATTTAACTGTAAATTAATTTAGCTGCTTGTCTCTTCAATCAGCATATTATTGAAACAGATAGATAATAATAATTGTTTGTACTGATTGTAGTTTAACCTTGTGTTGTTCAAATCATGAGGTCTTTTTGTATATCATCTCAAATCGTATTATTTTTCTTATTTTCAATTCAGTAAAAAATATAATAATTAAAATTTATGAAAACAAAATAAGATTGTTTTTCAATTTATTTTATGTGTTTTAATTTAAAATTATTATTACTTATGTTTTAAATACTTATTACCTGATTTACATATTTCAAATATAAATCGTCAAGATTTCGATCATCTCTCAAATTGATATTTTTATTATTATTATTCAATCGAAAATATTATTTTATGTCTTTAAATCTTAACTAATTTATATAAATTTGAAAGAGGAAAAACATGTTCAAGTTGATCAATAGTTTTTGCATATTTGTATTTCTTGGAACAGTTAATCCATACTGCAGTGATAGAGCATATTTAATAAAAATAAGTTTTATATAAACTCACTCTTCGATAGTTCTATGTAGTATTTAAATGCATATAATGTTTTTACACTCTAATGAATTTGGAATAAATATCATTTTAGTTTTTTTTTGTTTGTATTTACAATACATATTATTACGTAGCAAAGTGTTTAATTTACGCTTTAAACCGTAGACAAAGAAGATGAACTTGATCATAGATGATTAATGCGCGTATGTTGACTGCAGACAATGCTTTGATAAAACCAGCATTTCATATTCGTAGTGCATTAGGTGGATAATGATTCTATAAGTATTTTGCTCCCGAAGATCATTCAATTGGACAGTTCATTGCTTAGAATGCTAATAAATTAGTTTACCAAGTAAGGCAAGTATTTAAAATTTTCTTCATGACATATTTTGAATAAATGTGATACTAATTTCCTATAAACAAATGTTTATAGGAAATATTTCAAAAAAAGTAAAATGACCAAAAGCACTAATTGTAAAACAGCAAGCCTATTACCTAAAACTCAGGCTATATTGTTAATAGCTGTTGTGATTAAGATAAAAAGTAAAAATATGACTTTAATTTCGGGTTAAATTAGTTTTTTTTTTTTATTTCTTAAGTTCGGTAATGGATTTATTTCATTTTATGGAATATTAAATAAAATACTTTCCTTAATTGAAACTTTAACTGATTTCCAGGGCGAACTACATACCTGATATTTAAACCATATGTTTGGATGGCAATACAATATAGCCATAGTATCTATATACAAAAATTATTTTTTTAATCATTTTCATATAAAGTGTGTAAAAATTCTAATCAAATAAATTTTTTTTCCATTAAATGTACATCATGAAAAGATAATTGATATATTATTTGTCTCGATTCTTAATTTGTGAAGATGCGCTAACATCCCAGTGATATGTCTTGTAATAATAATAAATAAATAAAGTTTTAAGTGAAAAAAGTTTAGATTGTTTTCTTTATAAATATTTCAACATAATTTATATATTATTTACATTTTATAACTTAATTGACCATGACATTTTGACTCTTATTGAATTAATATTTTTATTGAACTGTAATTAATATGACTTTCGTGACAGTTTTCTAATTCATAGCGTTTCCTTACACTCCTTATTAAAATTTTGTTTTGTATGCTCCTCACGTTTAAAATCGTACTAATTTTTTAAAGCCATTTAAAATTCCAAATCACAAATGTTTTATTTTTTATTTTTGACGGAAAAAATCTGGTTAATTCGTACTTTTTAAACGTCGTGTATGTTCAAATATTTTATCCTTATTTCTATTTTTTAATTTATGTACAACCCAAACAGAAATTTTTTTTTTTTTGAGATTATAGATCTATATAAAAATCTATTTATATAAAAATGAGTTGCTTATCGTTAGTCTCGCTAAAACTCGAGAACAGCTGGTCTAATTTGGTTAATTTTGGTCTTGAATTATTTGTAGAAGTTCATAGAAGGCTTAAACAGTTAGAAACATAAATAATACGTAACGGAAAATACTATTAACGACAATTTAATTTTCCAATACAAAATGTTCCTAGCTGTGAAAGTTCTTTTGTCTTTTTTTCCACATGTTACAGGGTTCACCTATTAGCATCATTTCCATAGAAACAAAAATCTAAATTTGAAATTCAAAATAAAACTTCTTTATCTCTTCTCAGTAGCATTATGTCCAACTATCAATTGTATAAAGTGTGCATATCGCATTGTTCAAGTTTTACCGGAATCAATTCTGGTTCAGGAGGTCCATATACTTTTCATCAAGTGTTTGATTACAACAGCACAAATTATCGACTGAACGCGGTACCGTGTTACTCCACTAAATACCAGGTATTTAGGTGCATATAATATACCGGGTGCTCACTAAATACCGGGAATCCGATAAGAAATGATTTTCTGAAATTCTACCCTAAGGGTTCTGTAATTATATTTAGAAGATATTGATGTTGATTATAAATAATTTATATGGCAAAACAATGTTTGACCTGGTCAGCTAGTAATTAATAAAAAAAAAAAAAAAACTGATAATTGAATGTTTTTCGATTACTTTACATTTTAAGTCAATTTTTTTACATAACAACAATAATAATTGCTGTTGAAAGGTATCGATTAATAATAATATTGTAAATATATTTAAACAAACAAATACAATAAATATAATTAACAATAACAATTAACAATAAAATTGTGTCTCCCACATAATAATATATTAAATGACAAATCAAAATGACATACTCATTTAAATTATAATAAGTGTATGTATAATATTAGTTTATTATTATTCCTTATAATGTTGTATAAGGAATGTATTTATTTTCAATGTAAGTGATGATCTATGAACAATGCAAACCGATTATTTATTCTGGAGGTACTTATGGGCTGTTAATACTTTCACATACCACGGCAGGAGGGATATTGCTTAGAATGAAACGAAGTGGCAAAGGAGGATTTTTGCGTCTCTTGAATGCCATACGAATTGTGCACATATGTATATAAATATTTATATGGGGAAGGTAGTATATCTTTCATTTTGTAATATGTCGCAACGTTACGAAGGGATGTTTCAAAAATAGCGGAATTCGACGTGACGTAGTTTATGAACGACCCTTAAATTTTAATCATTTATAACCACGTTTACTACTATATTTTGGTCCCTTGAAAATCTTACGAACTTTTATCCAATATATACTGTTATAAACTCTACCGAATTGAATTTAAATAATTAAGGAATTTTCAAATATGTATTTATGGAATGCTTAATATATTTTGCCAAGATAAATTTCCTGAATAAATCAAATAAAAGCTTGTAATAACTACAGATTTGATTTTCATACATAACCAAGAGAAATCTATACTTATTAAAACCATTTATTTGGATTCACCTCTTGGTACTTTAATCAAATTTTGCAAGTTAAATACAATCAACTTTCAGGCTCCCAAATGATCTGAAATTTAGCATACTTATACATAAATAAACAAATACGCATTTTATTTTAAAATAACTTTTATTTTTATAATAATTATAAACGCTATAAAATAAAATAAAAGGTTGTTATGTTTTAAAAAAAAAAAATATTTCTGTTAATAATTTGTTTTAAAATATATTTCTGATTAACTAACTTTAATATTTCCTATAAAAACAATATAAACAATTGGTCAGATACACAAATAAACCCAAAATTATTTTTTTACTCTTACACTGAAAGAAATATTTATCCTGTATAGAAATCCTGCTTTCTACTATAATTGATCGGCACCTGAATGCAATCTCGAAGCTTTGCTAATATAAACATAGATACTCAATTCAGAAAATGGTGGAAATTTTTGTAAAATATCTTTGACAATTGATTGATTGATTTAATTTTTCATAAATACATGTTTTTCAATTGGCGACATTATTATTCTTATAATAACCTTTCTTTTTGAACAAAACGATAAATGACGTTAAATGTCAACCGATGTCCGCCATTGACAGTTATATTTTACACCATAAAATAAGATACAGAAATAAATGTTACGCATATTAATTATAAAATCCCTTAGTGATACAACAAATCATGATTTTTTTTTCATTGCAAATTGTTTATGTTTTTTATAGTCATTATTATATCTCAGTGTATGTAACACGTATCTCATATCTTTCATGTATAACTTTTCTATCTTTATCATACACATATTAATTATTAATGAAAGATAAAAAGAAAATGTCTATCAGTATGTAATGTTAGTAATTAATTAAAAAACAATAAACATACCTTTTTGTAAATATAAATATATGACCTGCATGAAATAAATATGAAAGGATTATCAACATCCAAGTTAAGCTAGAACTATCTTATATAATCTATGTAAAAATCAGCACATATTATTTGAACCAAAATAGGCTGTTTGACAACATATACTACAAAATGTGGCCATTCTATAAGAAATAGACTAAAAATTATATTTCATTTTATTTTAAACAAAAATAAGTTTATTGTTTCGATGCTTTTTTTTGAAATTTATGTTGATGTAAAGTCTATAATGAGTCGATCACCGAGAATTAGGTAAAAAATTGCAGTTATAACTTAAATAAAAACATGCCCCATAGAATGTTGAGGTCAAAAGTCTGATTTTGAAAAAAAATGTATGTTTCAACGATTTTTGAAGCAAAATGTACAAATAACAAAATGTAAAAAAAATTTTATGTAACAAGCATACACACAGCCGTGACTTTGTATTGTTTTCGTGGCTTTTGATTTCTATATATAAAAATAATGGATTAACATATAACCGATTGATTTTGAATACAAACCGCCCATCACTAATTACTAAATTGTTTGTAAATATTAGAAATACATAAAATTCAATTATATTTAAAGCATATTATTTTTAATCATCCAAATAATGTGCTACAATAATTGAATGTTTTTATGTATATACGAGTAATAATATATTTTAAATTTATTTATTTGTATAATATATAGTTCTATGGTATCAAAAGCCCCATAAACTCCATGCACATATTACTTTTATGTGGAAGTACACATACATTTCCATGCATGCATTTATTTTTGAGTTATACTTACGCTTTATAAATTTACCAATCAAATTTATGCATGATCATAGAAGGTGCAGTCTATAATCATGCATGATGCTGCTTGACCCTTCGAATCGTAGCTCTGTGATAGAATTATTTGAATATCCCCTTCATATATAATTCTCGGTGCATAGTAAGTCTAAATATTTGTTCATGTGAGAATATAACGAACTTTTTTGTGAGATCATAATGAAACATGAAACTTCTCGTCGAAATACGATTTTTCTGTGTAAAATTGTTTATTCATAAGTATAGGTGTTGCCCTACGATGTGCAGCTTGCACGACTCCAATGTCTACCTAGTCTGAAAGTACATGATCGGTTTCTAAAGTTTCCAATTTTTTGTTGATCCATTACGAATTGTAATTAATAAACAAAACGTAACTTAAGTTAATAATATAATTATAGGTTCAATATAGTGTAAATTGCCCTTTTTATTATTCACTTGTTCGTTTATAAACAAAATGGCACAGGAAAGAACGTTTTGAAACTCATTTTGAATTTTGAATCGTTTTTCAAGATATCATCTTAACGATATTATTATCAATACATAAATTTGAATTTAGGCTTAATTTTTTGATTACTTTAATTGATACGTGTATATTTGATACAAATCACGATTGAAAAAATTTAAAAGAGACGTAAAACTAGTCTACTCAACGGAATCAACTATTCAAAACCATTTATCGATTAAATTTTCATAAAAATATGATATGAATGGTGTTTGTAAAATTTCATATCCGAAATGATTACATCTTCTTATTAGAAAAATATAGAAATCCATTTTTGGAAGCTTAAAACGTCTTCGTTTTCGTCTCAATTTTAATCAATTTTTCGAATTACCATATGATACTGCGTCTACTTTTTTATTTTGATAAGTAAAATGAAAATTCTATATCAGTCAACTACTTATTTATTATTTCATCTCCATATTCAATCTCAGAATTCTTATAACATTACCTCCGTATAACATAGCACATGTCGTACTCATTATGATAGCTGTATATAGAAGTAAAAACAAAGTGATATGGAATTGTAACGACAACTTAAATACTAGATAAGAGACTTTTTAATGTTGTTGTTGTGTGTTTATTGTTTAATAAAATAATAATAATAAACAGTTGATAAAACAGGTATTCTTTAAGTTTAGTTTGTCGGTATTTGATATGCAACTCACAATAAAAATGTAAAAAATAAAAAAATAAAATCTGATTTGTGCAACTTCATCAAGAAAACATTGTTACACCATGCTTGTAAATATATACTGTGTGTTCAATGAACAACACATAATTAATAAACCGTGTATTGATTGCTATGTATAATATTTAAGGTGAAGATCGACCGATAATTACAGAAATTATGTCATGACTGTATAAAATAGACCTTTTATTATCCTCAAAAACACCTTGTCATTACGTAGTGGATACGTAATGAATATGATTGATTGAAAATCATACTAGCTCATCGACACTACAGAGTATTAGCTTTTTGCTGATTTGCAACTTTTACTTGTCTTTTTGTGATCTTATGCCTAACCACCATCAATTTATTTAGAAACTGAGTAAATATTCAGAAGTACGAAATTTTCGACTATTTCTTTTAGAGAGAGTTGTGTAATATATTCGATAAAGTTTTAAGGATTGAATGTTGTAAAGTGTACAGACTGACGAATACTCTGATAGTAAAACTTTTATTTGCTGGATATATGGGGTAAAATTTGTTAAACTCAGAATGTAGGGAATACAATTTGAAATACGATCCAATAATTGAATGAACAACTGTTTTTATACGTTAAAACTGTTATTGATTTAAAGTAGTCAATCTAAAAAAATGCTCAGGTGCTCAACATGAATTTACATCAAAATTAAATGTAAATTTAACAATAATAATTCATGGATTTAAGTTCCTGTAATAGTTTGTTCAAAATGTTCAGAAGTAGTTTTAATTATTATAGTGGACAATACTGCCAAAAGAATCGTATCATCCATGATCATATTCAATTTCAGGTGTTAATAAAAACTGATGTACAATTCTGAGGTGTTCAGGCAGATAATCATACTTGTTTTAAGTGGTATAATTTTTATGAAATTAATGTATTCATGAATCATTCAGTAAATGTCGAATAGGAACAAAATAAAATTCTTGGACAATCTATAGATTTGCTCCCTATAGTGTAGTCAGTCGTCTTCTATATAAAAGTTGTTGATGAATTGTTTTTCAACTATTAGAAGATCTAGTAAACATCACCATCAATAGATCTTTTATGTGTATTTCGTTTACATTCTTTGTAAATCAACTATAAAAAATATTTTTATCTATTTTCAGAAAATTTATTCATCATTCTACAAAAGTTTATGGTTCATGTTTTATTTCACATATATATTCAGTTCATCACTATTTTTAAGAAATAGTATTACGCTTAGGGTTCCAGTTTTTGGGTGTTATAGTAATTTTTGTATATATGAGTCTGGGGGAGGCCGTAGTTTTTAGTTTTATATTAATCAAATCTTTAATCATTAAACTATAAAATAACGCAAAGCAATCAACAAAATCTATGATGATAACTCATTATAAAAATTTTTTTCTATACAAATCGCCTGGTCATCTGTCCAGAGATGTCCGGGGTAGATTGTCATGTAAGTTTTACCAACCTTATTTTCTCTATTTGTCTTTTGTAGTCCTTAACTTATCCTATTTGGTTTTTATGCTGTCCTTTGTTTCGGTTTGAAATTAAACTATTACTGAGCTTTGATATACAATTGGATAAGTTGTCCTTTTTATCGGGCTGCTTAAAACATCATACACTATTGTGTCGATATTTACCATACCAAATAAGGCCATCTGTCCATAATCAACCAGGAGAGATGACCATATCGATGTAAAAATGAATGACTAAGAATTGTTGACAATTTTGAGGTTTGAATGCAACACATCTACAATACAAATCAGAGTAGGACTTAAAAGTAAGAATTTCTATTAAAATTTTATCACCTTGAAACTCGATGGGTATACATAAAAAAATTTTCCTTTGGAAAACTTATTAACCGGTATTGACTTACTTTTTTACCTACGTTCATAACAGTGAACTGAACATAAATACTACATCTACCTATTGGTCCCGAAAATAATTTAACTGGCCATCTCTCCCATGCGGCCATCTCCCCTGAACATACCCTATTTAATTTTCATTAAGTATGTCTTTAAGCTACACTTAATTTATCATTACGAGTCTTAATATTATACTATAAAAAAGGTTCCCCATATATGTACTTACTTAAAGAAAAATATAAATAACTATTTATTGTTACTTTTGACTTAGCCATAGCAAGTGAATTTATAAAGTATAAATAAAAGTGAAACAGAACAGAAGTTGTATACAACATGCAACATTTCTACTATATCGATTAAAAAATAAAAAGAGAACCACACATCACAAGTAAGTACTCATCCGGAGTAAAATATGACAGGAACTTGTTTCAATCAGAAAGAATTTTTTGTTTAGGTTTACCATACATTCGTACATTATATCTAGTATCTACGGCCTATACATTCATATAATCATCATTATAGCGTTTATTTAATTTATTTATTGTTGTTCTTTAAATATACGGGATTTTTAATTATAATTAATAGTTTTGTGAAAAATCTAATCACAATATGATGAACTAGCTTATCTCGCAACTCCCAAGTTCCCATTAAATCTGAATTCAATTAAAAATATTTCTGAAATACATCACACTTTGTATCATATTCTGAACCCGCAAAAAAACGATCGTAGAACTTCAGTTCAACTAAAACTTTACGTGGACAAAATCCACACAGTTTGTACTCGACTCTTCGCTCAAAGTTTTCAATTGCGATGAGTGGATAATATGAGCATTATTTTTATAGATTGAAATATTAATACAATATTTTTTTTTTTTTTTATAATAACCAAACCAATTGAAAAATTCAAAGGAAATTATGAATTTCATGGAGCAGTTTAAGTATTTATGTAGAATAACATTGATATCATAATTTAAAATATCAACTTAAATAATTTTAAAACAATTATTTTAGTGTATGTATGCTACTGGACATCAAATGTCGACGTTATCATACTAATTACCATATAAACTCCCGACATTTCTGGTAGATTTTTCAAAAAATTTCTTTCATAGCAGACTTGCCCGGTTAATTTTGAGTCGAGATAACGAGATAACATCGTTAAAGCTGTTCGCAATTGATGAACTTACATTCGTAGAGTAATTAAATTTTATTTATAACAGCTTGTCAAGAAAATAAAGACACAGAGTATAATTCTCAGATTCCCGGCGCTTGTGTAATTTATTAATTGTTTCCGAGTAATGGAAGGTGTTTATCCATTGAAATGAAAAAATATCCTCAATTTTTTGTTTGTATCAACTGTTTGTTAGTAAATCAGCATTATTATCTTTATTCAATGTGTCAAATGAAAAATCCCTACAAAATAGTTTATTTTCAAATAGCTACAATATTTCAAATTAAAGAGTTAATTTGAATATCGTTTAAATACGCGTTAAAAGGAGTATTTTTGAGATTTGAACATTTCTTGGCATGTTAGAAGGAACTGATTTTAGTGTATAACTTCTGCGAATGAATTTTCGTTGCGCTGTATGTTTACGATTAAGATACAAGACAGTCGAAATAGAAAAGTACATTGGTGCTTAAAAAAATACTGTTGTGTTATTTCGTAACATTGTAGAATGCTACATAATAAATAATAAAATAAAAAGTTGTGTTCAATAATTTACCTGCATCGCAAATTATCTAAATATTTTCAAATGACCTCTGAACAGACACTATAACTCTAAAAGACTGAAGATAAGATTGAAGCTTGTATAAATAGTACAACAATAAATAAAAATAATATAATATATGGATAAATAGTAATAATAATTCAGTTTTGATTTCATGATGATCACATGTATTTAATTGATTTCCATTTTCAATTTATAAAGTAAAAATAATAAAATAAGTTAGATTCAATAACAAAACAATGCAATAAGTAAGTATTCATCTACTGTTGTACCATCATGTTACATACATCTTTGTCTAGCATTGTTTGTTTGTATGGGATATTAACTTGTAATTATTTTATTTTTTTTCTATTTTTAATTACTTTTTAAACTATGTATTATATTTTTTAACATCATCAATCATAATATAAAAATCTTTTATTTATATGAAAATATAATATTTCACTAAATTATGATTAGTTATGAAATGTTGTCGTACAAGATTGAATCGAAGGATATGTGAAATTCTTATCATTTATCAATTCCGTATTTTTAATCAATTTCTAGGTATAACTGACTTTCTATTTGTTGGTCCATTAGCCCCGTTAAAATTACAGAAATTATAAAAATTTGTATTATAGATATTATAGTATAATATCTTAGCAAGTCTAGCCTATCCTTTGATTCGTCAAAAATGGGGAAATATTATGTCAAACAATTAAAGTGTATCTCTGTTATGCCTTTCGTGAAGCAAAGTCAGTGACCATGGAGTTAGAGTGAATATACCAGGTCCAATTGAATTTGGAAGACGACTTGATAAGGGGTAAAAAAGTCAAGAAAAGGGCACTTGCCTGAAGTCTAATTCTCTTGCACCACTAGTATTGTATTTATCGCTTCTAGGGCATTTACTTGCAGAGAACTATTATTGAAATATTGGATTCCATAAAAAATACATTTTTATGATGCCCTGGTGTTCTCATATATACATCTTTAATACTCATCATAAAGCCTCAGTTACCAATTTTTGCATATCTCAAAATAAAGGTTATTGTGAGTTCCCTTTTTTGAATGATTCTGTATATACAGCGTATAAATTTATATTTCATGCGTCAGCCTATGAATGTATATTTGTTATTATAAATTCTTTGACGGCTCTATATTTACGTATATATTTTTAGTTAAACATTGCATGCTAGTTTTCTACTGTTTTTAAAAGTCATCTTCTAATGGCCTTTTTTATATTATATATTATAGGTAGATTTTTGTAAGCCTTAGTATATTGTACGGTTAATTCTCGATTTACTGCAAACATATCATTGCTAAGTAGATACATGTAGCGAAACATTAAGAAAATTTTTCGAAACTAAGATCATTCTATTGAATATTATTTGAGACTCTTATTTCAATATTTTATATTAATTTTTCCCGATATTATTAGATAGATCAGGTATCTACAGTGCTTTTGGTCGTTGTAGATACCTGATTACAAATTTTGATATTTTTTTTATATAGATACCGTATAGAAAGTATTGTTTTAATTCCAAATTTACGATGTTGCGTGCTCTTATGTTTCTTCTTCAGTTTTCATTTTATGTTATGCCTAAATGTGAAGTAAAACTTAACAACATACATCTAAATCATAGAGGTTATATACAAAAATATGGTGAAAGCGTTGAAAATTAAGACAATAATTATGCAATGCTGCCGTATTATTTGTACTACGTCCATAATTTAGAACATGTTTTGTCAAGCAAGTTACAAATACAAACGAAATTTTATTTCCATTAAATACTGAAAAATTGTTTAAATTTAACTTTTAAGATTTGTATATATGCACCAGAATTAATGGAAACAGAAGAGTATATTAAAAGGGGAACTGCAACCGCTTGTACCACTTGCACCTAGACCTTTAGACCCTCATAAAGATCACTCCTTCACCTGAAGTACAATTCCTTCGTTCTTATCCAAGTGATGCCCATCAGCCAATCAAATAACCCATTGATCAACCAACCTAGTTTTTTATTATAATTAATAATAAAAAACTTTTACTTATGAAAATTAGTAAATTCTTTCAATAATGACACAAATCTAAAATGTTAAACAATTTTGCTCAAATTTTTAATCATTTAGTCGGAATCGAATTTTTACTTGTAATGCTACGTATTGCTCCCATCTGTCAGTAAATTCGTATAGACAAACATAAAATGAACGTACTGTACAGTGTATGTTATAGCAAGTATAAATAGTCTCTACCTGTAAAATACAATTGTTGTTGTATGATTAAAACTTATTATTATTATTATATACACTTTTGTTTCACTATCATACTAAATATTAAAGTTTTTTTTTTTTTTTATTTCTCTAAACAATGTTCTTATTGTAAAATATTATAAATTCTGTAATGCATAAGTATTGTGCAATGTGTATTAGAGATTCTTTGCGCAAAGATAACGTATCAACCGCCATGTGTGAGATAATGTATAAAACTGTATCAATCTATTTGTATAGTTGCGTATACAAAGAATATTTTTTGATTTAATATTTTTGTACATAACAATAAAGTTTTTAATGTACTATTTACGCACTATTCATGATTTCTTCATGATCAATGATGCATTTCACCACTTACTTCTCCGTGTTTTTTAATAGAAAAAATAAATGAATAATTATGATAACTCATTTCTCCTTCTACAGTTCTAGAGTGTAAAACGACAGTCTTATTTAAGAGTTAAAATCAAGGAATTATTTTTGGTAATTGACATTATTAGGAATAAAAACGATCCATTATTAAGTGTAGACAAAAATATTTCGTTAAAATTTTAAACTCGCCTATCTTTGTATGTTTGATTTTTAATCGAGTCGGTTCACAGCATTAAATTTAGCATAGAGCATATTTTATGCCTAATTTTATAGAAGTATGTAGACAGTTGTTAAACTCTGAAAAGATTTGAGCTTTTATGATTTACTAGAGTCCTGTTACAGCGGTGGAAATTCGACCATAATCACTCAAAAGTGAATATCCCTGCCTTTAAATAAAACAGTATATTAAACACCAGAGTATGAAAGTGTGTGAAATATTTTTAAAGATTTCACATAGTTAACTCAACGCCAGTAACTTAGAAATTTTATTAATATTTGTTTTTTTTTTTGTTCTTACAGGTATGGTTTTAATTCATGTATCTATTTAGAAAATATACATCGCTGAGTAAGTAAACAAATGAACGTTTTAAAGTCTAATTTGTATTAAAAATTATAATTCACTACTTACTTCCACGTATGTTAATTTAAGGCTAGCCGTTTAATAATTTCTGTAAAAGAAAGAAAGTTTAACAATCTTCATAAAATAAGGATCTTGAAGTATGTCTAAAACTAATTAAAAAAATAATCGAAACAGTAAATAATTCATTATTCAAATTTTTTACATTTTTCCATTGAAAACCGAATTTTATGAGACTACTTATTGAACTGTTCATTTCTTATCTGAATGTAATTCGCAATGGCTGCGTTTTGAATGTAACGTCTTTATGTTACGTATACCTATTCTGTTAAAAATTTGGTTGATCTGAATAATTCTGTAATCAGATCAATTGTATTGTACAATATTAATCGTTTCGTATGTTTGATTCAACGACAAGAATGGGAGTAGTCTTTTGTGAGAATATTTAAGTCCAGGGGTAATACTGATGAAACCTTGATAAACTAATTCTACCATTCCACAAATTATATGTTTATCGAATGATCATAATCTTTGATGGCTTTATCTAATAAATTAAACACATGGTATATGTTTGATGATGGTATACTTAGGGAACAAGTGTATTTTTGGAACAAGATATGAAAATCAAATATGCACAACATCACCACAACATACACCAAACAAAACAGGTGATAGTGATAATGATAATTTGCAGTCCTGTACCACTCACTGCATAACAATGTTCTCCTTTATGTGGTGTGCTATTATTAACTATATAATACATATATTTATTTATAAAATAATAATAAGAATGTACCAACAATAACAAAATATATGTTTCATATATAAATTCTACGTATAGTTAGTTTATACCGTACCTTCCTTAGCTATAATAGTTTACTTTAGTATAGTATCTATGTTGTAAACTAACTATAGTGTTGTTTAAACATTATGCAATTATATAAGTTATTTTAAAGTATAAGAAAATTATTATTACCTTTTGTTGTACGAATAGTAATACTTTATTCACATTATTCAAGTAATTAAGATAAGTAGTAAGTAGTTTAGTTACTTAACGTGTATGATTAGCAACATTTTAGTCAAATGTTTAGTACAGATGTTAAGTCAAGTAGGTTAGGTCAATTCTATTTTTGTGTGCACAAAAAACCTCCAGCAACCTTGTATCACAAACATATAAAAATAAAAATTGAAGGAATCTATTTCAAATTTTATTGTTGTTCAACGTGATAGTCATATAATATTAACAGTTACGTGATATGACATTATAGTACATGACTGTGAATTTTTTTCATAGTTTTCATAAATTAATTGTTATTTGACTAAATTGTCAAATTATTAATCTAAACGATATCTAATCAAGTGTTAAGTGTTTAGTACAAAAATATTTGCCACACGATTAACTTATTTTATCAATGTGAACAAGGCTTTAGTGATATTAAAATAAATGTATGTAAAATTTGTTAAAAAAATGTAGACAGCAAACGCAAAATTTTAATACAGGTATTTATAAACGGAAAAGAAAAAATTGCTGGCTGAAATTTAATAGTAAAGAGAGATTCTAATACTAAAGAGAGATTTTTTTAAGCCATAAGAGATACCAAAAGTACAAAAGCAAAATATGTTATTTTTAAAAGCTTTACATCTTTCGATTCATCCATTTTATCATATATTGACTGCATTGATTTTCCACAAGTTAAACTCTAAGATACCATGTTTATTTAATATATATTTCTAGAAACTGCTTATTTATTGATACCCAAGTATTAAAAATTGTTAAAAGTATCCCAAAAAACTCAAATTTTGTTTTCTTCACTTGTTATATAAATTGTTCATATAGATTGTCCAAAATTTTAACTGTTCGAAAACTATAAAATTTATAAAACATATAATCTACTTTTTTGTTTCACCAAGTTTTTATTCATTAATGTTGACATTTGCTTCAAATATATACGTTCTATACAAATGACTACTTTCGGTGTATATGACACTGTTTTGACAATGGTCATATAGACCAAAACAGCAGTTTTTATTTTTATAAAATTTACACTTAATTTTTCCAGTTATTTTTGATTTATACAATCCTCAATCAATGCTCAAATGTACATCCATTTTAATAAGATTTAAATCATGTTCAAGAACTAAACAAATGTTTTTATTACACACTTTTAACCACTGACATCACATCAATCAATTGAATTTCCCCTTCCATACAGTATACACGCTTGTCATAGCTATATATTTTATAATAGTTAAAAAGAAAAACATCACTGTACATAAAATATGATCGTATATATGGTAAGTTGGTAGTTTTTGTACAACAATAATATATACTTATAGGTAGTACGTAAGTATATATCTCTACCTACCTACATGTGATTATAATATAGTACTGCAATATTGTATACTAAAGCATATATACAATATAGTATATACATAAAAATACTATAGTTGAAGTCAATCGTCTTCTGATGGTAATAAACACAATTATACTTAAAGATGTGAAAGAGTTTTAGAGCCATTATTTCATTGTAATTTAAGTACTACACAAACATTTTATACCTATATATAATATTATTATATATGTGTGTGTGTACTAAAAAATATTGTTGTGTACTTACTTGTGCATTACTACAATCATTCTGACTTTTCATTTCTCGAAAAGTATTCAAAAACTGATGTGAAAATATATACATACTCATGGAATCAAAAAACGCAACGACCAGTATCTTACACGCTTAAAATCCTAATATACACTAATTATATGATATATGATATATTAATTTTGATAAACAACTCATAAAAAATTTGGATTCTGAAACAAATAATACAAAAATCCATTTGGAGAACGTAAAATTCTCAACAAGAAAGGATCTTAAAAAAAAAAATGTTATTTTTATAGAAATTAAGTATATTTTTGGTTTCTTATTATAAAATATTAATATTAACTTTTTTAGTTTTTATACCAACAGACATTTTTTATATACTGAAAAATGTTTAATCTAATAATTTTTTGCGATAAAATATCATGTGATAATATCAAAACAAATGAAAATAACAACTAACAGAGGATATTGTTTCGATACTCGAAATATGATTGAATTTCATTTTTTTGGATATCCAGTCTATACAGTTATGAATATATACATAAAAATTATATCTATTGTTATTACCTATATGTGTTCATTAGCCAAATTTGAGCTAAAATAGTAAAATAGTGGAGAACTCAAACATTTTTTTAATATGAACACCTGTACCAAAATTTTGTTTGTGCGGTCAATATTAGGTAGCATTACAAATCTTAGACTCATATTTGTATACTCTGACATATTATGTATGTCGAGTATACGAACAAAAATCTTAGCTTTTTACATAATAAAAACCATTTTTTAAGCAGAAGGCATAACAGAAAACCTTCCTTTGTTTGAATCTATGAAAATATGTCCGATTTCCATGAAATTTTGTAGAATTGTTTATCACATTCAGTAGATTTATTTATTGATTTCAATAATAATAAATTTCCAGAATTATTGTTCCCCATGTTTACAGTAAGTTGAAGTTATTGATATGCATATTGGAACATTTAAACCAATTATGAAAGAGACATGTTCACGGAGCTATTAGTAAAAATCGTTCATTTGTGACATTATTATCATGAAAAATAATAAGTATATACAAAATTCACGGAGCAATATTCAAATTCCTGTAATTTTTTTATAGTTTTCTAATTCTATCAAACAATGAAATGTGTTCCCACTTACTTTTCATCTTGTCTATATTAGTTTAATGAATAACTCTGTTAAATGAATGCAGTTTATTTATTTTAAACAAGTAGACAGTAGTATAATGTTAGGTATACACTTGATTATTGCCTGTACCTTAATTTGCATAATGGAGTAGTTTAGCGAACACAAGTTAGGTCTAAATTCGAAAACACTCTCGCCTTATTTTCATAAAATATAGGCGCTACTCAACGTTTGCACTTTGTGGTTTCTTGCGATTAAAAATTATATCATTGCATTAATTTCATGTTAATAACTTTAAATATGTATATCGCGATAAAGGTTTTACAATTAAGACAAAACAACAAAAAGGTAAAATTAAAAATGTTTTATCGAAATCTGTCCAGTAGTTTTTGCGTGATGCATTCAAGAAATGAATGCTTTAAAATTTTACGAATTTTGGCTTTGCTGATCACTTTATAAACAAAACAACATATCTATGTGCTCTATTTATTCATGTTTGTAAAAAGCCAGTATATAAATTCATACAGCACACAAAAATTAATATAAAAAATAATATTTTATTTATGTGTATAGAAAATTAATTTAAAAAAAAACATTTCATCGATCATTCAATAAACTTGTACATATATACATTCTCATAAACACATTAATACTCAATACATTATAATATTATTTTTATTTTATTTAATCTTTTTTTTTTATTTAATTTTATTCATAATAATAATAAAATTACAATAATTAAAAATAAAGGAATACAACAACTGAACGAAAAATGTAATAAATATTATTAATGAAAAAACAAAACATACACAACAATAGTATAATAAAAAAAGAGATCAATATTACAATAAATATGATATGTCTTTATTTATTTCATTTTATTAATATAAAAATTTTCTCATAGTTTTATATAATGGTATATATTGGTCTGGTTTGAGTACTTTGAGTAGAGTTAAGCACACACATAAGTAATTCAACTTTATGCTTATGGTCGTTTATACATGCGCTATAATATACTTTGTTTATATATACATTCATACCTACATATAGGTAATAATAGTATATATGTGTTCATTTACAGGCTTTAGGAGTGACCAATCTGTTATTAGGTACTAATTATTAAACTATGAAACAAAGTGGATTTATACATTAATACCGATAAAAATAGTGAAAAGTATCAAATTTGCTTTTTGATATTTAACAAAATACGTCTCCAAACTCTTTTTGGAATAGTATGATGAACTGACGAAAGAAATGTAAAAAATCATTAATAATGAAATCTAATTAATTCAGCTTTTCTGTTAAAAAGCTTCTAAAAAAAGACATTTTCAAAAAGTTTGGAATATTTTCAAATAAATTGTCAAATTTATAAATTGAGTGAAAAAGAACAATAACTGTAAAGAATAAGTTTTAGCACTCATTTGACTAAAATTATACAATAAAAGTCAGGAAACTATTTAAGGTATTCTTAAAAATTTAAAACCAAATTTGGTTTTTCCTGTCTTAAATTTCTAAATGCATCAAATTTCGGAATAAATAATTTGCATCAAAATTACATGAACCTACATAAAGTGTAACAACTTTAAATTATTTACAAGGATGTTTAAAAACAATTCAATCGTTTGTAGGAGATTTCACTACTGGTTCATTTTAGAAGACTCTTTAAGGTCAGTTTTCGATGGTTTAGATTGTAAGGCTAATTTACGATTTTGAATAAAGTTTTTTGATTTTTATATTATAATTTTGATCGCAATGGGTTAAAGTTATTTCACTATATGGCCTATCAAAATTAACCCAAGTCGGTCTAATACCACATTTTCTTCAAAACTTCACCTGGCGTCTTTTTCGAAATTTTTTGTTTTCTCATTTTGCATTTCTAAGCTTGGAAATTTTGATTCCTTATTTTGATTATTACTTTACGTTGCAGACAGTATTTCAGGATTTCGGAAAATTTTTATTAGTATAACTCTAGCGTATTGCAAAGCGCCAATACTTTTTTTAAATTTATATAAATGAGAAATTCAAAATGCATTGGGTTGTTAATAAATAATAGTTTAAAAAAAAAAAAACTAAAAAAATACGTTTTTATAGAAAAAAATAGAAAAAAACATCTTAATAAATTTGAATTAAAAATTAGTGTAAGAAAAAATGATTTTATTGTAAAAAAAGCGTGGAGTGCATGGTATCAATAGTTATAAACATTTTATAAACAGATAAGAGTAGAATAATTATTTTGATAATATCCTGAAAAGCACCGCACGCTTTTTTTACAATAAAATCATTTTTCTTACACAATTTTAATTCAAATTTATTAAAATTTATTTTCTATTTTTAGCGGAATTTTTTATAAAAACGTATTTCTTTGGTTTTTTTACAACTATTATTTATTTTTCATTATTTAGTTGAATTTTCTATAAAAGCGTATTTTTTAGTTTTTTAAACTATTATTTATTTCCCTTCTTGATCTTTACGCAGACACTCCGAGTCTCAGGAAAACAAAAAATCGCTACTCCTAATTATCCTAGTAATAATAACGGATCAAACTATTTAAAATATTGAATTGTCATCGGTCCTTAATAAGTATGCCAAATTTATGTTAATCCGACGTTTTGAAGAGGTTCAAAATCATGTTCAAAGATTCCGTTACATACATAGGTACTAACATACATACGTCTGAAGCTAATAAAAGCGTATTAATAAATATAATAGTAGATGAAATTGTACAACCCTAAATTAAACAGTAATATGAAGTCATACACTATAATCGAATGGAATACAAGGATCATTACTTATTATATTCATATTATTATTACGTGAATACATTTAATAACAAGAGAGAAATATAATTGATTTTATTGAAATGTGAATTATGATGTCTTTTTTTAATCCAAAGTCAGGGACGTTGTTAGTATATGCATACATATCTATATAAATAAGTGTGTGTGTTTTTTTTTTTAATTTAATTTTATTAATATTATTATTTCTAAAGCAGTAAAATTGATGTATTTTTATGGGGAATTGAAAATTTCTTATTTAAATTTAAATTCAGAATGATTTGATTAATAATAAATAAAATTATGTTGAGTGTTTTATTATTTTGCATTAATTATTATTCAAAATAATTATTTTTATTAATTATTTGCAAGATATTAAAGAAAATCGATTAGAATTGTTGCTATTAAGTAACCCAAAGCAGTTCTGTTAAAAAGGGTTCTGATAAACGGGTCAGTGAAACCATATCGATATAGAAACAGATAGAGATATATTTAGTTTTCTTCACTATACATTCAAACCATCAGACTTCCGCGGGTTACATAATTAAATATTTGCAAAAAAACTTACTCGATATTGAAGAATAAAAACTTGTAATAATTTAATGAAAGTCTCTAACTTGTCTAAAGATGATTCTATATACACTAAAACAGATTAGAAATAAGAAGGTTGGGAGTTCGACCGTCACTCGTATATATTCTACTTTACATAAATATGAACAATATATTCAATTTTAGTCAAATTTTCAAATTTTACTCAAACTTACATTGAAAACACATTTCTTATGAAAAAATATTTTTATATTGTAGCGTTGAATAAATAAATCACCCACGTAATGATTTTATAATGTTCAAATTGAAAAATTAACACTAAAAATACATAAGAATTGTTAAAGACTATACTAAATGCTAAACTCAAATGATACTTGGTTTATTTATGATGGCGTGTATCTCCAATTCACGTTTAAGTTCATTATTACAATATTTTAACTTTGTATTCACCTCGAAAATTGAAGCAAAAAATATAATATTTTTACATTTCTTTACTCCGCAATTGTGTATCTCAGAATATATGTCACATCAAATAGAATCTAGAAGAAATAGGGAAAGTTCGGGGAAATGATCGTAGTTTTTAGGAAACTCTATCAAAATCAAAATAATGGTGTTTTTTCCAAAATATTTATATTAAACCAATCTTTAATCCATTAAGTATAATACAAATAACACAAAGTAATCAATCTTATGTGAAAACAATTATAAAAAAGAAATGTTTCCTATATTTCTTGGCTGGCCACCCCTCCTGAGTTGCCTGGGAGAGTTTTATCAACCTTATTTCTAAACTTAACCTCTTTGTTTTCTTTTGCTGTTCTTTCGCTTTGTGCGTTGGAGAAGTTAAAGCAATATCTAAAAACTCTTTGATTGTAAAAGGTATTATTTATTATATCTATACCGTTGTCTCGGATTAAAATAAAACTTTTACTGAACTTTGGCATGTAGTTGGATTTGGTGTTATTTCTTTTGGGTTGGTTAAAAAAGCATACTCTGTTGAGTTTATTTTCACCATACCAAATGTGGCCAGCTCAGCTTTTAGAGGTGTACACTTTAAAAACTGTTTACTTTGAAAAAGCCATGAGCGTATATTAACTTAGTAGCCTAGGTTAATATAAGTGAACTAAGCATATTGATATAAGTGAATGAAGCAATTGGAATGGCTAGGTCTGCCGATAGGCAATCTCCCTATAAGAACTTACCCTATATCCAACAATTATGACAGAAATCTCCCTCTTCACTAAATTAACAAGAGTAGGTACAAACATTCTTCAATACAAGTGAGGTGCAATTTTTTTTAAATCGATGTAATATGATGTGGGAACATGAAATAAAAACAAATAAAAAAATGCAGTTTGTCATTTATATTCGAGTGAGGTCTACAGCTATTAGTTTATCAATGAATAAAAAAATTGATTATCATCAGAAAGTAGTTGGTCATACAAACAAAGGCCATATATTCGACGACTTGTTATTATTATTGTTTATGCACAAGAAGTTGATAAAGGTTTATTAAAATGATCTTGTTGATTTTATTTATTCTCAAAAAGTGTTTATTATATAAAAGTTAGTGTTTATTTGTGGATGACGATGACAACAAACAAACAAACAAACAAAACAATATTAAACAACAACAACAACAATAATAATAATATAACAAGACACACACACACACACACACATATTATAATAACTTTTAAAATAGTCTAGTCTAGTCTATATAGTCTCCATTTAATACTTCTACTTGACCGTATCTACATCTATCTGTTTTATTTGAAATAATAGTAACTAGTAAATTAAAATATACTTCAAATATTTATGTAGGTACACGATGATGTGTACAAGATGATACACATCTTAACCGAAATATTGTTACTTTACTAGTGAAAATTATTACATAACCTATTACAATAAAACTCATATCTGCCTAGAAAACTTTCATATACAAAATTTGCTCTGCTGGGCAATAGGGTGGTTTTCTATACTTAAAAAAGTACTATAAATTATCGATTTTTTTAAAAATATTTACAAAAAAATAATAAATTTGCAAAATAAACACGATTTCTTACCATGAAATTACATTAGAATTTAAACTTGTAAAATTGATACCTGCCATTTTGATAAAGTAATACCGGTATATAAAATTGAGAATATTGGTAGAACACATTTTGAACAAAATATAATCTCTTATACTTTCAAATATTATTTTTACTAATCAAGATAACTATTTAGATTGAACTAACTAACAGATGATAACTAATAATTTGTACTAAAATGACATCACACCATGCCATTCTTGTGTTTTAGGTCATAAATTTAGGTGATATAAAGTTAAAAATATCAAATTTTCATTTAAAAAATATAAATTAATCATGTACTTTAATTACTCAAAATCGATATATTTAAGAATATTTCTACATAAATTTTAATTTTTCTGAAATATCATGCATTAATTTCTACTATCAAATTAATCCTATTTCAACTCCATACATTCTTTTTTGGTAACTTCATCGAATATTTATTTGAACAGCCGTTCATTGACAATGGAATGGAATGTTAACTTTCGACTATTTTTATTGACTCTATCGTGAGGAAATAGATATTTCCCTTTTATGTATAATACTTTCTATGGGGACTTCAATGCATGAGTATGGGTTTTTAAATCTTTAGAACACTCTGTAGTCTGTATACCTAGATAAAATAAGTAAATAAACAGTGTGAATCAGATCTACATAAGAATATTTTATTTTATTTATACACATTTCAAAAACATGTACCTTTGTAGCTAATAATAATAATAATAATAATAATGATAATAGCTCGTTATTTGTACGAATGTTATTTTTAGTTTATGGCTGTTATTAGTATTATTATTTGTATTTCTTCTATTGAAAATTTTATAGTTGTTTTACTCTATAAGTGGTCAAACATGACGCTAATGCAAGATAGACCATTAAACAAAATATCTAATTGGATAATTTCTTACATTGGGATAATTTAAAAATTTTCTGTTTCAGAAAAATGTATATTAATGTTTTACTGTAATCTAAAAGTTTCTACAAATTGTCAATAAAATTTTAATAAAACATGTTTTATTTGTACGGAAATTTCCCAAAATTGAATAAAATAATGCATATATGTACAGTATTTTATAAAAGCGTCGACTGTATTGTAAGCGGACTATACCTACGGGTTGTGGGTTCGATTCCTATCACTGTAACAAAAATAATATATAAGTTATTTTAAGTGTGGGATAATTGTCAGCCACTTAGTATACACAAAAGAACGTTGAAAGATAGTAAGCATTGAAAAAATCAGACATATGTCGGTAATCGAACCCGGGACCCTCTAAATGGTGGTCAGGCATGCCATCTCTACACCACAGATGTCTCTGGATAGTAATAACTATAGTTTTAAGATCTTATTGTACGTTTTGTTTCTTTTGTACGTTATCTGGATAGGGTCCCAAATTCCCTATCAGGTTAATGACTGGTAGTCCAGCTTAAACTTGAGGTTTCATAAATTTAAGTTTGTTTGGAGCAGTGTTTTGTCAGATCGTATCTCTGAAAATTTGATGCGGTGCATTATTTGAATATTTTAGCTTATTCAATGAGTGTGAGTACCGTTTTGTTTAATATTTGGTTATAAGTAAATATACAGTATAAATTGTGACAAACTTAGCATAAGGTTAGTATTCTTAATAGAAAGCCCTGCTTATCTCAAGCAAAAGCATTCCGTATGTGAGGAAACAGTTGACTGTCCTTGTATTGAAAATTTAATTTTTTCTCTAAGCGAAAAATCAATCAACTGAATCATTACTGTAAATTAATTGAAAGTAATATATTTAAATTAAACAACATGTGCAGTTGGTAAAGTTCAATATTTCTATGGTTCTTTCACCTTTTGATGTGTCAAATTCTTTACATTTTAGTCAATCATCATGTTATTTTATTATAGTACAACTTTTTTATTATTTATTTTATTTAATTTATACATCAAAGAAATTTTATAGAGTTCTAAGGTTGTAATTGTCATTTTATACATATTCGTTGCGTATGTGCGTACACACCATGTACACACATAAAATTTTACTATGCACAACGGTTATAATTTATTATGGTTTCATTATGTATGATTTTCTTACACATCCACTGTTGTATGGTTAACATACTCATAAATTACAAGACACATTCCGTTAAAAAACAATGTTCATCCCGATTTATATCTATGAAAAGGGCAATAATCATTTATTTAAAAATTGATTTTTGAAGAACTGCGATTTTATAATAAGAATATGTTGAATTTTCTATCAGCTAAAATACCGAGTGAAGAATCTACATTATCTGTTTATATTATTAAAAAAATACGCAGAAATTAGTCATTGTTTCTCTCATCTTTAGACTGTGACAGCTCGTTCAGTTATTTGGGTGTAAGTTTTAGCGCTTTACATGGTTGTTTTCTAGTATGTATCTAGTAACAGCTGCTAAAATAATACAATTAGGAAGGTAGAATATATTATTTTTTGAACTTTTGTCCTGCAGTTCCATAATATTCCGTGCGACAGTTCAGCAGAAAAATTATAAGCTTATTATCAACATTCATATCCATCCATTATGTATCCTTAACACACATTCACTACCATAACTGATGGCCATATCTTTATAACGTTTTGTACTTCTAACTAGCACTACAGTAATTAACACATACACTCACTTACTATACGATGTACATTCATGGAAAAATCTTTTAAATTTTTAGTTATTTAAATTTGTTTAACTCTCCTATGTGGTCAAAAAATGCGTCATTTAATTGGAATTAACTCATGTTGGTTACTGTAAATCGTCTACCAACTTTAACAGCGTATTTATTACGCATTTAATTACCTTTACTCAAAGTTTGAAAGATTTCTCGCTTGCATGACCCAACTAACTTAATTGAATTAACTTAACAGGAAAATTGTGAAAGTAATTTAAATAAGAATTGTTCGATTTATAAATTAATAGATTCTATTCAGAATAATTTTAGATATTTTTTTAGCAATAAGACTATTTAGATATTACCACCTTAATACGCTTCTTTGAAGTAAACCACATATTTGCTAAATGCTTTGTTCGTCGAAGTATAGTTTTTCTTTTGATGTATCAAATTTGTATAAATAAAAAGTAAAAAAAATTTTTAAAAAACATAAAAATACTTTATTTACAATTTAATAAATAATATCTTATATATTATAGTTATTCTACAAAAATTCAACGTTTACTCGAGTATTGGAGATAAAATATAGGAGATATAGTCTGTGGACATAAAATACAGGGCATTTATCAGTTAAATTTGCTCTAATACGTTCACAAATAAACGAATTCAATAATTTCATGTATACAATTTGTATTGCTTTTCAATAGAATGCGTTAAGGTGTGAATTAGTCATTTTTAGACCGAAGTATCTAAAAATTTATCAGCAATAAATCTACGACCTCCCAAATGGTGAAAAATGTATAACAGAGAATATTTTAACACATTTTACGAAATACATATTTACGTGTACTTTTGTAGTTATCTGAATGTATTTTATTGTATAAGATACTACTATTTTATTATTGCATTGACAATATATTTTTTTGGTATAATCATTATTTCAAAATTTTGGGTTCGAACATTGTAAATATTTTTAAATTTTATTTACCTTCTACTAATGTTTTTACCGACACTCAAAAGCCTATTGAAGGTATATATTATAATTAAATTTACTTCCTGTGAATAAAAAATGATTATAGCATTCTTTTTCACTACACAAACCATAATTCTGGTAAAATTTCAAATTCACCCCAATGGTTGTGATTAAACACATCACCAACTTAGTAGCAACGAGAATCATCTTAAGAGACAATAGTAATTTTAATACGAGTAATTATTAATAATATTGTTTTTAATATAGTATAATAAATTTTAATTTTTAAGCTTTCTTGGAAAGAAATAATCTGTAGATTTCTCACCATTTGGCAACTGTTCCTCGATTCCAATGATATTTTATTACTCTTAAACTACAAAAATCGTTTTGTTAACTAATGTTTAAAATTTTTGCATATTGCAAGACCAAATCTTAAGTTCAAAGTTAAGTACTATTATTTTGGTATTATGTTGGATCATTCTTTTACGTTACGTAGTTATTGAAATACTATCAAAATAAGTATAACAGGTTATTAAATCATTATTAAAATAAAATAATACTTTTATATAAATCCAAAATACTTCAAATTAATATTTTCTCTGAATCTCTTTCTCTCGTCCTCTCTCTTGTACTCACCTCTTCTTTATCTTTGATAATTTCTGTGTGACTTGCCGACTAACAGTTTTCATCTTAAAACATTTAATCAATGGATCTTTCAACCTCTTGTGAATAAATGGCATCGATTAACTAATTTTATAATGTTTGTTCAATACTTTGTTTTCATGAGTTACTATTATAACGTGATACTGCTTTATCAATCAATTGAAAACAAAAGTTGAGTATGTGTTTTTTTCAATCTATATATTAATACGTGAAGCAAAAACTGTGTACTCCTTTTTGCGAAAATAATGCGGTCATAGGAGTATGCAATTTGACACTCTTATATTGAGAAGGACTATAGCAAATGCTAATATTAAAAGTAACACAGTATGCACAGAGTCTTTTTGAACAATCGTCTCTGTTAGTTTTTATATTATTTATTGCCATTGTATATGTTGCCTGGCCATACCACAGTGTATTCAAGAATACCCCTTTAACTGTACTGTATTTTAAATGCATATTTATTATTATGAACGTAGATATTTGTAGTTTGCTATACACGTTAAAGGTACCCACCTATATCACAATATGTTGTAAGGTAATGTGATGTTATTAGCATTGAAATATTCAAGATAAAACTAACTTACTTCCGGAATAATATTCATCATATATGAAAAGATGTTACACATAGTATGTAATTAATTGAAATTCATTATATTATATTTTTTATAATATATAATTAAAGAAGGCAGAGTCTTGTGATAAATATTGAGCAAGTTTTGTGATTGGTTCATTTATTTATAAAATGTACCAACCTCCTTGACTTTCCTAGATCTTCACAGATTATTTTTGTATGTACGTAAGAGTATTACAATTTTTTTTTTTTTTTTTTAAATTTTTTAATTTAGTACACAAGAATTTGTTATTTTTTAATATTGGAAAATTATTATTATTATTAAATCTGTGTGTGTGTGTGTGTGTGTGTGTGTGTGTGTGTTTGCGTAAGTATGTGTAAGAGTGAGATACATTTATATATGCTGGATATGTATAAGATAATGATAGTTAAAAATAATAATTAAAATTTATGTATTTTGTTAATCACTACAGGAGGTGTCGCCATTTTTTACATAGATATTTTTTTTTTTAATCTATACTTTTCTATTTTAAGTATTAATAACCACGCCTAATCATAATATTCCGTTCTTTTTGTAAATCCAAGTTGTGTTTAATGCACCTACTGTAATCGATATAAATACTTTGCTAAATTTGACTTGACGAAAGTTTTATTTAAAATAAAATTAATTTTGATTGAAATTCGTCCGTCATTATAATCCATTTATAATTGTTTTGATAATGCACATCATATTTTGATTCATACAAATGTATATAACTTTAATCGCCTGTGTGTTTTGAATAGAGAGTTTTAGTTACAATATTAAATCATTTAAAAATATTATTAAGCAAAAAATAAACGATACAAGCTTACATAAAGTTTCGACCACAACAAAAGGCGAAGAATTGAATTGTCTGTTGTGTATCGCCGAAATGATTATATACCTGAAAAAATCGATATATCGTTCATATTTCCAAATAGTTTTCTTTATTCTCTTGATAAAAGTCTCATCGGTTTTTGAAGAAGTTAATGTAAGAAGATTTCCTGTTTTACGAAAAAAAATGTTTTTTAATGATTTTAGGTAGATTTAAATTAAAAAAATATTTATTTTATAAAACAAACAACTTTTGTTTGAAACTTTTTTCATAAAATATTTTGATTCGATAGCATTTTATCTCAAATTTAGCTAATAAATAAGTATTTATAATTACAATACATTCTATTATATGTATATTTAGTTCTAGAGACTGAATATTGCCTAGTATTTAAACAATTAATTCTATTAGTTGTGTTTTTCACTTGTTTTAAACAAATATGTCAGTTTAAGGATAAACTTGATTGGAAAATATTGCATTTATAGTTAAAAAACTCATATCATAAGATTATTCGTCCCCAACTTGTCACCAAATTAACCAGTTATTAATTAATTACGATTAGCAAATTAATACTAATGGCGACTACTTTGTAGTCAAAATACGTATTTATAAAATTAAAAAAATTGGAGCAAAAAAATGTAAATTTATTCGAAAAATCCTAGAGTTCTCTGTGATAAAACTCAAAACTAAATGACAAACATTAGAATGTATTATCTTAAAAAAAATCAATTAATTATTACTAAAAGCCCAGATATGATAAATATTTTCCAAATAAATTTCTAGATTTATAAAAAAAAAAAAACGTTCAATTTATGAAACGGATTTTGAGTAATTTCTATTCGTTATTTTATTTGTTTCCCTGTTTCATTTTTTTTTCTATCCAAGACATCTTCCTTAATATTTGTATTGAATACATTGAATTTTAAAAGCATCAGCTTTAATTTGTATAATTACCATTTTAAGTAACAGCAATCAATGAAAACAATTTCAAAATGTTTCAATTTATCTTAATATTGAATAGCTATACAACTTTGATTGTAAGAAGGCTACCAATCTCATAATAGAATGTTATTCAGAAATATGGAAAATTTCATAAAATTGCTGGTTCTAGATAATAGGATCTGCAACCATACTGACCACTGACCGATAAATGTTTATATTTACCTGTTTTCATAATAAAAATACAAACTTACCTTTGTATAACTATCGGTAAATATATATTAAGAAACTCATTACTTCTGTAATATGCAAAAATTTAAATAAAAAAAAATGAAAGTGATAAAATTAATTATTTACTAAATACAGAACTATAAAATTACAAATCTATTTATACAATAAATTCAATATGTTTATTGATTTTATGTTGATAGTTTATTAAAATTAAGATATCATCTAAAGTAATATTTACAAGTATTGTATAAGTACTTATATCTCGAAGTATATGTATATGTTATATGTAAGTATAATTCAGTTTTAACACAGAAAAACATTACAAAAATTATTATTTTTTGCTTATGATTCAGAATTTATAACGAGGAGTGTTGCACTAGTTAAATGTATATATTAAAAAATCATAATAAGTACTGTAAATGAATGTAAAAAGATACACTCAATGTAAAAATTTCGAAAACACAGCGGTTTTAGTCAATACAGTTTGAGACAAAAATCTATACAAATCTGTAGAGATGACATGTGACTTGGTGAAACTTGGAAACTATAGTTTTTTTAAAGTAAGAGAGTAATAAGTGGTCCTTTTAAAATATTTTTGGTAAAAATATTACTTTGCTTACATATCTAACGATGAAAACAATTTTATTTTGTATATTTTTCAATAAAATTTTTATAGATTATTGCCATAACAAGTGACTTAAATAATAAATTTGGTACCATACAAAGTTTTTTTTTCGAATTAGCCAATATCTCAATAAAAATGGTTAAAAATGTTGAAAAAGCTCCAATTTTGTTTAAGAACTCGGATCACATAAGGGAGTGTTGTTTTCTATAATAATCCAAGCCACTAATCTTTTTATGCAAATCACAAGAGTAAAATTGAGACTACAAGTATTTGAAATAACAATGGATAGACCGATATTAAAACTATCCTCGTCTTGGTCTTTAAACACTATTTAGTTGCAAACGTACTAGAACAGATAAGAGAAGATACTTTTGTAAATATGTGTATTTCTACACTTTTAAAGTACTATAATAAAATTTAAAGAATAAGAAACTCACTTAGTGAGTGGCTTTAAAATAGTAAATTTATCATCTAGTTAAATAACAATTTTAACAAATTAAAGTTGTGAAATTACATTCAGAGGATGTTACCACATTCAATGTACATAGTTATATATATTTTTATTTAAACTTTTTTATTTTTTCATTTAATTTCAGATCCAACTAGTTCTAGTTCAAGTGATAAGTAGGTGTCTCTACTATCATTATATTGTATGACTTTATTATTATAAGAGATACAGAACTATTATTATTTTTATTACGTGTGAAATAGTTGCAATTCAAATAGTGGTAATATTTGTTTTTTTGATGTAAAATATTACATACTATTGAATACTTATCATTTAAAAAAATCTAATTCACAATCACCGATACGCTATACAGCTAGCTAATTAGTGTATTTTATGAACGAAAATGCAGTACTTAATTGAGAGGAATAAAAAGAAAACTCGACGATGGATAAAGTGTAGTGAAAGGAGGATCATCTCAACAAATAATTTTTTTTCTTTTTGAAACAATAGTAAGTTTTTTTTTGGGGATTACACGATAAAAATGCAATTGTAATACATGACACCACTGACTAAGAATATTACCAACACTACACATGTAACGTTTTCAAAGAAATACTACAGGAATTTTCCTATGCTAGAGATGCACTTATTCCATATAAGAAGTGTACATGTTAATTGCAATGTAGAAATTGGTTATATGATGAAATAATGCAATCAAATTTTACTATGAGATTATGTGAAAAAAGTGTAAATACAAATGTTGTAGATCATTTTATTACTTACAACTTTTCCATTTAACTTTTTTATAATACTTGTTATTTTACCGGAAATTGAGATAAACCGTATTTTACCTTTAAAAACTTACCCTCTCCACTTTCCGACCACAGATCGCACGGAAATTAATTTTCCTTTCATTATTGTTATATTCTCTACCATTTCCAATAGGTTTCGTCCTACTTTAATTTTTTTTTCACATTTTACCATTATTAAAGACTTCTACCCTGATTTAATGGATAGATATTCAACCGCATGAAATTGTAAATTTGTTTTACAAGTATCATCACATATTGTAAATATGGAAGTGAAATCTTTATTTTATTTAGATTTAACTTAATTGTGCCGAGTTTTGTACTGAGATATTATTCGGAAATTATAAATATTATTAAAATACAATTATTACTTTTTAAATATTAAAAGACTTAATAAAATAATATTATACAAAACTAATATGATGTTTACAGTTTAATATTAAGTGTGAATAACATTTACATTTTTAATAATATCATAAATAACTTCTTAATCAGTATATAAATGCAAAAAACATATTATAGTCTAAAGTCAACAACTAATCGCATAGTACCTATGTGGATGAAATTTTGAAATTTATTCTTCATTAATGAAAATATATACAATTATTTTCTGTAAGTTTTTAATTTTTAAAGTACACACAAGAAATTAATTTTATTATTGCTTATCTGCTAACGATTCAAATAATTGATAGAAAAATGTAATCCTCTGAAATGCAAATTAGTGATGGCCATAGTTTAAACATCACCAACGTGATTCTGCAAGAAGGATAAGGAAAAAAGAGTCCATCATCACCGATAATTTTCAGATTAAATTTTAAATTAATATAAATAGAAAAACTCTAATAATGTCGAAAAAATTACTGGATTGATAAGTGTGAATTTAATTTAATATGTTGTAAAAAAAATATATAATTTTGACACAATTCGTACCTTATTATTATTACTTAGATAAGAAAATTGTCACTATGAATTTAAGAACATAAATGTGATTTGGTAAAAGAGGAATGTGAAATTTCTGAAAACTAGTAACCGAATACCAAAGACAAGTGGATTATTTGTTCAATCTAATATGACACTCCTGTTCACATAGATTAGAGATCCATATAATCTTAGATGATCCATCTACTTGATAGCATTACTGTCTATAGTTTATAGCAATATAGATGTGAAAACTAGTCACTTTTAATACATTTTGATTTGAAGAGAAAAGTTATGTAATTTGTTATGATAGTTTTCTGATTATAAATATGGTTTTGTGCTCTTTTAAGGTTAAAGTAAAAGTTATTCTACATATTTTTTACACAAAAGACATTACCGAAATTTTGTACCTCGAGCACATACTTTGTCTTTGAGCTTGATATTAAACAATTTTGTTTAATATTTTTATTTAGTTTATTCTTCAATTGCATTGTTACGAAAATATTCATAATTATACGGTTTTATTCTATAGTATTTAAAAATTATTTGTTTTTTTGCATAAAACTACGATTGTATGCAAATTAATGGTAAAATATAAGTAGTATATTTATTAAATTTTATTTTATATACACATTATTAACTGATTTAGACTATTCATTAACTAATGAATCGTTCAAAATAAATATAGGAAATATTTTGATTTCATAATATACAAGTTTGTTTCTATAACAAAATACCAATAAAATAAAATATTATATGTTAATACCATTACTTTTTTAAGAAGACGTTTTAAAGGAAGTTAACATAACCATGTATATAGACTTGAGAGAAGAATCCGTGAATAGAACCGAAAATTTTAAGTTATTTATGAAAACTTTCTAAATACAAGATGCATATGGTTGACACACTTTTTCCATCAATTTTAAATATTTACAATAAACCCTGACAAATTAATTATTGAACAATAATAATTGATAATAAAATAGGCCATTTTGTGGTTTCTTTATATAATATAAAATTTATTATTGATACTAAAACATATGATGGGTATACTACATAAATACAGGTAAAAACCAAGTAAATTAATAATAAATTATCTTCATCAACCTCAAACCATAATTTAATGTGTTCATATTATTCATTCATTATCATACTTCTGTCACATTTTATACACATATTATAAAAATATTATAAACAGTAAAATACCCGTTGAAAAACCAACAACTTGTCGAAAACATAATATAAATAATATACCAGGGTAGATAATTTTTGAAAACAAAAAAAATTATAGTAGGATGAAACCAATTAGAAATACAAGATGATAAGATAAAAATGAAAGGAAAAATAAATTAAGGGTGATCTGAGTTCGGGAAGTAGGAGGGGGTGAGTTTTTATGGGTAAAATTCGGTTTATCTGAATTTCCGGCAAAACTACAAGTCCTATGGAAAAAAGTTAAATGGCAAAGTTGTAGGTAAGAAAAATAAAGTAAATAAAACATTTGTATTTACACTTGTTTTAAATAACCTCAAAATTGAAATAAGCAAGTTTTTGGTTTTTTATTTTTTTTCTCCGAAATTTGGTGAAAACTTACCTTTCTATGTTCCAAATACACTGTAATTTTTTTGATTTAAAATATTTATTTTTTCATCTTATTTTAAATAAATATCGAAAAAGCACCCTAATTTTCAATCGAAAAATTTTGAGTTTATGTGAAAAAAGTGTTAATACAAAAGTTGTAGATATTTTTATTACGTACAACTTTGTCATTTAATTTTTTTGCATACGACTTTTAGTTTGGCCGTAAATTGTGATAAATCGTTTTTAATCCTTAAAAACTTACCCCTCCTACTTCCCGAATTCAGATCGCCCGTAATTTATTTTTCCTTTCATTTTTATCATATTATCTTGCGTTTCCAATGGATTTCATTCTACTGTATTTTTCTTCTTCTTTTTCTCATTTTTTAAGGCTTCTACTCTGGTCTATAATATATTTCTGTATAGAAAAATGTGTTCTATGGCAAAGAAAATTAATAATAAATATACGACACAGTGAAAAGTTACTACGAGGATGTATGTATAAAGTTTTTTTTTTTTCATTATTCTCTTCCATGTTAAAAAATTTTATTGATAGCTTGATTCTTAACGTTACAAAAATATCTTTTTCTGCACCAAGTTTTTGAATAAATAGTTTCCTATTTCGTTACGTAAATCACTTGTATAGAATATATTCAAATAAAATACAAACATTTCACGTACTTTATTATTATATTAAATGGAATAAATAAAATTATTTAAAAAAAGTATGTGTTTTTTTACTAATTTTGTTGTAATCTGAAGTAAATTCGTGGTGGTTTATTTAGTTAATATTAATAGTACAATGACGTAATCCTTCTTGTATCTACATATGTTTAATGCTTTATGTTATTCACACAAAATCATGACAACCATACTATATTCAAAGCCATTTGTCATATCAACAACACACACAGGGTATAAAATATAATATAATAAATTTTAAATTTCATAATATAATATTTATGATTCTTTATTCATATTTTGGAAAATAAATATTTCGTTGCTAAACATTGTTGAATTCAATTTAAAGTTTTTTTTTTTGCAATCTATTGCGTAATTTTGTATTTACATTTCTTACATAGAAATTGAAATAATGTTAAAATACTTTTCATATTTCTAAAATCTCATAATGTGAAATATTGTAAACATGGATATATTAGCAGAATGATTTTGATGTAACAACAATTGTATGTATATTGAATCTTCTGAGCAAGTTTCACTTTTTCAGTTTGCTAAAATCATTCGGACCAACGCGCATAATATCAAAACTACAGATCAATATTTATTAACTCATAGCAAAAATTGCTTTCGTTTTGTTTTTTTAAACATTAATTACCGTTTCAGAAATAAAACGCTGGTACGTTAAATTATAAAAAAATACCATTTTCACGTCCAATAGTTCTTTCCGTGTTTATATTTTATTTTCGATTTAAAAGAAGAATATAAAACAATTTTTCGATTCTATTTTTACAATTCTAATTTTATTAAATATAAATCGGTAAAGGAGTAAACAAAAGTTAAATAAAGCTTTGGAGAAAATTGAATTCTCATCATTGAATTCTAATCAGTTAAATTAATTTGAAATTTGAAATATTTTGATTCTTTATTGGAAGATTTTTCAATTTTCACGTAAAAACAGAATTGAACAGGAAGGGTAGATAAAACTCGCTGGGATTTTACGACAATCTAGTTAGTTTACGTTTTCTTAATATTTTTTATTCACCACAAACAATGGCTTGGATGCTTGTGCATAAAATTGAGATCATAAATAGAGATAAATCCTCGATATAATCAAAACGTACATAAACACATTCTTAAAAATGACAGCATTTAGCTATACACATTGTGAAACGTCAAAATTTCATAATTTGGACGATATTGGCTACGTAATTAAAAAATCACCCTTAAAAGACAATAAAATACTTATAACAGGTATTTGTATGCAAACAACACCCATATTAAAGTATTTGATATAAATTCATATACCGTAAAATAAAATCAAAGAAAACAATATTCGTTAGCTATTAAGAACGAAGACACAAATGCTAAATATTAATGTAATAATGAGATATAAAAACAAATAAGAAAGAATGTAATATACAAGTGTATGAAATATTATATACTGTAAAACAGGAAATAAAGAATTAATAAAATTTTAGTAATCAAGTTACCTCTTATATCAAAACAAAAAAAAAACGCACGGGCATGACTGTTTCATGCCTATTTGTAATTAAAAATACACGTTTTTTGTGGTACATTTTAAAATTTACTCCTAAAAATCTAAAATTATACTTAGATAAACAAAAGTAAATCTTATAAAGACCTTAAAACATCATAAAAATCGTGTATTTAAAACAAATGAAATAACAACTAACAGAGTTTATTCTTTAGATTCTCGCTGTATTATTGGATATCAATGTTTGGACTATTTTTAATAAGAATTAATAAAATACAAATGAAATAACAACTAACAGTGTTTATTCTTTAGATTCTCGCTGTATTATTGGATATCAATGTTTGGACTATTTTTAATAAGAATTAATAAAATACTAGAAATATAGTGAATATATACTTGTATAATAATATGTGTTGTAATAACCTGTATGTGATAATTAGCTAAATTTGAGCTTAAATTGTGGTAAATCCTTTAATCCTTTAACATTTTACGAAAAAAACGTTCAGAAAAAAGTTGGGGCCAGTGGACCGATTTTGCTCATTCACGAACTTAAACTCAATTTTTAAGTTTAAACGACGTCACCAAAATTTCATATCGTTATTTTTATTTTTTATTTTTTTGACTTATCGTGAAGACGGGTGGACCTAAAACCAGAAATGGGCTAATTAGGAACACTTATACCAAAAGCTTTGTTTGTGTGGTTAATATTAGGTAGTATTACAAACTTTAGAGTAAAATTAATATACTCTGACATATTATGTATGTCGAGTATAAAATAATGAAAGATTCAGGTCTGTACGTTCTTTTTCGAATTGGCTATACATAAGTTTGTATGAATGCTTTGTGCACTTGTGTATGATATGTGCAATATGAGTACTTATATCCGTAATGATAAAAATTGTTTGTAAATATTATTATTTGAAAAAGTGTATGCTTTTATTTAAAACAAGTTTAAATACAAGTTAGTTTTTTAATATTAAACGTGATAATTATGTGTCATGTGCATTAAATTGATTCGGTCAAATCTCATATGTAACGTTAACATTCAATATATATATAACGTATAAATACTTGTACACGTATCCTTTTGATTAATTAATTATCTTTGAAAATCGATTTTAACTAGATCAATTCTGAGCTATTAAATAGCTTATTTTTAAATTACCTGGTCACAATAAAATTATTTTTTTTTTACTCTTTTAGAGTTGTATATAATAATTAATAAAATTTCTTGCGTAATATGACTATATTTAATTATATTAAACTTTGAAAACAATTTTGATCCCGATATCCTTTGATAAAGAATTAAAAAAAAAAAAAATAATTTATGATAAAGAATTAAAAAAATATAAAAAACTATTATTAACAATTTTATTATTGAAAACTGATTCAATCACGTCACCTGCTGCTGAAACAAGTTAAAAAAAGTCACATTGTTCGAATAGAAATGTATTTCGAAATTAAATTTTGAATAGTTTAAAGAAATTAGCACATAGTGCTAGTATTTTCATATTTTATAATTTATCAAGGTTCAATAAAGAATCGCCTTTAATTAGATAATAATTTAAAATAACTGAATTATGTTCATCAAAATATAATATAAGAAATACATTTAATGATTCGAGCAGTTTCAAATAATTCTATCAACGATAAGATACCAACTTTATTGTATTTAGTAACCTGGTCAAAAAATTAAATACTTAATCAAATTTGAAATTCTGACACACGTATCAGAAATATAAATAAAGAAAAACACAATTCGTACTTTTTGTAAAAATATAATTTTTTTATTATTTTGTCAATTATTTTTCAACTAAGAAACATCTCTATCTTGCTCAAAGTTATTTCATTTATGCCAATATTAATTAGCTGAGCGGTATTGCTTTATGTAACTTAAGAAATTTTCTCATATTTTTGTAATCACTAAATCTGCAATATATTGTTTTCCTTTTTAAGAATTGCCGATGAATCATAAAATTTTAAACAAGAGTTTTTCAAAATATTTAAGTAAAAAATTTACAAATATATTTTTTGTTGGATAACCATTAATTAAAAGATTAATAAAAAAAAAATGTAAAATAATCTCTTCTTATAAAAAAAATACTTAATGCATTATTATATTTTTAATAGTATTATTAATGTGTTATGCAAATTTTTAAAATATATATTTGTCTTCCTTGTCTTTGAAATAGCAACAAAATTCAGTTATGTCTCCCCAAAAAAATAAAAATTATTTCAACAAATATTCAATATAAAATAATCATATAAAAATACTTATACATAAAATACAAATAAAAGATTTAAAACAGATATCCAAAATATAAAATATCTTTTGCAAATCCATGCATTATAGTATTATTTCAGATTTAAAAAATAAAAATAAATAAAAAACTATAATCCACCCAAATTTATAATTTTAAAGTAGTAGATATCGTATAGTATGTTTGTAGCAAATTAATTTGAATATAACTTCTAAAATTCACTATCATTATAACAATAAACAAAAGTGTATTAATAATACCTGAAAAACAATGTTTTATTTTTTAATTTGATCGGCGATTGTGGAAAATTGCTGTGAAAAAGTCAAGAATTTACACCATGAGCACAATAATTTTATCGTTGATACGGAAATTTCTATAAAAGTCAATAAGGTACCCCATGATGTTCCACATTAAAATTAGCTAATTGTATATCACAGAAGGAATATCTATATTTTGCAGATCGTCACGCATATTTTACACCCATAGGGGGGATATTTAATTTGTTATATTATTTGAAATACCTATATATATACCATTCTTATAAAAATGGATAAATTTTATACTTTTTTTTATATTATTAGTATACATAATAAATATAATTTTTTATACACAATAAATATTTCCAATGTTACACTAAGCATAAATATTATTTCAAAGTCATTTTTAATATTTTTTTTTTTTTTCAATATAAAATATATAAATATTTGCGTGTAAGAAAATTGTCTGGAATACGAATTTGGAATATACCAGAGTATGGTCAACGATATCTAACAATTGAAAACTCCAATGAAAGAAAAATTGTTAAAAGTGGAGCTCCATCAATAAAGTCATATGTTCAACTCATTTGCGTTCAAGACTCTTTTAATCCATGGGAGTGTGCAAATACTATACAACCGCAAAATAGATTCCCCTCTCTTATGTAAGGTTTACCTAATATATATCAATTGTAGCTCCAAAACAAAAACCGCATAAATCAAGTTCCCTTGAAATCCTGTAAATCGTGCTTAAAGGGTTATTAATCGATTTATAATACGTCTAAATTTATGGACAGATATCCTGATTTCATGAATGATTTCGGTGACACAATACGCCGTAACAATCAATCACAAGATAAAATAAAAAAACTAAAAAATAAAATGTGTTAAAATTCAAACCGATTTTATAGATTTGAACGAGTATATTAAACAGTTTTCATGTATAAACATCATGTCATGTGTCATTTTAAATAAAGCATAAATTATCTAGCATAATTTTTTTATTTACATTTATTAATTTACACAGTAAATATTTATTAATCTAAGTTTATATTTACATGATTCTGGTACTTATTATAACTATCGTATAAAAATTAAATATGATGATGTTGAATGTTTTAAAATTTAATAGTTATATCTAAAAAGCAATATTGGTATTAATATAGCATTCATTCATGTTTTATTCAAAAATTTCTGTATATAACAGTAAAATAATAATATCTGTTTATTATTTTATTATTTTGATTAAAAACAACTGCAATAACAATTTTTACTGACAGAAGACAAAGTTGCAAGCACATCTTTATATTCGATGTAAAAGATAGAAAAATAAGTTTAAAAAATTATTTTTAATTTTTTGTAAGCAAATTTTTCTTGGAAACATTTTTTCGTCAACTATTTATACTCATCACAATTTGAGTTCAAAGTTTGCTAATGAGCACATATAAATATTTGCAATACAAATTAATACTATATATGTCTTTTAAGCTGAATGGACTACATACTTAGCATATTTTATGAATGTTAATCATTAAAATACTTCAAACATTGATACTGACCCATATATCCAGTATCTTAACATGTTGACACTGTTTTTTTCACTTGGTTTTGAATTGAGTTTAAAGCAGCCTCAAACCGTTATAAACATAATAAAATGTATAAGTTTAGTAAGATTCTGGCAACAGCGCTGGATACATTTAATATGGTACAAATCGATCTGCTCAATTAATTGCCTTTTCTCTTCCACTACTTAAATCGATCGGCTCATATACACACTTCGTATATGTAACACCACTGTTTTAGCTCCTGGGGTTAAAAAAGCAGCCTAACATATAGCTAGAAAATACCAATTATTTCTTTCGTAAAAGTGTTATTGATAACGGATGAGTTATTGTTTAGATTCGTGTAAAAAATAGAATTTCTATATAATTATTAAGCAATTGTTTCAGAAAGAAATTATTTTTGATTAAATACCTGTATAAATAAAATTTAAAAAGACTAAAAAAATAAAAAAAATAAAATATTTTATGAATTGAATAGATATGTTTAGCGACGTATTTTGGATGATGGCACTTATTACTTATATAACTTGGATGAAAGTAACATTACTATTTCACACATAGATCTAATATTTAACAAATTGTAAAAAAAAAACTCAAAGAGTTTTAGCAAATAAAACATATATTTCAATAGAGATATACAACACAAACGTTCGTTCGTTCGTTCGTTCATCTCCATCTCCAGTCACATTTAAATGTTTATTTTGATAATGACAATGCAATAATTTATTCATATATTTACATTGTGTATTATATGTTGTATATCTATATGTACTTATCTAAACGGCTATAGTAGGTACTCAACAGAATAATATTATTTTTTTTAAATATAAAATTAACCTACTTAACCTTTGATATGTTAGGTATTTTAATAATGTTTTATTATATAAGTGTTTTTTTATTCTATATATAGATATTATTGGTTACATAATTATATAACCACACTTTTTTGGGAATATTAACATTGGTAGGCAATTCCTAGATTTAGGATAAAAATGTTATCATTATTTGTAAGATCTAAAATCCTTGGTTTTAATTTTTTTTTGTTTTTGTACTCTGGAAATATACCGGTACATCAAATTTATCAAATCTAGTCTTGTAAGTTTCAAAATATGAATTTTTGCATACAAGTTTATAAATCAGAGCTAGTTAGACTATTTTTGCTAGTCTCGCCTCTCGTATTTATTGTTCTACGTCACTCTAAAATTTTTATTGTGTGTTCTTGGATTTAAAATTGAATCCAAATTCGCCATTATTCTTGCTGAGATTTCTTAGAAAAAGATACTCGTCAATGCATTTAATTACTTCTTTTTTTTTCAAAAATAGTTTTAGAACTACTTGCGTGAAAAATAATTAAAAGGCAGCCGCATTGAATCAATTTTTAGAAAAGTTACATTTTTATTTATATTTACTAATTTTTTAAAATTTCTTTTCAGGTATGGTTTATGCTGAGATCTTTCCCTCGAATTCACGCATAGAAGAATATGAATACTAACGGATAAAAAAAGAAAAGTTTTATTTACTTCATTTTTCTACAAAATATGAATGGTTTGTTGTTGATGAAGAAAAACGATTTTTCAAAATTTTTTTCTAAAAAAATGTTCTTATGGTTCATTTTGATTTCAATTTTCCACTAACTTAATCATATTGAAAAATTTACTAAATTAATTACACAGCAAATCAACTTTTGTTTACGTCTATAAATTTTTATTTATAATAACACTAGCGGACGTTTCACCCAGGGAACATGTAATAACCTAACGGTGAAATAATTTTTCAAATGGGACCAGTAGTTTTTAAGTTAATTCATTACATTATACAAACATATACATGTTTCCACTTTATAATATTAGTATATGTAAATACAAATCATATTTAAGAGAATGTTACAAAGGGATTGTTTGGCAAAATTTTAAAAATATCAGGCCTTGTACTCATTATTATTTTAGTTTCAAATTAATTAATTTTAATTTTTGATGAGTGTTTATTCATTTAGTTTTCATTTTTTTTTTAACATAAATATATTTAATAATTTACAAAATAGAATTCATCATAGTTCCCGCCTTAAGTTTGCGTGTTAAGCTATATCAATATGAATATAAAATTTATTTGAATACAAAAATAATATTTTAGAACATATCTGCTTGAATAGAGATTATGCATATAGATATAGATAAAAAATTTTAAAGTGGACAACTGCCATCTGTCCATAGTACGCAGTACAACTTAACACTGCCAAATACTTCAGTCACATTAAGGTTTTGTTTTAAATCCTGTATAAAAAACGCAGTTTATTTTAATTTCCCGGCCAATTTTTCCAAGTTTCCTTTCTATATAAACCTTTCCACAACTATTAGGAACTATTGGATAAAAATGACCAAATCGGTTCAGCCGTTCTGAAAATTTCGTCGTTATATATTTATATATATTTTGTGGCTAGAATACTCTATGTAGTTTCATAAGGCTTCCATCATATATCAAATTTTTTTATTTTAAAAATATAAGTTTTTACAATAAAATAGGGTAAAAAGAACCTTGAAAACAGTACATTTAATTCCAAATTCCAAATTTCTATGTATCCAATAGTTTTGGTAGAATAACTGATATTTGTCACTCTTTATAAGTGAATATCGTCGTTTTCGTATACAACACAGTAGATACCATGAACTTTATATTCTGAACAAAAACTCATTTTAGTCCAAAATAGATTTAACAGATTACCGAGTCAGACCGGCGATTTAAATTGGACTTAAAACCACTAATATGGAATTTGAGAGCAAATATATTTATGTGTTTTTTTATATTTATAAATAATGGTTAAAATTATACAAAAGGAAGTAAAATTAAAACTAATATATTTGTTGCTTTTAGATAATATTTTAACAATTTAAATACATTTTAACAATGATAACAGAAGAATGTATCCTCATAGCATTTTTATCCACATTATATTAAACGACCTACACATTATAATATTGATTGTAGCGCTATATTTAACAAATTCATATATTTTATCTATATAGTTTAATATTTTTCTTTAGATATTTAACATAGATTTAAACACCTGATATTTATCAATTTGAATCATATTCGTACCAATATAATATGTGATCTTTGTATCATACAAGATAATACCCACTGTGCGATATTTGTAGAAACTAGACATGGTATCGAAACAAGATAAATTACATAATTTTAAAATTAAATGATTTTAAAGAAATTTGTTTTATTACATGCAAGTTACGACTTTTTAAGTTGAGTTGCAATAACATATGAGTAATAACAGTTTATGTTTCTATTTTTTATTTTATATAATTATAAATTTAATATTTACTTTGAATAAAAAATAAATGATCAGTGAAGGGTTGGTTCACATTTAAATATTTAACAATTTCATGTTTTTATATTATTTATTTTAGTTTTTTGTTAATGTTGCTTAGTTTACAAAAATTGAACTAAAACTTTTTTTTTTATATTTAATGTTTCAAATTTGAATATTTTATTTATTTGTTTTTTAATTAATGAATTACTGCTAAATCTAACTATTCACAAAATTGATGTAAACTAAATCTGTTATTTTGTTTTTTCTGTTTTTCTCAAGTGAAAAATGTATCCAATCTTTCTCATCAATGAGTTCAAAGTTATATAACTCTTGATTGTGTTGTGTTGTTTTTAATAAAATGTTCCGGAACTCGCGCGACTTTCTCTTTTATGGACTCTGGATATGTTGACAGTCATGTCCCCGTCTTTCTTCTCGATGTTTTGTTTTTTATGTTTTGTTTGATTGAATACGAGTTAAATTAATTTTTGAAATATATCGAGATCATTTCTCCTCTCCAGGAATAAAATCCTGCTAAAAACTCTCAATGATACAAGAAATACTAAATGAAGCCAATAATAAAATTTGAGTACTTTCAAAAATACATACAGAGGAGACAATTTTTCATATATATGAAAAAAATTTTAATAACTTGTTTTTATTGCGAATTTTCAACTTTCGTGATCTGTGCATCATATTTCGGTTCCTACATTCACTTCCTTTTATATTTTCAAAACGTTTTTGAACTGAAGTTTCGTATTTTATAATAATCTTTTATGTACTCTCATGTAAACCAAATCTAGAAAATGATATGAATTTTTTTTTTGAATATTAATCATAACCTTAGTTAACTCTGGGAACCATCATATACCAGTTTTTATTTCTAAAAAACTAAACTAAACTACAACGTCCTTATTTAATTATATAAACCGGAATTGAGTTCTAATGAGAGGTCACCACTTTTCTTCTTTTATAATTAAATCTTATTAGATTGTTATAATATCACATTATACATTAATTGTGAAACAAACTATTTGCATAAAAATATTCAGTTTATATGAAATGTATAATAACAATAGATGCAAATCATTATGATAATAAATTTAGATAAATTATTTTAGTTTTTACCTTTATCTTTAATCATAATATAAAATAAAAAAAAATAGTAATAATAATAATAATAAAAAGTAAAATAAAATTTATTATTTATATTAGAAAATATTAACTAATAAATATCATTAAATACAAGTTATACATGCATATATATGTATATATATATAAATATACAAATATATTGACAAACATTATATTATATTCTTTTGAGGGTCTATAAATGGTAATATAATAGTCTTGTATTTGAAAATAATAAATAATTAATTGATTACGTTTATATTTAAAAATTTTATATATTTATGTATATCCAATTAAATATTTTTGCAATCATACATATTTAAATATACAAAATTTATTTATTCACATGCTTGGTAATAATTCTATTCAAGATATCAAATCTACTATATAATGTATATACCTACGTATATGTTGTACAATATAATTTTGTCAAACTTTTTACGAAATTTACTACACCCATTATTTTTTCAATTCGATTTTAAACTTTTATTCTAATTATATTAATTTTAGCCTAAAGTTTGTAACGCTTAGCGAGCGCACAAACAATATTTTGGTAAAGGTTTTCATAGAAACACAAAACACCGAATAAGGTAATTTCCGGTTGTCCGTCCGTCCATCTGTCCGTCATCGCGATTACTCAAAATCATAAGAAGATAACGAGCTGAAATTTTGGTGACTCAAAACATAAAAAATGAATTTACGTTGGTGAATGAGTAAAATCGGTTTATTGGGTCAAATGGATTCTTGATCCAACTTTTAAATTATTAAAAATAGAAGAAAAGTTCAAATACAAAAAATGTTTATTTTTTGAAACAAATAACGTTTATTTGATAATTTTTTCGTTAAGTGTTTGAGTTTTCCACTAGCTCAAATTTGGCTAATAGAGACAGGTAATAACAATACATATTATTATACATGTATACATATATAACTGTTTAGACTGGATATTTATAGTGTTTTATGAATGCTAATTAAAAATAGTTCAAACAATGAAATTCAATCATAGGTCCAGTATCCAGAATTGTTTGCTTGATTCTGTAACTGCGTCCCATAATTGCTGTCGTGCTGGACGTTTTGATGACTTCTATGCAGAGCTTGCTTCACGCGATAAGCGATATGCCTTCTCTTCCGACTAGCGTCAGGCAGTTGTAGTTAATAAAGCCCACGTGGCTATAGTTTTAATCATAAATACGTTACCGTGGAAATAAAAATTTAATGATTTAAATACACGCATCTTATGGGTTTGTATACTAGTTGTGCTTGCTAGAATTTGACGATAGTTCATGTCCTATTTCCCGTACTACTAAAACTAGTCTAGGACTAGTCAAGGACTAGTTTTAGTAGTACGTGAAATCGGACAAATTTCGTCAAATTCTAGCAAGTGCACACGTAACAGAGCTGTTTCCACCGCAACTTCTATCATATTTGCCATCACAGCATCCCACAAGTAATCCAGCGAACGAAACAGCTTCGTGAGAACCAAGGTTTGATTAAAAACTTAAATCTAGTAAAACTCGTTAAGGAGTAATCAATAAAAATATTTCAAATAGCAAATGCCATAATAAATATTATTAATTATCGATCAATGAATAGTTGGACGAACTGTTTCTTCAATACAAGAGGCCACTTATTTGTAGATTGTCCATGTTATAATAGTTGATCAATATAAAATAAATAATTGATTAAAAATCATAATAACAACATAACAACACAAACAGTTCACAATACAACACAATACAATAAATACATAATACACCTAAAGAGAAAGTGTTATGAATCTTTATATTTTTTAATATGAATTGACATTCTAATGAGTCTCAAATTACATCTTTAATTGAATAACAATGTCATAAATTATTGTTGTGTCTACAATACCCGATATCAGATAATCACACGTTGTTTTTTTTTGTTTAAATGTAGTGTAAGTGTAGTTAGTTAACCATGCTCATTCAAAAACAACATACAACGAACGGTTCACTAAATTTTACATTTCCTTCACATACTGTATAACTTACTTACTGTATGGGTAAATGATAAAGGTGTTAACTGTGAAATAATTTATATTATTATTATTACTTTTGGAATTTGATATAACATAAACAATATTCAAGAACGTTTCAGTTCATTTTGCAAAATAGTTCACGTACTTTTTTATACGTATGGTATTCTTTTGTTACTTTAAATGTATAGAAGTGAAAGTTTTTTGGTAGATTAGTTAAATTTGTTGACAGGTGGAAAAATAAAAGCTCCTTCTATAGAGCAGGTGTAACAAACATGGGTTAAGTGTGTATACACTTGTAATAGAAACGTGTATTATTACTGAATGTCATTTTATAAACACTATATGGTACAACTAGACGATTTTACATTGTTTCTATCTATTTTTGTTTGTTCCGCTGTAATTGTCGAACGAATTTGCTCACTTTCACGAAATCGTCATTGACACGTTTATCACAGCAAATATTATTACCGATAGTGAAGTTTCGGATTTTGAGACATCATTGGGACAAATTTTTGTTATTCTCACTTGCAGAATTATAAACTTTATAGTATAAATATAAGAATATATTATATAAAGTAATTACGATAATGGGGTGTCACCTCTATGTACTACCTAATAAGAATAGGGTTTCACCGTGAGTAAGGTCTACTGCATAATGGAAGCACTAGTTCACTTTACGACCAAATGCAAGAAGTGAAGATAACAAAAATATGCTTATAGTTTGAGTATTATAAATATGTGCATTAATTCTCAATACTTTGGAGAAATAGCTCCCAAACAAGTAATCCAAAAGTTTGGGTTCTTTTGATACAACATAAAATTATCCCATAAAATTGAACGTCATATTCATAAATCTGTTATTCAACTATCATGGCCGTAAGTTTTACATTATGAATGTGTGTCTCAAATTTCGATAAATTGTTCTATGCAATCAATTTGTACAAATCGATTTAAAAAAAAATTGTTATAAAATACTATGTATATTTTGGAATTACCTACAGAACGATTTTCTGGTAATGTTGCTGTAGTTTCTACAAGTTAATATATTCGAATTTCAATTACAGGTCAGGTTGGATCCTTATTATTTCTATTGGCAAAAGTAGATTAACTGTGCTCAGTATTTTTGGAATCTTATCATTTTAATTCTTTAATTATTTTAAATCGCAAAACCGAAAATATGAGTTTTACGAATTACTGTTATTAATGTTTTTCAATATCTTCTCGTTTACAAATTGTGTGTTTAAAATGTGGGCTCCACATTTATGGATAGTTTTTAAGCTTTGAGAAAGAAAAAATTTTATTCAAATAAACAGAGTCACAAGTAAGAATTTACATGAAAATTAAAATTTAACATTAAAAAAAAATAAAATAATATATTATTAGGTTTTTTTATTTTTGTAAATGAATTACCTTAGTCATATTTCTAAAAAGTAATTTTCTTTGAAAGTCAAGGTTCTTTATTATATTTTTTTTATGATATTATTAAATAAATAACTTTTGAATCATGCTATAGATATATTTACACACACACACACAACATCTACATATGAATATCATCATAAAAAAATATTAATATAATATAAATTGCTTTCATAATAATTTCATTTAAAAAAAAATTGTAACCAATAATTATCAGTAAACGGTATAACTGTGTATTAAATATCTTTTTATTAAAAGATGATATTAATGTAATGAACTTAAAAAAAAAAAATTAAAATTCCAATAATTAATACCAAACATACTTTTTTAAATACATACAACTACCTATTATTAGCTATACAGTGTGGTTTGAAAACTATTCATCGTTTTATATACTGATAATGATCCATGGGGCATGCGGTGTTTGTCGGGATGATAAGTGAACCGTTTTTTTTTTTTGAGAGAGGTCGTAATTGAATTTGAATCGATTGCACTTACAAGCTTCAAATTGACGTATATTTTTTTATTGTAATTGGAAGGTCATTTCATTACAATTTCAATAACCATTTTGTCCGAGAAGTAACCCATAGTCCGACAATCTGAAAATAGCACTTTTATGGTTATCGTTTATATTAAGTTATAAAATTGATTATGCACAATTGAAAAAAAAAAACTGGTGTGTGAAAGAAGTGCCATGAAAAAAATTTCTAAAGCGAAATAAAAATTAAATTTTAAGGTTAGGATAGTTTTGCCACAGAAATAGAAACTGGACGTACTTGATAATTTCAATGAAATTAAAAATGCATTTAAATAATACATTTTTTAATTACGTTTGTTAATTTTCTAATTAATTATTTCAAATTGATTCCCTTTTTCTTTACTAGATTGAAGTTATTAATTTTTTTTATATAAAATAAGTTCATAAAATATTTATATTTCTTTATAAAAAAAATCTGTATTTTATATGTATTAATTACAAGATAACACAAATAATTATTCATGTAAAACATTAAAAAAAATTTGAGACTTAAGTCACGTGTAAAAATGGTAAAAATATTATCTATCCTATAACAGCATAGATGTTGTTGACATGCACAATACATTGTGAGTAAAAAACAACAATGATTATTAATTTTTATCCATATATAAAAATAAATATTTAATTAAGAATTATATTTTCACGAAAAAATCTCCGAAACGTCTCCGAAACGTTTTCATGCCAAATATTTGGTATACACTTATATCTTATAAAATTTGGATAATTTTATTTTGAGCGCGATAATTAAAAAACATACAAATACATTATATATTACACTAAAGCCTATTTTTATTAAACGGTTAAAATTCTTATTGATTAGTAGTTATTAATTTTTATCCGTATTTTTATATTCCGAAATAATTGGATAAAATAGCGTACTATTTTTACAGATGATTCATTTTTTGTGTCAATCCTCCCTTAATAACCCTTAAAATAATATCCATTTTCTATACATATTTCTAAAACCACACTGTAAAACGTAAAAATATAATATAATTTTGTTTATACGTATGCCATGCGTGTTAATTTTCTAGATTTAATCATTCAAAATCATATAATTATATTAGTTTTTATATTCTTTCATTTTTTTTTTTTTTTTGAAACATATTTAAGTTTTACTCTTTCTATGTATAATAAATGTATAATGTGATGAAACTTTTCCAAAATAATATCAACTTATACTTTTTAATCAAAAAACAAAAATCTTTATAGCTATATAAAAGTAAGGTTCATCGTTCGTTATTCTTATTATTATTATTATTATTTAAAATTATCTAAAATTAAACAAATAACTTCTTAGTTTAACTTCATTGATTCAATCAACTCACAGGTATTAATCAAGAAATTAATTATTAATATCGGTTGGTATTGCAAAACGATGAAATTTTATTACTTTCAATATTGTGTAAACTTATATAGTCTTTAAATGATTGGTTAGTTGTTTATAGTTTACGATTAAAGAAGTTATCGAAAATATCAGAGTATAGGGTAGCTTACCTTATTTTTACTATACACAGCAAATGTTTTAGTCATCTATAATAATGCTCATTAGCTCTTATAAAAAAAGTTTCTGTCTACTTATAGATTTCCAAAGCATCCCAAAATTTTATTTTGATATAAATCTTTGAACAGAAAACATTCACAAAACAAATTATTTTCGTAAATATATTAAATAATATGTGGAAGTGTATTAATTTTAGTCTTAAGTTTGTAACGCTACGTAATATTGTCCGCGCAAACAAAATTTTGGTATAGGAGCTGGTAGAATCACCTAATTAGTCCATTTCCGACCGTCCGTCCGGGTTCGTCCGTCATCACGATACTCAAAAACAAATATAGATAGAGAGATGCAATTTTGGTGACGTATTCTAAACATTAAAAGCGAGTTGAAGTTCGTGAATTAGGAAAATCGGTACATTGTATTCTTCATCCAACTTTAAACTATAAAAGATAGAAGAAAAGTACAAAATAGAAGAAAGAATAGAAGTAAATTCAAAAAATGTTTTTTTGAAACAAACAACTTTTGTTTGAAGCAATACATATTATTTTACTTGTATACATATATAACTGTATAGACAGAATATTTAGAGTATTTTATGAATGCTTATTAAAAATAGTTCAAACACTGAAATTGAATCATATGTCGAGTGTCTAAACAATTACGTCTGTAAGTTGTTATCACCACTTGTTTTACATTAAGGCTATTTGGTAACAAGCGTGTCATAATAAGCTAAGCAATTCATAAGAACTGTTTCAAACTAAATTGTTCACTATTTAATTTTGGCAGTTTTACGATGTCATTATTAATTTTTTTTTGTTACTGCCTGTAACAAAATTTTCATTTCTTCGTTGATACAGTGATTCAAGGGGATAGAATAAACAGTTAAATATTATTACGCAATTCTTTTTGAGTCTTGATGCCCGTAAACATGTCGTGTCGATTCGAAAGCGAAGCAATCATAAGCTCGCTTCAAGATTTTTTCCATTTCTTAAATACACAAGGATGATTTATTTGCAATCGCTTATGTATGACGTCATTTATATCGAATTTGCTTAGAAATTCAATGAATGTAAAAATAAGATTTATGTTACATTTGTGTGAAGTAAATAATTTTAAATTAGAGTTATAAGAAAAACGATGATAAAATATTCTTGAATCATGGCATCATCATGTCTAAATGATGTCCATCCTATATTTTATAGTGGACAACTAAACGATTGATGAACGCATAACAATAATTATGATTATTAATATTGATTTTGATTATGAAAAAAGTACTAAAATTATATAAAATAATATTTGATGACCGATTGAATTAATATTATATCGGTTGTACGTGTTACGTCTTCAAATAATAATATATTATCAATTTTTTTTTATTAAAAACTATTTTAAATATAAATTCCAACGGAAATTGATTTAATTTTTTTTTTTTAAATGACTACCGTCATATAAAATATCTGCTATATTACAAAATTTCAAATTTATTTTAAATAAAATAATTTGATTTGACACCAATAATATTAAAGACATATATCACAAGAAAATTTTTATTATTCAAAATATTTCAAGCTTTTGGATTTCTTTTCAAAAGAGTTTAGTTTATATTAATAATCACAGAGTTTCAGAGTACATAACCACCATTGACAAAAAACTGTCAAGCATTTAATCATATACTGAACTTTTTGAAATGAAATTTTTTTCCATTAACGTTAAGCAAAGTCAATCCCTACTGCTAAGTTAGTTATATAACAAAGTAAATACTAAATCTATATATATTAGATGAGAACCACTAACATATTACTTAAAGCATTAGGATCTCATCTCATAAATTAAAACAATTTTCATGTTTTAATATTTATTTTATTTTAAGTGGAGAATTTAGTACCTTAGTATAAGTTCGTTAATACTGCTGCTTCTATATATACATATATATATATATATATATATATATATATATATATATATATATATATATATATATATATATATATATATATATATATATATATATATATATATATATATACATATATATACATATATATATATATATATATATATATATATATATATATATATATATATATATATATATATATATATATATATATATATATATATATATATATAAAATGGTCAATGACAATTAAAGCACATTTCTCCATCGAGATCTAAACGAGAAGAGTAGTATATTAAAACCATCTTTGTTGGCTAAGTGGCTAGCTAGTAGATCATCGTAGTTAAAAATAGTCACTTACAAGGTGGCTGACAGTAGCGCATCAATAACGCATCAATAAGGCACAGTTATTTATAATTCATTTTGTAGTCAATGAATGATTTAACTTATTAAGAACAAATTTTATATAAATAAAGTGGATTTGAACGTCAACTTTAGAGTCTATAAAAAAGCTCCCTAGAGTCTTGTATGTAATTATTGTGTGCTTTTAAATTAAGATACACGTGTAAAACAAAAAAAATTATTATTATTACATCGATATTACGCGAATAATTAACTTCAATATTCAAATATTATAAAATTTGGTACGCATAATTTTGACATGAAAACGGTATATATGTTTAAAGATATACTTTAATAAATATATAATAAAATTTTGATTTTTACTATGGGATTTTTTTTACGGAAAAACACTTCGCCATACCCTCCGTTTTCATGTCAATATTCTATATACCAAACATGGCAAATCGTGCAAAAATTGGCAAAAAAAAAATGTATAAGCATTACATTAATACTAGCGGCTCTATCAAAAACTCAACTCCAATATCTTGGTTAGTTTTTTATATTATAAATACGTATTTCAACTACAAATGATTATTATAAATTAGCAAATCGTTAATTTATTCTTTGCTTATTTAAAAAGAAATAGAAAATATAAATAATTGAACAAAAATACAAAATTAAATTAAATATATATTATTAAAATTAATCTTGCTTAAATAAATCTAATTGTTCATACATTGTCTCTGGATATGTTACTACACTAAAGCATAATTTAAACAAAAATCAATTTAATAACAAGAGTAATTTTAATGAATGAATATAATTAAAAATATTTCTGAATGCTTTATAACTGTTATGGCTGATATTAGGACTGTGAAATATAGGCGATGTTTGAGAAAGAGAATGAAATAGAGGTTTTCAGTATGAATGTTTAAATTTTTGAAATTAATATTGTCAAAATGGATTAGTTAATTCTGGTAAATCTTTAAAATTTATGCAAAATTTTCTCAATAAGAATCTTTTGAAAATATTAGTTTACCAAATGATAATCAATAAAAATTCTATAAGTTTTTTAAATAAAAATTCAAATTCGCTCCAGCGATATACTCCAATATACTCCAGTACCATCAATATACTCCAGTACCAAATTTTATTGTAATTTAATTCTATTAAAATTTATTTTTGCTAATTTATTTTTATTTTATATTTAGTTTTAAGAGCCAAAGAGTAAATAACGATCAACTAATTTATACCATTGAAGACTGCTTTGTAGTCGAAATACGGATTTCTAATACTAAAAGCTGACCTATAAACTGGGGCGAATTTAAAATTTTTATTTTAAAATTTATATTTTAGATTTTAGATAAAATTAAGAATAAATCTAAAATCTAAATTTTAAAATAAGCTTTTAGTATTAGAAGTCCGTATTTCGAAATCCGTATATATATATATATATATATATATATATATATATATATATATATATATATATATATATATATATATATATATATATTTAAAAAATTAAAGATTTATACTGAAGCATATTCAGAGTTTTAAAAAAAAATATAACTCGTTTCGGTCAGATCCTCGCTAGAAAATAAGAATTATCAATTAGACTCCCAGCTATCGATTCTTTATTGTCGAGACTAAACAATATTAAAAATTTCCATCATTGTACGTTTGGCTTTATCCTAATTTCTTCTAGCACACTAACGGCAATCCATCTTTATGTAAGGGTATTGTTTTAAATAACATTAACATGTTATGTAAGCACTTAAGTTGAGTAATTCTAATTAATTTGCACGGTCTAGCAAATTTAAAAATCAAAATTGAATTTTCATAACTAATTAAAAGCAATTAATAAATATTACTACTTATACTAACTCAACAGATCGATTTATGTATGTATGTGTACCAATTATTGAAAACAATATATTTTGAATTTAAGAGCATTAAACGTGCTGGGTACATAAAAGATTCCGTATTTCTTTGATTAAATAAAACATTTGAGGCGCTCATTTAATTATCTCCTTAAAAATAATAATCCAATGAGAAAACTTTGTGAAGAGTAAACATTCCGTGTTAACCATTAGATTAGTTTTTGCCATTCACAATGATGGAGCATTAGGTAGAAATTAACAAGAACAAAATGTAAAAATGTTTAAAATTCAGCACATCATGATTAACGAGTTTTTATTATATCGCAGTTGAACTTTATCGCTACATAGTAAGTTTCTTGACAATTCTATTAATGGATCAATGTATACAAGAGACATATATAGGGAAATGATAACTTTAGTAGGTCTAACAAGAAAAAGACCTCAAACATATTTAAATAGCCCTCAGTTTCCAGATAAACCAATTATGCATATTATCTAAATAGTTCTTTGATCACGCATTCACTGCATGATCGCATTAAGGCTTGTTTTATCGATTCTATTTTTTGTATAAAACATATTATATTACAAATATTATAAATATATATATAAATATATACTGTGCCATATTGCATATTAATCATATTAATAATAATAGTGAACTATTATTAATAAATAAATAAAATAACCTTCAAACAACCAAACAAATTGTAGAATACAAATGTTCACGTGAAGTATTGTTCACAATGGACTTAAGAAAACGATTCAACTATTTTCAAACGTCATTTTTATCTTATTAGAAGTGGCACGCACCTTTCCATATCAAACTAGCAGCAACGAACTGTGCCACATATTTTCTGAATGGAATCTCTATGTTTTATTAGCTGAATTATCTATATCAAATTTATCCGTATATTTACAAGTAGGAATAAGTTACGGAGTCCTCAATTTAGATTTACAATACTGTGTGCAGCAGATATCTTTACAATATGGGAAATGTTTTGGTTGAATTCGCTTACACAATTATAATTATTACAAATTAACGGTTATGTGGAGTCATATGTTAAGAGTATGTAGATCCAGCACATAACAATACTAGTAGGTACAATAATCGTTATTTAATGCTATTATATTTTGATCCGTTTAATAGTTAAACTAGTTGGTATATTACTGTTCATTATTCTGAACTGAACTGTAATGAAAATAGTTGTATTAGTGATATCAAGTCATTGAAATATACACTTTTAAAAATTTGTATAATATTACTTAGTTATCATGTTTGTGTCTACGTAAAATTTTGAAAAGTGGGGCGTTTTCTTTTTTGTAACCCGTAAAATATTCGATTGCCTCCACAGACATACTTATTTGTGCTATCTAAGATTATTCGTCTATTTGTGCTATCTATCTGGAAATTATTTAAAAACAAATTCAAAGATGATTTTTTCCAACAATTGACAAAACGGGATGTCCATTGTCCTACAATATAAAAATTGCTATTTTTCACAGACAAAATTGTTTTTACATTTGTTAATGAATGTGATCCTCCTGAACCAATAATAAAAATGGATTTCTATCAGTTTGAGGCCTGAACTTTTCATAATTTTTGTACAGAAACAAGTTGTTATACTTATCATAACGAAACCAAATATGATTTGAATATGTTATGACGTTTTTTAGTGGAGACTGTCTATGTTCCAAATATATGTACACATTTTATACTCGACATATAAAATATCTGAGACTATATTAATCCCAAAAAAAATAAAATAAATTAAAATAGGTACCTGAAATTTTGTTACCATAAAAGATAGAAAACCAAATCATGAAATGTTTCTTTGCTAAACAAACAAGTTTTTTTGTTTTGTTTTAAATTCTATTAAGTCACTTTTCAACTTCTAAGATCATGCAATGATTACAGTACACACAAGGTTTGAAATGTTTCCAATTTACCCTATAAATAAATATAATTATAATGCAGGTTCTTATTATGTATGTATGTTTAACTGTACGTACTGCATATTTAGATTATTCGACGAATGGTCAAGATTAAAAATATAGAGAGTATCTAAACAATCAACACTGTTGGTTGGTACCTTGTCTTATTTTTTATTTTGGTTTGATATAAAGACAATGTTGAATGGTGATTACGTCTTTACAATACCAGTCTCAAATTAATTTTTCATTATTATTACGAAAGCTAGCAGAGCGCACCAATTTGTTATCGAATTCACTCAAACTCAAATACAGAGTTTTCTTCAAATGTACAAAAATAAAAGACATTCTTTACTCTTTTAAATGTTTAGATATCATAGAAATTTATATATGGATATTCGGTTCAAAATCATAGCCATCATGTAATCAAAATCTGTTTGAACTAATTGATGTTGGCTACTTTTGTCTTAGACACACGAGACATTTTATAACAAAATATTATTATCGAATATTATTGGTAACAGTTCCTTATTATCGGCAGGAATACAATAAATATATGAACTATTGCAGATCAGTACCGACTACCTAAGTTATTAGTTAGTTATTGAAAGATCACGTTATAAGAATTTTGTATACATGCTGAGCTATTGTCTACTATTATGATAGGTATATTATGCTAGTGATGCCTGATGCTGTGGAATTTAGACTACTCTTCTTATAAATAAACAACATTATATACATATATGTTATGTATTGGATATCCTCCATCTAACCGGCTGTGTATCTATAATATTCGATACCATAATTTGTAGGGATATAAGTTAAATATAATATAACTTCATAATATAAACATTAATTCAAACAAACAAGTATCTTATCTAATACCTAACGGCTTAAAGACTTCTTGAATTTATTTTGTATTGAACCGTTTCGTAGAGAATTTAACAGTATTGTAAGAAATTTTTTTAATAACTTAACAAAATGTTAGAGGACAACGACTTATCAAACTGCCACAAATACCCGTTTCTAACCCTTAATTCTGAATGAACTTATGAATGATTAATTATTATTTAAGAGAATTATAAAATGTTTATATAAATATTGACTTGGAAAGATAATTGGTCACAAGGAAGTTATGTTTCAAGGTATATTTGTAAGAAGTGTATATTCTGAATAATTAAAAATTGCGATGAATTATTGTACACGTGATCGTTTAGATATACAATTAAAATCAGTACATTAAAAAGATGATATCCATGTATATGTATTAACGTATGTGAATATTTCTTGTGTATATACTAACAGCATATATAGTATGTGTAAATAGTGTATAGTAACAGTTGCAAATATAATATTTAGCCAGTAGTATCATAAAAATCACCATTCTTGGTACTGAAATTATGCTATGACATTTTCATACGTAAAATGTGAATGAATACTCATCTTATACTTTTGCCGCTAGATCATCGTGTAAGTGCTCTCTTAATTTTTAATAATTTTTATTTCTAGACCCTCATTAAAATAAGAAGAGAAAAGATAAAAAGAGCAGTTTAATCAATTCCTGTATGTCAAAAATGCTTCATACCTGCTTTGTTGCTACTTTAAGAGGATTGAGGATTGTCAGAAATACGAATAATAAAACGAGAAATATTTATTCATTATCGACATAATTTTTCATATTTAGAAGCCCATAAATTCATTAGTTGGTTATTTTCCGTTTGCATTTAGGGATGATAGTATTCACTTCAAACCTCTAGACATTAAATAGAAAAATATGCCATATTTTATAGAAAATAGAGTCATAATTAATAAATAACCGACTCCATTGCATGAATCAGCAAAAAGTTCACATTTGTGTATATTTAAATTCGTACAAAATCAAAATCTTCGAATCATCATCGAACGACTGACTGCAAACACAAATTACTTGTTTGCAGAGGGGATGTGCTAGAATCTCTGAATGGATTCTGATTATGTTTTGATAATCGCCGTTGGTGGTTGCTCCCACGAGAAACATATGGTATATATTGCCTCTTAAATTTTATGCAATTTTAAGATAAAAACACTCAACTAAACATATCAGGACTGGTGCCAAAGAAAATATATGAAGATTGTCAAATGAAGGTATTATTTTTGGACCTTTTTTCAGACGGGTAACTCCAGATCCTTGTTTATAATGTCCGGCTAAGTTATCAGCAGTAAACATATTATGTACATGGTGGGGTATTTTTACTACAACAACCTATAGAATCTACATATATTAATTTTTGCCGTGACGGCGTGACTAGAATCTATGTACAATAATTAATCTTAACAGATTGGACTACCAGTTATTGTATTTTCAAATTGATTTACTTCGGACGATAAACAAACACATTAGTGTAAAACAAACTTTATAATCTACTAGTTACTAAACAATTTTATAATGTTTTTTTATTTTCGTTCGTAAAGCCAAACCTTATGATATGAAGTAGCATATTTTTGTATAATTATTCATTCTTAGATATTTCATACAAACAAACACAAGATGGCGGGCTAGCTAGTCTATAGATACATTATATTAACTATCTATAAAAGATAATTAAAAATATCAATCATTATTTTCTCTATGGATATTGAATATTATTTTATTTTATTTATTTTTTATGAAAAATAAAACCAACCTATAAATACCTATAAACAAACAACTAAAAGGGTTGTTCAATACTCCATTTTATTTTAAATACAAATTGTTGACACATTCATCAATAATGATGATGCTGTTTTTTTGTTTTGTTTATAAATCACCGTCTCTCTTCTATACTCTACCAAAAATAGTCTATAATGTTTCTAATCTATGGAGACAAGCATAAAGCCAAACTCCCATAGCAGTAAAAATTACGCTAGAAATGTCAAGCCATGCAGATGGTAAAATTTTCTTTAAACATTTTCCTTTTATTTAAAGTATTCTTTTAATTGTTTTTCAATTAAGTTTAAAATTTTTATGTATAAAAAATTCTCCCCAATGATTTCTCAGTATCCTCTTTCAGAGGAGAGTTTAAAAATCAAACGCTTGTGATAAAAGTTAAAGCAGTGTTAATCATTGGGATCTGGATATATTGGCCATCTGAATTTAAAGAAATATAGTACCCACTGGTTTAAACTTGGAATAAAAAATAAATTATGAAACTAAAAAGTAATTTAGTTTCATAATTGCTCAAAAAAAAAAAATATATATAAAAAATAACTCAGGTTGATTGATTTTGGCGCACTTGAAAACGAAAGATGTAGAAGAAGCTTTAATATTAGGTGTTTTTATTAAAATAGGCAACTTTCTATATATAAAAATATTTTTCTAAAAAACACTGGCTTAGTTTTTCAGTTTTTTGTACTTATGTTTGAATTTTTTCGAGGAATTAATGAACAAAATGCGTTTCGATAACATACTGAAAAAGCTTGGTCATAGCCCTTTTATAATAATAAAACTTATTGAAATCGGAAAAAATTGTATTTTTTAGTCATAAAACAAGTTATTTAATCTATAAGTACTTATAAGAGTATACGCTATATTAACGAATGTAGTTCTGAATAAATAAGTCTACTGATTATCTTATCTCTCTGCTGAGGGATCATTTTGAAAAAAAAAAAAAAACCATTGACCATAAGAAGTGTAAATTTGAGTATTATGTTAATTCATTTTTTCCCGCTATAAAAAATTTTTAAAAGATTGCAATTAACTAAAACTAATTAGTTTGTTGGGTTGATCATGTTCATTACATGTTTTATTATCACATAAATGATGTTTTATGACGTATTGTGTTACGGTTATGGAAGCTTGGACTCATAAGCAGTGGTGAGTGTTGTTATTTGTGTTGCTTGTAATCACTTTAAGTTTTGTGTCTATGCGGTGGTATTATCGATCGACAGGTTTTTGAAAGATGTTCCAGAAACAATTTTAATTACTATCGGCGGCGGCCCAAGAGTGACGCAATCAATCACCACACACAAATACAATCTCACTACTTTATCAAACTTATTACATATAAATATAAACACGAAGAAACTATTCACTATATGATCGTGTTAATTCGGTGAACGATACGAGAGATCATCTTCACTTACTTGAAGAAGATCTATCTATTAATTCATTTATCTAACGTTCGTTATCTATCTATTTTTTGGTCATTTTTGAGGTACATTGTAGGATGTTGTTGTTGTGGCTTCTTAGGTATATTATTACTTTAACCTTTTTGTCTTGAATAGATTTTTTAAAAGAAATTATGATAATGACCGTTAGATTATTACTTTTATTATTTTTTACTTTCATTATAGTTCAAACAAAATTTAAACAAAATACACTTTACACACTAAAATTTCAGCAAAAAGACTTGGCACATACTCTTTCCTGTACGATTATATCAAAAATTTAGCGAATAGTTCATTCGTTTCATTTTTACGCAAAATAATGTGTTTTTTCTTAAACAACGACTTTAATTTGTAGTCATCCTTTAACGGATTAAATAGATAAATATCAATGTGCCTATATAGTCTTTATAGGATTCGAAAATTTGCGTTTGCTGAGTTTCGCATTACGGTAGATAGAGGCTGAAATCCTAAAGTGGGGATCTAGTTACGGGCAAATTTTTGAAATAGTTGTGATTGGGATAAATTGAAGTCTAGTTTCTCTTATTAATGAAAATACATTGAGTATGATCGTCGCCAGCAAGGCATTAGTAGATGTGGACATGTGAAATATTAATTTGTCTATAACTTTTGTGTTTTGGAATACGATATTTTGAGCAACAACGAACAAATTTTTAAATTGCGATTTTCACACCGAGACACTAGAAATTACAGAAAAAAAATTGCGGTATATGGAAATTTTTGTGTATACTGACTTAGTTTTCGCGGTACTAAGGGCCGTCCTATCTTTTCTGTCATGACTTCCATGAAGTGTTAAAATTTTTTTTCAAAATCGAATTAAATTCTAGGTCAGCACGTGATCGACGGCATGCCGTTTTTTATATTTCATAGCTGTTACACATACGATTATGATTTTATCAATAGGATTTCATGTCCGGTTCAGCAATCCCTGTGTACGTAAACTGATGTGAAACTTTTTAAATTTTTATTATTTTTTTAGATATTAGCCAACAACTTTCCAATATGAAGCAGACAAATCCTTGACAAACATATTAGATCATTTTTCCTATTAAACGGCATTGTATAGATAGATGACTAAAAATTCATCAAATGTTTAGATTTTTATCATTTTTCACAAAAATTTTACTAAACTCTTTAAAATGCTATCCATAAAAGCTCCAATGATTATATTGTATTAAATTTAAATCATCAAAAACAGGAACAGGAATTATGACGTCTTCCCTAATCCCACAATTTAAAAAAAAAAGAAAAATTATTTATTCTATTTAATTAGTTTAATTTTAATTAATTAAATAATTTTAATTTTATAGTTTTATTAAAGTAATTTAAAATTGGAAAAAAAAACATCACAAATACATACATTAAAAAAATGCACAATAGTTTTACTATTTTACTGTTTAAAATCTGTTTTATATGCAATTCACATAATAATTATAATACAATTGAATTACCCGACAATGACGTCATTCACTTGAATGTCGCCATTATAATTAAATGATGTGCAATGAATTTGACAATTGATTTTTTGTTTTAAAAAACTCAATTTTATATAACTTTTGAATAAAATACAATAATATTCTATAAGTCCGATTTATTAAAATTTATTGTTCTTATAGTATAATTATATGGATGTTTTAAAATTACATTCAGTATTGCAGTGGCAGATTTCTATTTAGACATCATTGTTTGTACATTTTTAAGGGTTTTGTTATGATGTAATAAATATTTGAGGCTTTTGTCAAACGGAGAATCTTCTGGATTTAAATGAGAAATGAAATTTCTTAAGAGCAATGAAACTGAATGACATTTTGAGTGTAATTATGAATATATGTTCGATAAATATCTGTTCGCCATAAGACGTTAAAAAAATCTAAAACCTAACTAAAAAGTTTTAAAAAAATTTAAAGAAATAAAATGTGACATATTTTTATTTATTTTTTTTCATTCACTATTTGACGCTTACTAAACTGCGTCGGATGTGATTTTTTCTCGGAATCAATTTGAACTACAGTGGGAATTGACCAATTGCTAGACTCACTTAATATTTCAGATCCACATTTATTTCGACACGCTGATTGCACCTGTTCCATGCATCCTTGTACTATATATATTAATCCATCACCACAATTAATAATAGTGGCGACGACAAATTCGCACCCACGACCTACCGAGCCCGCAACTGCGTACATTTCAGTCGCCGACGTCATAGCCAACTGATCTAGCAAGGGCGGTAGTCAATAGATTATAATTAAATCTAAAAACAGAATATAGAGTAAAGAGTGAGTTTCTACTTTTTTTTCTGTATAGCTTCGAAAATTTAATAATCACGTTAATAAACCAAACGAATGTAGGTCCTTAACGAAAAAATTGTACACAAATGTTATAAATTTTAGTATTAAATACGGATCTTTAAATTGATAGATAAAAAATAATTAAGATACAGTAATTTTATTCTTTTCTGGAATTGTTTAAGTTTTAAAGGAATCGGGTGCATTTCCAAAGAAGGTTTTTCCACAGAAAATAAAAATAGATTTTTTCCTATAACTAAAAGATTATCAGCATTGTCCAAATTAAATACATTAATTTATTTTAACTTTATGAGAAAATAAAGTTTGTATTTCAATTATAGAATAATGTTAAAATTTAATGAATACTAAAATACTTTATATTCACATATTTAAATACCATGGTATAAAGAATCACTACAGTGGCGGTTCTATTTATTTTAGACAAAAAAAAAAGATAAACATTACATTAGATTAGATATTATTGTATTTAAGACTGATGCTTATAAAATAAAGTACTATCTGGTTTTAGTGCATAGAAACTTCTTTCATATTTCGTATTCTATGTATTTGCTATCAAACCATTTTTAGCCTCTTTTCATGAGCCAGACTTTTGAGTCAAACGTAACTATAAATAAAATTTGAATTTTATTTTGCAACAAATTTATTTATTGGCAATAATGTATTATTTGTTGAAAATATTTGGCGACACTACATGAGTATTTTTAACACACTTTAATTAGCTTTACCTATATCAGAATTAATGAAAAACAATCTACCAAATACATTTTCCGCTAGATACCTGAATCGCTTAATAAAGGCGTCATGCTAAGATCTGATAGTTAAAAAAAAAGCGGCCAATTCTTACATTAAATATAAATGACAGTTTTATAATCAAAATAAATATGCTTTATTTCGAATCCGAACTTTAAAGTAACAAATAATTTTTAAGGCTGGATATTTTGTTTTTCAACGACATTCCAATAGTTGTTATGTTGGCTAAATTTTTTTAATAGTTCATTTGAAGCTGTACAAGGACATGCCTAGCGTCTTTACTTCACGAACATTAATCTGAATTTATTTTTTGAAATCTTTAAAAATAAGCAAGAAATGGACATTCAAAATTCCTAATTAAACAAAAAGATAAATTTATTTCAACTGTTTCTCCTCCATATAAATTACATCTTAAACATCGTTTTCAAAAATGAAATAGATATTATAAACTTTGATACCTTATAACTTCGTTTTAATCAAATTTAATTTAATTTTCAAGTTTTATAATGGAATGAGTCTAGTTTCACATTTTGATGTGAAATTATAGTAAATTCAGTATCAGTCAACATATCCGTATTATAATTTGTTAGAATTAAATAAATTTTAATAAAATACAATTAGAATAAAGTGATTAATTGATAGATTTATTGTATATTACAATGTTCTTGTATATAAATGGAAAAAAAAAATTTCAAATTTGAAATAATATCCATCTGTTGTAGCTAATTATTTTAAAGATGCAAAGAAAACTATAACCTTTTGATTTAAAAAGTTTTAAAAATTAATTTGTGTTTTTCTTCAAACGGCTTTTTTCGTAAATTACTATAAGTTTGTTTGTGCCTTAAATGTTATAAAATATTTGGCATTTTCGTAGTAATTTGGTTTGATTGAAAAAAAAAAAAGAAAACCTCTTAAAATTTAGTAAGTAGTGAGTAAAATAATGGAGCCTTAAACGACGACTATGGATGAATAGTAGCCAGTAAAAAGATGATGATGCTGATGATGATGGCTTTAAGAAACTATGCTATTAAATATTGTAATTAAACTGGCGTTCATTTAATTTTAAATAATAATCACACACTTACAAATATGTTGTTGGTATGACGAAGTACGATATATTTAAAATAAACAATGATAGAAAATTCTATATAATAATAAATATTGATTGGTTATTTATTTTATATAAATATCTTTAATATATATTTTGTTTCTCTCTTCTTTTCTCTCTCTCTCATCGAACACAAAACATACGTAATTTATTCTTACATTGTAATCAGAAAATATTTTATATTCCATTCTAACTTATATATAATTTATATTTCGAGTATATTTATTGTCTCACTACATAATCGATCAAATTATTATTGATAACAAAGGAAGGATAGAGATATATGATTGAATTTTTAGCTATTTGAAAGATAGTTCTTGTTTTCATCACGACAATTGAAATCGAAAATCCCATGATATTATAATTTTTGGAAAATTTTGCAATGTTTTGCTGTGATCGATGGGGTATTTCAACCGACTATGGAATTATATATATATATAACTAATCGATAGCTTAGACTATCTAATTTAGTCAAATAAAAGTGGGCATTAAAAGCGCTTAACTTAAACTAGGTTTTAATTAGTAAAATGTTAATATGTATTTATTATATACAAAGCTGTAGATAGAAAAATGTTTTAAATGTTAGTCATAATATAAGAATGATTACGAAACCTCATCAAATCTAATTTACGAAAAATTCCACAAATCAAAAATCTTTTCTCCGTATAAAAAACTTATTTTTTGGGAAAAAAAAAACGAATTTGGTTATACATAGTGTTTTAAGAGAAAAGTCGGAAAATAATTGAAGTAAAGACTAGAATATCATCAAATATAAAAAACCGTATAATTGCTACCATCAGTAGAAATGAGCACATAAAGGGTATTTAATAGGGCTTAAATTAGAAAGCTATTGGTCTGGTCTTGATAAGTAATGTACATAGATGGCTTGTTGTTCATTTTTATGGTGTGTGTCGTGAATATGTCGTCTCCTCTTCGTCTGTTTAAGTTAATTATCGTTTTGCAATTTTCTTACCTTTCTGTTCAGATGTATATTTTTTTAGTTAAAAATAATATGTTAGCCTCTTGGTTCGATATTTATATGATCTGTGTATACAGTTGATGTTATTTAAAAATAATTATGGGGCCGGACTTTGGTTAATAGAACTTAGTTACTCTGTGATTAATATTCTATACCTATATACATGGATAAAGATTTGTCGTGTTTTTATTTTGTAATAAATAAAATTGTTTTTTATTTTGATATAAAAACATCCAAGTGATTGTCGTTTAAAAAAATATCAGTAGTTTTTTTCAAACTTATAATTTCAGTACAAAAATTTAATTAATATTTGCACAAAAAATCCAAAGAACGATTAAACGGATTTGGTTTTATTATTATTATTATTATTAATATTATTTTTAGTGCGTGGTTTTTTTTTTTTGCATTATAATTAAATTCTTTTGATAAAATTACTTTCAGTTCGATTTTAATACAGATTAGAAGTGATTGTGTACAAATTGTAGCTTTTGTACTTGATCTAAGGTTTAAGGCCTGATACACAATGATGTTGTTCGATAAAACGTTTTTGCTTAATAGTGTTTAAAACTTTTTCTGACATTTCTTTTTTTTTTCAAAAATAACTAATGTCCATTGTTTTTCGCAAATATTTTTGTTTTGTCTTTTGAATTTTTCTTTAGTATTCTTACCAATTCATCCAAATTGAAATGGAAGCAAAATTTCTAAGGGTGGGAGAACATACTACCGATTTTAATCGAATTCAAAATATTTCTCTGGAAAAATTCAAATATGTGGCTCGTCGTAGTAGATATTTTTAATAAATACAATTTCTTGAAATTATTTTAAAAAAAATGAAATCTTTTAAAACCTTGTGCAAAAAATAGTTAATATTGTAAAATTTGCTACAATTTTCAGGGTAAATAAATAGTTTAATAGCCATCAGATCATACTATAATTTCCAAGAATTGATTATAATTTTTAACTAAAAAAAATGAAACAAAGTAATATATCAGAAAAAAGCTATACATTAATTTTTTAACAATAGATACAATTCAAAATCCAATCTTCATCAAAATGTTATCATCCTTTAAATACAACAAAAATTAAAAAATAAATTACTAAAATATAATTACAATTAAAATTGTTGTAATGCTATGAATAAGAATCACAGCATGAATTCTCATCAAAATTACAAAATGAACAGAAAAAAAGCTTTACAAATATTTTCATTTAAATTTATAAAAAATGAAAAAATTTTGTTTTTTTTTATAATAAATAGTTCGTTTTATCTATACGAAAATAAGTCATGATTATTCTAAAATAAATTAATATTACATATTCTTATATTACGTCTATTTTTAAATGTTGTAATTATATTTTTATTCACAGTTGTGTAATATATTCAATAATCTTTAAAATTTTAAATTATGTGAAAACTTTTTTAATAGTCTTCGTGAATGATTTGAGAAATTTTTTGTAAGGCTGTATTTTTTTCTGTGTTGAATAGTATGTTAAGTACGGAAATCATGTATAGGTACGCATCCACAATGAACGTTATATTAGCTTTTAAACAATCTTCAGGCGTGCGAATACTACTGCATATAAATTGTAGGGCATAAACTATTTGCACATGGTACGATTAGTCGATGACTAGTCGGTAGAGCCGAGTATCCGATCACTTTCGAAGTGGGCAAATACTCGGCAACTATTCAGCCAAGAACACCGGGTATCCGGCTTTTAAATAGTAAAACCCTTAATTGGTAATTAATATTTTATTATTTTAATTTTAGAATCAGTAATATTTAATCAAATTTACATGTACTGTAAGAATAAACAATAAAAAAAAAAAACATTTAAAAAAATTACAAAAATCTTACATAAAAACAAAACCAATCAGATTTAGAACCATACATAAACTAATCAAATTAAATTTTACATACACAAAAATATCTTCTTCAATTTTTCCCAATTTCTTTCTGTAATCGGCTTGTTCGACTAATCGGCTGGTCACTCGGTTGACTAATCACTTAGTTGTACAGTCGACTAAAGTGATAGTGGGTACAACTCTAAAAATATTACAAAAAAAGACCTTTTCTTGTAATATTTATTTTGCTATTATTCAAAATAACGTAGCCTTTTAGCCATTTGTCCCAACTCAACTACCATTCCTTTCAAATGTATAAATCGATTACATGCATGGTTGATTCCTGATAGAATGTGGTTTGCGTACTTCATGTAATTCATAACTCTTTCAACCTAAGAAAGATACTATGAAATGTGGCAAATGACAAAATAGGTTTCCACGAGGTTTTGATTTTTGAAATGAATAGTTAATGAAACAAAAACCGGCAAAAAAATATCTGAATTTCTATATATTTAGCAAAATTAATTATTGCGATTTATAAATACCTACTCTGATTAAACCACTGGAGCAATGTACAACAAAATTTTCTATTGAGTTGATCTATGGTTGTAAATGTGTTTATTGTTAGTACAAGTCATGGAAATGTCATACAGTAATTTTGAAAATTAATATCGAAAAATACAGTTATTTACATATATTATTTTCTGCCCTCTTTGCGAATATTTATTTATGTTGAAAAAATAAATATTTTTCGTAGTATTAGTTATTCGAAACAGCCATTTATTCTATTTTGCACTCCATAAATATCTGTTTTCAGAATGAATGAAATTTAAATTCTCACGATTACATATCGCCACTGTTTGAATTGTTAAGAGATTTTTTCAGATTTAATTGGTTATGTAACTTTTGAAAGTCAACAGTAGCTCCAAAAACTGAGTCCATTTATTGAACGTTTACTTAGTTTAACAATGTTTGCCACTATTTTCCTATCAATTAAATTATACATAGATATATTGAATTTAATCTTCCCCATTAACAAATTTATGACCATTTCAAAATTGAATATTTATTCAGCTAATTACAGAGTAGACATTTTGATGACGAATTTCAACAAAATATTATTTATACAGAAAATTTTGCAATTAATAAAAAAAAAAATTAATAAATAAATAATCGGCTATTTATTAAGTAGTAGTTTATAATTATCATAAGTTATTTTTATAAGAAGTTCAGTTTATTGATTGAATTGATGAATATTATAGTGGGGAGTATTGGGAATGTACCAACAGTTGTAGGGTAAGAGGAGATGGAAGGATAATAGTGTAGAATGATTGTATTTAAGAACTCTACCACATAGATAAAAATGATTATTTTTTAATATATTCATATAGGGAAGAGAATGATAATTATTTATGTATACATAAAAACAGGTTCAAAAATAATTAATTTAATTTCTAAATGTAGGCAGAAGATATAATATATAAAATAGTATTGTACAGTATTTTTAATATAACATATACCATCAATTAGAAGCATTTATCGTATCTATTAAAATGTGTTCATACAAAATTTTATTCGAATTTAATAGTATTTTATGAGAATCATCGCGTAATATAAATGCATGATTTTCACGATTTTCACTTTTTCAGGTAGTTTTTTCAGCATTTTTGGTTTTTAACAATTGAACAATGTATATAAACTATAATATCTTTTAGTTAATATTTGTTAATAAAGTTTTTCGAATGAAAATTAGGCATCTAATCTAAATTTTTATCATAAGTATTGAAAACTTAATACTTCACTTTAAAATTATTTAGAATTGTTATAAACACAAATAAGAAAATTTTCAAAGATTTTCATGAAAATATAAAAATTTTTCCGTTAGCTTTTTAATTTTTTCGGTTTGTAAACGGTTTTTTGTATTTTTCGCGATAATTTTAAGGTTATGGTAAATAATGTCCAGCAAGAAAGTTTTAGATTTTTTCATTATATACATAGATATTTATCTTTTATCGATAAAATGAATAGTTTAGCACAAATTGCAGAAAACCGATATTACTTATGTACTAGCTCCGCGCCATTCTGGGTCTTTAACGGTGTTTTGTTAATTTTTACTTAATTACATACACCATTAACTACATTTTTCGACCATTTGTATACTGCTAATAATTTTTCTTCTATTACTCTCATTTTTAATTCTGGATTCGTGTTTGTTAATACAAGTAGTTTTAAAACTTTAATCTATTTTCATCGTATTATTTGTTGAACGCATCATTATAAATTAAATATTTTTCTGCGTTGTTATGACACATTATTTTAAATGAAAACTCTGTATCTAGTTTATAACAAATTTCAATGGATTGTTACTTATTTAAAAAATTTTATTAATTTTTTTTATTTATTTATTGTTTTTATTATAACAATTTGACGTTTGGTGAACAATTTGCATGCAAACAATTGAATTAACAATTTGTTATTTTGTAGACGAATATTTTAATATAAATTTCACCTATTCGTGGAACTACCGTCGTATTAAGCTACCTTTCATATACGCTGCGAATATTATTTAATACCACACTCTGTATATATAGAATGTATTCTTCGATTAGTAAAAGTGTTACAAGCTATTTGTATTTTTTTTTCTGTACGATCGCAATGTTATATCATATCAAATAACATGAAAAATTATATTAAAAATTATTATGATAACATACAAAATTACCTATTGGTTTGTTACAGAACCAGGGGGTCTACGTTTTATATTTCACCAAAAAATAAAAAAAATAAATAAATAAAACAGTTATCGTACATTTAAGTACAATCTTCATTTATTTATTGGTTTTCGTATTAATATTTTTCACTACGTTATTCAAAGGCTTTTATTATGTCAATGTAATTGTACTGAAAAATATAGTGTGAAAAAGATTGTAGGTATTTGAACACTTGTGATTTTAGACAAATTTAAAGATTACACCATGGTGTCTCTCTATTAAAAATGTAAATAGTTTTAGAATGTTTGTTAAAAAATTTAATTAGTGATTGTTCATGCAAAAAGATTAACTTATACTCCTTTTAAAAGGATATTTCAAAATTGATTAAATTTTTGGGTAATGCGTTTTTCTCAAAATATATAGTAGCCGTAATATTTTGCAGACGCGTATTACTACAATATTTAAGGTCTTATATTTAATTTTTGTTTTTTTTTTTCCGTTTGTTTTTACTTTCTGAATCATACGAGCTAAATAGTTTTAAAAAAGAACTAAGTAAATAAAAAAAAACACCACTGTCAAACAATTTTGAGCTTTCTTTTAGACTTTATATAAGACGATTTATTGTAGCGTCATACCATAGAACAACTTTCGACTTATTTTCATGAGTGTTTTGAAAAATGAGACTTTACAAGTTACACTATGTTTAAAACAAACGTCAAGAAATTAAAACGCTGATCTGTTTTAAATCAGGATTAGGATGTCAAATATTCAATAAATTGAAATAAGAGATTAGACTCCTCATGAGTTCTTCATTTTGAATCTAAATATTCGATAGATATTCTTATTATAACTGGCTCTTAAACCTCCATGAAAATATACCTTGAAAGGAAAGTTTTATCTAATTTTAAAATTATTATTAATTATAAATTTCTTTTTGTTGCAGGTATTGGATGATACACGATTTTTTTTTTCTTGAAGTGTAAGTGGCATTAAATATATTCCTTTTCGTTGAAAAAACTTGCAAATTCTATACACAAGGTAGGACAAAAGTAATGTGTCATAACTTTAATCGGATTCTATTTTGTTACAAATGAATATCATTTTTAAACGAGGGATGTTTTTAAACAGATAGAACCTTGAGAGGGAATTTATACCTTCAAATAAGAAATGTAAACGAGTGCAATTAGTCAATATAACTGCAAAATGACGGAATCCAATTATAGTAAATGAATTTGAATACATTTTTGTTGTTCAATATCTTTTGTCATATACTAAAAACTTTATCAATTAAAAATTGTCGTAATTTTGAATATGGGGTGGAAGGTACCCCGCTTGGGAACTGACAATGCCAACATTAAATAAACGGTCACCGAAATCGATAAAACTAATTTTGAGCAAAAAATATCCTATAAAGATTTTTCGAAAAGTAAATAATTTTTGAGTTATCTGTGATTACAAATACGTCGATTCAACACTAAAACTAAAAAACGCACATTTTGAATTTTTCATAACCATTTAGAAAATCTTATGAAAAATATCAGAATAAATAATGAAAACTACTTAAAAGAATAGTAGAAAAAATTTGTTTTACCAGTTCTGTAAATGAAATATGAACCAAATTATTTCATTGAAAATGACATTTAGTATAAGCCAAATTTAAGTATCTGGCATGTATTGTGTAATTACATAAAAACGAGTAGTATTGGGGTAAACTGATGCCTTTTTGTCCTTATTATAAAAGTCATTCAAAATAAGCTGTCGTTGATATCTTGAAAGCTGAAGGAAGGAGTTATAATGACAATAATCTCGTTTACTAAAAGTTCAAATTTATCTAAGTGCCAAAAATTTGATTAATAAAAGCTTTAACTTTTTGGAGTGTTCAATTTAGAAAAAAAAAAATTTAGCTTAAAAATCATTTTTTCAATTCCTCAAAAAATTGAGAGTTATAAGCAATTTTATTTGTGCCTGGCTATAGCACTTTGAAAATGGAAAATCCGAAATGGTAAACTTTATATTGAATAGTTTAAAGGAAAATCAAAAAATCATCAAACACTTAAATTGATACACTATAACTGGGATCAGAGGTAAAAAGGTAAGAACCTAGTTGCACTCAACTACTATCAATTTCTATCATTCGAAACCATGTTTGATAAATTCAAACATTTTCTGTTTGGTTGAATAAACTATACCATTTATCACAAATTGGAATTATTATTATACATATCTTAATAAAGTGTGTACAACTAAACAAAATTAATTTTTCACTTATCCAAGTGTGATTAACCGTAATTGGTTCTGAAAGGATTATTATAGGCATATTTAAGTTATATTTAATAATGCATGTTCCAATTGTAATTAGTAGATGAAAAAAAATAAATAAATTAATAAATAAATGCATGTACATACAAAACATTCATAAGAAATGTATTTCATTATGCACACTTGAGTGTGTAATAAAATAATTATGTTGAAATGCATAGCATACAGTATATTTAACTTCGAAAACATTTCTAGTATCTTCTAGGGTCCATCTTTTTTATCCTTTATCATCTATGGTTCAAAAGTTATACACATTTTTAAGGCCTTACCAAAAATTTTTTATTATCATTTGATTGATACAGTAGTATTTCGTTGCTATTGAAACGAATGAAAACATTTTGATTAACGGTGCCAATACAGATGTAAATATAATCAATTACTTGCAATCGGTGAGTTCGTCTATTGTTATAACACAAGTAACATAATAACGACCTGACGTCTTGATAACGTTTCAGGGCCTAAACTACATTCGTCTGCTCTTGTCTGTCTGTCATCAAGATATCTCAAAATGGAAAAGAGAAAGCAATCTGAAATTTTTGGTAAGGCCTTAAAAGTGTGTCTAACTTTTGAACCATATATAATAAAGGATAAAAAATGATGGACCTTTAAAGATACTCGAAATGTTTTAGACGTTAAATATACTGTATGTTAGGCATTTTATATCTATAAGCCTGTGAAAGGTGTTTTAACATAGGGAATTTCTGTAAATTTATTTACAAATTTAAGTAAATAATTTTTTATTTTTGCAATTAACAAAAATTACTATTGCAATTGACTCGATGATTCTTACAATTTTGTACCCATAATTAAATGTTTTTTTTTTGTTACTAGTCAATAATTTTTATTTAACATTTGCTATACAATTTGCATGCAAAAGAATTAAAAAAATATGTTAATTATATTTTCTAAAATTTGAATGTTTTATTACAAATTTTAGATACTCGTAAAAATAATCAAAGCATGAATTTTTTTAACAAAATTACTTGATTTAAATTTTTTCATATGAACGTCCTTCTTCATACAAATCTTCTCTTAAAAGTAAGTAAACATCGCTAACCCTCTTCCAATATCATGCTAAAAGTTTTATTTTATTTAAAACATAGTTTGTACAAAATTTAAATTCGAAACTATGTCCAACTACATATATTATTTATATGAAGAAACCACGTGTGTTCATTGACTTCTTTTCCAAATAAGTTTCCTTAGTCTTTAATTAAGTACCTTACCAGTATTAACGGTATTCAAATAAAAAATTTATAATTACTTTTTGCAAAAAAACGTAGACGTCTAAAAAAATTTAACCAAACTAAGGAGGTGATTGTGGAATTTAATAATATTTTGTTCCTCTCCAACGATAAAACAACACTTCAATATTTATAATAATCAATAAATAATGTTTGGAAGAAAAAAATAGAGGTTGGCCAAATTGCTGGCATTGGTAAATGTGATTACAAGACTTTTTTTTGGTTGGCTGATACATACACGGTTTATTAAAAACAAATCTTTTAAGGTCTTATGAAAATTAAAATTATATGCAACAAATCGTGTGGGATATGGCTTATAGAAGGCACTATAATAACTTCCTGATTTTTTTAAGTGTTGATATTTATTTGATACAACTTTCTTTAAAGTAAATATTTCCACTGATATTAATTGATATTTACCTATCTTCTATTATCAACCCTAAAACGTCTTGGCAGGTAAATAACATACAACTTAAAACAAATTCCAAACTTTGTCAGAATTTGAAAAGTTTTGAAATAAAAATTTTTTAAATAAAAAAGTATATATTAGATAATGACTTTAGAGGGATTGTTACTTTTGTAATCAGCATCCGCTGTAATAAGCACACTCCTCTAAAATAAGTATATTACAGTGTATTTCTTTCAATTTTGCGTTCAAATAACTCTAAAATCACTATCCAAATTTTATGAAATTTGATTTTATATTTAAAAATATTTTTCGTAAGAAACTTTTCAACAAGCCCTCCGTTTTTATGGCAATATTTTACATACCAAATTTCGAAACATTTGGATGATTATCTTTTTTACGCGAAAATTGAACATGGAGTTTGCTTATTACTAAGGTTACCCCTTAAAATCCCCTTTTCGTAGTAATAATATATAGGTACTATGAATTTATGTGTTGGTAATCAAATTTTGTATGTTTTACAATATGTCTATAAATTATTGCATGCACTAACCAATTATTTATAAAACGTAATTTATTTTACTTCTCTAATAATAGAGAAACTTCAAGTATCTATTTAGCGCAGAGATTGAAGAATTTTTTGTAAAATAGTAAAAAAATTGACCATAAACACACACCCACAATTATGGAAAAATAAACAAACATTTACAAAAATTTTACGGTTACCTTTTAAAAAAATATACACAAATCGGCTTGGACAGGTCATTAACAATATAAAACATTTGTAATAGAACCCCCTTGTAAAATTATTGTCTTAAATTATCTTTGACAATAAATTGTATCAATCCGAGGCTGAAAGCGATATGTGTTTAACAATAACTGTTAACAAACAATAAGAGTCAACATAATTTCATTTTATATTTTGTAAATTTTAAATGTTTGTATTTATTTAATAAAGCTGTATTGTTAATAATGTTGTATACGCAGTTCACTGAGAATGCGGGGATTCAATTCCGGCCGTCGCATAGAAAATTAATTTTTGCTATGAGCAGAACTTGGAAGGCCTTGGGTTCAATTCCTGATATATATTTTATTCTATCTTTCAATAAAATAGTGTAGGTAATAGACATCATATTATTTATTGAGGTTCAAATGTCATTTCTATATCTGTAAACTAGTATAATGTGTTTTTATACAATCATAGTTGTTAAAATACTTAATTTAAAGTACTGAGAAATAAAGAAACCGCATACAAAATTGAAACAATTCGCTTATGTTCGTGATAGTAAAGATTATAGAATTTATGATTTCGGCTTTTGAGATGAAAACAATTTTTTGTTTTTTGTTCAAGTAAAAAGGATATGTATAAAAACCCCGTTACCCTGGCAATTTATTTTTCATACGGATGATAGCTTTGGTAGTAGTTATTGTGATTGGTTGTGGTTGGTTATCATTAAATTTTACTGGTGTTTGCGATGTGCTGTGCTCTCAGTTCTTGATACAATAAATATTATATTTTGTGTTGTTGCAAAAGATTTTTATCATAATCTGTTTTGATTACACCAACAAATGATTTTTATTCAAGCAACCGGACGATGGATGATCACCACAGCCAATATCATCAAAAATGGGTGGATCAAGTAGCTGCTAATAATAATAACAATATATTTAAATAACAATCTTAGCATTAGGGTTGTACAAATACATTTATTTTAAATTCTTATTATTTGGACTTGTTCAATTAATGTTCAATTATGTTTTTATTCAGTTATATGTACTGAATGTCTTAGATTCTGTGAAATAATGTTTCCAGTATCATTGCACGTGGCGGTGTTTCTATACGATGTCGAAAAATTCGAATTTTATTTAAAATTTCTATTAAAAAAAACAATGGCTCTCCAATTGCCGACTAAAAAAAATACAATAACATGTGTTTTACAAAAATTTTAACTTATTGCTTAAAATTTTTATTATATTGTTTTGTTAGATGCTTGTTTCATTGAAAATTAGTTAATGACAAAAAATCTTAATTTTCATTGTAATTTTTGAGTAAATTTAAAAAAAATAAAAATAAATTTAAATGTATGCCGGAGGATTCAATACGAGATCCGTTGAATATATAGGCAACAATGCTATTCATTTAGGCCCGTTGCTGCTATAATAAATATGTAATATATGTACATACTTATATCTTAAAATGGTGTCGCCAGTTTAATGGTTTTTTTCCATCTCAAAAAATGCACAACGTTCCTTAAGAAGTTTTCACTTCAAAAATAATCTGATTATTTTAGTTGAGCGTGCGTATGATTACCTTAGCGTGCAACATCTAAAGAAAATTTTTATAGCTGATCTGGTTCCTGTTTGCCTAGTAATTATAAAAAATTTATTAAATCCTTTGATATTTTCATAACCAACGTCTTTACAAAATTAGGTATAGGTTACTATTTTTCACAAAACCCTTATATGAATTGATTTCCATCTGCTCTGCAACAAAAAGGATCATTTTTTACCACTTGATATAAAAAATGCAATGAAAAATGTGTTAAAGTCCATTCACTCAAACCATGCGGCGAAATTATATAACTTCTATATTACTTCTGATAATACTTCTTTTGTAGTTTTCAAATCATCTATAGCCATGTTAAAGTCAAGTTGAGCTACAAAAACCATGTTAAATATTTTTAATTTAAAATCTCAAAACTTGCATGTTCCACTTAAACTTTACAATCATGCAAAATATGTCTTAGATTCTTAGACAAACTGAGATTGAGTCTTAGAAATTTGTAAAACATATTTTTCTTAAATATTCCAAAGATTGACTAAACGATATTTTACCTACCACAAATAGTTTTTTTCTTTAAAGATGATAGGAATTTGTTGCTATTATTGAGTATTTTCACCATAAATTCATTGGTTTAGTTCGCTTGAAATATACGTCGTCATTATAATTTCTTAGTCAGTCCAGGGTGGGAAATCGCTCCAAATTTTTTCCACCATACTATATTTTAGTATCAGTTTCCTAGATAATTAGAAAGTTAGAGTTGGGGTAGTTCATCCTTTTATGAGAAGTAGTCGGATTTTTCGTTCTAAAAGAAATAATATGTTTTCATCTGCCAAGATGTCTAAGCCTCAGGTACCTACAAATTGGACTCATTTATACTTACTTAATTAAAATTTGGTGCGTGAAATTAATGAAGATGAAATAAATCGTTTTAATCTATAAAAAGACTTGTTTGTATACATTGCAAATTTTGGTGTTTTTGTTTAATTTGATTTTTTTGCGTTAGGCAATATAGATTGGAAAAAGAAAAACTTGAAAGCATTGCTATATAAGATTAGGAACATTCTCCAAAGAAAGAAACGCATCTTGTTTGCGGGGATAGATCATGTTATAATATCAACATCGTCTGCATAGACCAATATTTATACAAATTTTTTGAATAGCTCTTTTATTTTACTCCTTGGGTCTTTAATGACTGTTTTTTAAGCGACTTCACTTAAATAATATCTTTTATATTTTCTTCATTAATATCTTTTAAGTTTTTAGGAACTGAAAATTGCAATTCAACTCAATCCACTTCTATTGATACTATTTATAAAAGCTTATGAAAAGATAATGTTGATAAGTCAATGTACAGATTATTAAATATTATAAAAACCTTTTAAATTACTCTTCATTTCCAAAAAATGCACTTAGATCTAGAATCCACTGTTTACTGATAACACTTACCGTACCTATGTATGTTGCGTACTAGGTATAAATGATTAAACTTTTGCAAATTAATGTATGCGTTATTATTATTTTTTTTTTTTTTCTTAATAAGTAATCTTTATTTTGTTGTATTCTTTTCATTATTATTTTATACATAGTCTCATAATTATTATCGTGTCTTTTTCGTCTTTGTAAAATTATTCACTGTTATAGCTTCTGATGTTGTTCCTAAAGACTCCGCCTCTTAAATGGGATCTTTCTTGATTAGTTATGGTGTTTCATCGTAATATAAAATATAGAGAGGTGTTGTATATAAAATAATGTTTAATAATGATAAACTTTGTTATGTATAAGATGATTTAGTAATATTTACTAATGCAGATCACTCATAATAATTTTTATACTCAACATTTATATTCAATATGTCAGAGTATAATAATTTCCGTCTAAAATTTGTAACTCTCGAAAATATTGCAAAATTTTTGTATACATGTTCATTGAATCACCTTATTAGTCCATTTTCGTCCATTTGCATCAAAATAAGAAAACTAGTTTAAATTTTTATTGTGAAGATCATGTAAGATCAAGTACGTGAATTACGAAAATCGGCCCATTTCGTTCAATGACGCTTGTTAAACTTTTAAACATTAAAAAATTGGAATTCAAAATAATATTTTATTTTTTTTAACAAACAACTTTTGTTTGGAACATTTTTTCATAACATGTTTGGATTCGCTAAAATTTTAACTCAAAGTTAGTATAGACTGGATATTAATAGTATTTCATGAATGCTAATGATTAAAAATTGTTTAAACATTGATACTCAATCATATGTCGAGTATCAATCATATATAGGATTGTTCCAGAGGACAGAGTTAAGTAAGGATAAAAATAAAATTTTTTAATGAAAAAATAAATTTGTGAGTGTTTAATTAAGCTGATTTCTGCTTATTGGATGGAAGCGATTTGAATAAGTAAGTTTGACTCAAGTTATGTTCACATGAGGTAAGCTGGATGGAATTTTTTGACGCATTAAAATTTTCCAAACTGCACCAATAGTTTATTCATAGCTTCTCACCCAGGCATCTGCTAAGACTACTTTGTTTTCGATTATAAAAATCTCAATTTACATTGACTGCAGAAGAGTATTGGAAATTTAAAAAACTTTAGACTTTTTAAAATATTAGCAAACAAATGAGATCTGCACATAGTCCATACGAGTAGACTCCATATATATCGGCCATTGATGGTGGCCAATGATCGTATAAATTATTATACCTTAAATAAATTATTATATTGTAAATGGGACCCAAACTTAGTATAATTTTTTATAAATCAACCTGTATTTTTAACGTGTATATTCCACATGTTTTTTTAAAATCAGTATACGTAGTTAATAATTTGAACTTAAGCCAATATATATTAAACTATATATTTTATTAATACTTAGTAACGCTTAGTATCAATATTCCAATATAATAGAATATTTATTGAAAATCAAAAATTTTACAAAAGTAATTAATCATGAAATGGACGTATTTCGTATATAGGTACATTATACATACTTACTTTTATTGACCTACTTGAGAAAAAAAAAATTTAGTTTGTAATAAAAGTGTTTAATTTTCTCACTAATCTCAAAAGAATGGTGTCTTATATAGGGTAATAAAATTGTCTTATATGAGGTTGTACGTTAGAGAAGTATTCAGTAAACGAAGCGGTTTGAATGTTATTATTGATTCAGCGTGCATATTGCGTTTTGATACTAAAAAAATGTTTTTCATTGGCCAAAATGATTACTATTTTCTATTTTTAATGAAATTAATGAAAAAATATTCTTATAATGACGGTTTAAAAATATTTTAATTATGTATGTATTACGAGTATAAAAAGAAAATATAACATTTGTAAAGCATGTAAAAGTATTTATAATATAAAAGCACACATAGAGCAATATACAATACGTGCTTTTATATTAGAAAAAGGAATACTTTATTTTTGGGAAGGAATTTCAGAATAGTACAATATTTGTTTAAATTACCTCCGACACTAGGCATGTTTGTGAGATGTTAATTTGGACTAAACCTTTTAGTTAGATTAGTTTTAAATATAAAGTAACATTCTAGAGAATATGTATCCAAACATTATGTAATCCAACATGGATAAATTTAAAACGATCAGAATTCAATAAGTAATCCTGCTAAAACAATCGTTATATTTTTTTTGAAATTTTATTTGCTAATAGCTGATGAATGTTTTGCTGGAAAATTACAACTGTATATGTCTATGTTTATAAGGGAGTTCCTAGTAGTAAGTACTGAGGTCGGATGTTATTGGCAGGCATTAGCCTAAAATAAAAGCAAGAATCTTTCTTACCTTACGAGGGAAGTGAGATTTTTGGGCAACTTTTAATAGTTTCCTCGTTAGCGAAGCGTGCACTGAGGCCGAAGGCCATCATTTCAACAAAAAATCAAATAACTTAATTTTTTTTTAAATCGGGCATGAAGTTATAAGTCTTTGACAGCGACTGGTACCAGATACTATCTCAATGATCCAATAGAATCATCATTGAGATAATTGTTTCTTGACACACTTATAAATTATAATGAATTATAAATAAATAAGTTATTTTTATTTAACTTACAAAATATTTAATAGAAAATATTGATATGGTAAAACAACGTTTGCCGGGTCAGCTAGTTCTTTATAAAATTTAAATATTTTAAAACTTAATGGATTAGCCAAAGCCTTTTGACAGCACTTTTCATGGTACCTTAGTTTTTGAGTATCGTGTTTGACAAAAGTGTCGATTAAAATGTATTTTCTGAATGTAAATATCTAATGTTCGTAGCTTTCGAGCGATATGTTTATTTGAAAATAACATTGGAACTGATCTAAATAATTTTTTATTCATACTATACTTAACAACATGTAACAAAGATGTTGACAATTGAAATATCTTCCTTTGCATACAAATTTTAACATTAATGATATACATTTGGTACTTGCAACTACAGCAGAGACTAATGAGCATATTGTAATATTAAATAAACAAAAAAAATTTATATATTTCAATTAAATAAGATATTATATATTTTGTGAAAAAATATTTATTAAATAAATGAAAAAAATGTATATATATATATATATATATATATATATATATTTATCATTTATCTATTTACAATTCTTCAAATAACCTACATACATATGTGAAATTTTTATCAATCCAGAATATAACAGTGTTACATTTGTACAAATGTCGTCATACATTTGATTCTATTCATATGAAAGTTAAAAATAAAATCCTTACTCTTTGCCGTATATACGCCACATTTTTATTTTATTTGAATGTCAATTTTAACGATATTTTAAATATAATTTGCATACAATTAATGTATGTATAATGCCTGTTCTGTATATACATATAAATATATAGACGACTTGTGGACTTGGACTTGGATGGTGACTGTATTGTGGCATTGCATTATTATAATCCAAAATAAAATTCGAAATAAAAAAATAAATAAAATAATTTTTTAAATAAAATTTATATATATATATATATATATATATATATATATATATATATATATATATATATATATATATATATATATATATATATATATATATATATATATATATATATATATATATATGTATCCAGTTTTAAAAGTTGTCGATCAATTGTCCTCATCTTCAAACTCAATAACATTGGGATCTTGTTGAAAGTATATATATATATATATATATATATACAATGTTAGTTGAGAGGTAATAAATTTTATTTTGTTTCATACACACATACATACTCAGCACAACAATCCACTCTCCAAAGTCTGTCTTTTTCACAATTAAAATAAAATATACAAACAAACCCAGAATAACAGCAAAAGATCTATATCATCACCAGCCAGCATAATCCCATCCTGAAGAAGTAATAAGCCTCTTTAAAAAATAAAAAAACAAAAAACTTATTTTTTTTTAATTCTATTTTTTGTTAGTGATAAAAAACTATTCAACAAATAAAAATTGTACTTTTACAAATATTAAATTGTATGAAAGTGTAAGTTTTTTTTGCCTACTGCATACAATTTAGCTCAAAAAAGTAATGAAAAACGTTGAATGTAGAACGTGAAAGATTAAGATGATAAATTCGTTTTGAAAAGTTTTGATTGAAACAATTAGCCACCAAACCAGTGTGTTTAATGTATAGTAGATAAGAAAATAAATGTTTAATACAAAAGAAAGCTGGCATTGGCTTTTTTGTGTACATTGCATTAAGAAAGTAAATCTTTAAAATGGGGAAAACTATCATCACCCAATTAAAGAAAAATAGTATCTCTTTTCTTAGACATAGAGAGACATATAGAATGGCATCGATAAAATTTTCTGGGCATCAAGAAAAATAACAAAAACATTATTCTGAAATAAAATAAGCCAAGAAAAGTTAAAGTTTTATGCTTGAACATTGTATTTTATGAATTAGAAATAATTTCGAGTCAATTAATAATGAATGTCAAATTTCAAAAAGTACATTGTATATACACCCTAATTTCATTGTGTTTCCATCATTCTGTCTCAGCATGCATAAAAACAGTTTTACAATCAATTAATCTAATTTTAGAAATAAAAAAATATTTTCTTGTGGCTTATTTTTGTTTTGCTAACTATAATGACTATTGGAGATGTGTGGAAGGCTTCTATTGAGGTTTTTCGTCTTAGGCACATATTATCTCCTAACATGTTTTACTTTCAGAAATGTTGTGTGGTCGATTGTTTTGAAAAACTCATCCTGCAGTACTTTCATGAAAATATACCTTAAAATTTGGTGGTCTCATGTCACTTAGTGATTTAAATCTGAAATAAAGTTAATTGATTTTCTCCATCAGAGTAGTTCCAATAGAACAAGAAATGTAATATCAAACATGTTTGTTTCTATTCACTAGCAATATGCAGAAAAATAATGATTGAAAAAAACGATTATATCATTCTATTGCAGACAAAAAAACGTCAGAGATAGTTGAGTTTTTTTTACATCCGAGTGTACACACCACACTGCATATAATAATAATGAATATAATAAGATACTTTTTATTTTGTTGCAAATAAAGGAATATTTTTTTAATTGTAAAGTTTTTTTTTTTTTTTTTTATACTTTATAGTTTGATAAAATACACCGTTTTACTACAATAAAACTGATCTACTTATTTGTTTTATTTTCTTAGATACACACATATTTGTAAGTTAATCACCACAATACAATCTTTATTTTGTACTATTAGGTTCGTTATATGATAAAGCCTTGTATTTCATCTTGTTCGCTTCATTATTGACTACAAATTTATTCATCCCACGATTTAAAATTTCATAAAAATTCAATCATTAATAGATCTTGATTTTCATAAGGTTTAAGGTTTAAAATCTTCTAAATATATACTCTTTTAAATAGTAAAAGCAGATTAAAATAGAAAAAATATTAAAATTTTAAAAACAAACAATTTATGGTTTGTAAGTTGAAAGCTTACGTTAAAAATCGGTTTTTGTTACTGCTAAGCTTATATACGTGTCAATTTTAGCTGGAACTCAGTTCGTTTATACATATAGAGAATATTAAGAAAGCAAATGCGTCCCTTTGTACCTAGAACTGTTACGATCGTCTGTACCCTTTATGAGAACACTCCAACTCATCTGAAGACCCGGATGCCTTCTAGCCCAAGGATCATATAATTAAATTGTAATTATGTTGTTAGTGGAGCTAGTTACTACGTTCTTATCCAAGCGATGACAGTGTAATGAATCGACCGCCTTTTTTTATTACAATTGATCAAACTGCCGCAAATAATTTACGAAAAACTTTGAGGCAACATTCAATCGATGAAAGTTTCTCAACAATAAATTTCCTTTTAGAATGCTAACCCAATTTTAATAACATTGTCATGTTAACCTTACCTACTTTTCAACTTTTCGAGAAATGTTAAATGAGTTAAATACATAATCTTATATTTTTTTTTTTTTTTTGCATAAGATTATTTATCAATATTTAATAACTTTTAAATTCTTATTTCATAGAAACGCCGACTCATATGCTTAATATCAAAATTTGTATTTTTATTATTTTTCTCTTTTATAAATGGTATTTAAATATAATAAAATTTAAAAAAAAAAAAAAGACTAAAAAATTCCAATTTCATAAGATATATTATTTAATTTTAGCACCAATAATTATATATTTAAGAAACAAAAAAAGATAATATATTTCAATAATCAATATCGATAAAAATTTTGACATAAATGAATTTATAAAAGACTGTGTCGTCTGTACCATTATAAAAAAAAACATTTTTATTAAAACAAGTTTGATTGTAAAAAATATAAATTAATATAATATTTAATATTTAAAATAAGGAAAGCCATAATTTTCATGATGTCTAATTATAAATATTATTTTTAATACATTTTGAATTTAATTTCATATTTATTATTAATTGGTATTTTTTAATGATAATTATTTCCTTTTTTATGTTTTATGTAATATGAATTTTGCATTCATATCGGATGTGTTGATCAAAATAATTGTAAAATATAGTTATCACAATTGATTGTTACTGCAAAAAAACTGCAAAAATTGTTAGTGAATTCTTGATTGTCTCTTCATATCCAGGTTATATGTCATTAAGAACTATCGTTAAGAATATATTGGCATCATTGCCTTCGTACAAAAATATAAAGTAAATTTTAAGGATATGTTAAAAAAGTGTCAATACGAAAGATCTTTTTATTTCCTACTACTTTGCTATTTAACTTTTTTTCATTGGACTTGTGGTTTTGCTGACCTCAGATCGCCCGTAAATTATTTTACCTTTCATTTGTATTATACATATTCTCTTCCGTTTCCAATGGGTTTCTTCCTATAATATTTTTTTTCACTTATTACCATTTTTTACGGCTTCCTGGTCTATATGACATAAAACAGATATAAAAAATCATTAAAAATAATGTAAATGAAGTTCCAAATTTTATTTAGTTGCTTAATAAAGCTTAGTTATTCAATTTTATTCTAATTAATAACTGCCTGTACTGTCATTACCTACTCATATCACAAATATAGTCATGAATAATTATTCTAAAAATTTAAATCGTTAATAATTAATGTTTTGTGATTGAAGACCAAAAAATAATATTTCATATCGATTTGAATATAATTATTATTATTGATTTTGGATTAATGCCAAATTTAAGAATCTTTCGATATAAATCACACATTATTAAACTTAATTTAATTTTACACACTAAATTAAATGTTAAAAGTAAAAACTTAAATTGTTTTTTTTTTTTAATTAAAATTTTATTTCTATACATATAATTATGATATCATATCTATTAATTTTTTTGAATATTAATAGTATTATTTTTTTTGTTCATTTTTAAATTATCTAGTTTTGAGTTAATTATTATTTTCGACAAAAAAAAAAAAATTAATTTAAATTTCTCTTAATCTATAACTGAACATCTTGAATAGTTTTATTATTGTTCAAGCAAAAATATTTGAGAATGAACTTTGTGATTTTGAAAATAAAAAAATAGTTCGCGTGCATAAATTATATAAAAACATTAGAAAATATTTTATACAAATGTCATGCATGATGTAAAATAATCAAATTTGAATTTTAAAACCTTCTTGAAAATTTAACCAAAGAAAATTTAATAACTAGGTTTATAGTTTGGTATCATGATATTTCAAAAATATGAACAATTTAACAACTAAAAGGGGTAATTGTTAAAATAGCTGACAAATGATTGAGTAATGTTTTGTAATTAAATGTGTTTATTAGCTAAAATTGTATCGTATTAGGGTTAGCATTTTATAAAAAAATATTTCAATCAAGAGTAGTTATTTGTTTAAAAACAAAATTAAATTTTTTTTCAATTTTAATTTTTTTTTTAATCTTCGTTGTTTAAAAGTGGAGGGAGTCATGTGTCCATTGGACTAATTTGACTGATTTTGCTCATTCTGGAACTTTAAATCTTACTTTTTTTGGCTACATTACACCACCAAAATTTCAACTCGCAATCTTCTTGCGTATTTGCGTTAAAAATATTTATGACGGACGGGTTTGCAGACAAGTGAAAATGGATTAATTATGTGATTCTATGAACACCTCTCATAACGACATTCTGTTTGTCAATTTTTTTTAACGTTCCAAATTTAAGAGTCTAATTAATATTCTCTGACATAGATTCTTGAATTATTAATTTAAGTCAATATGTACATTTCTTGTCACAAGTATTGACAATCGATATTTTGTAGTTGCTTAATCTGATATACGAATATTTTTAGTAGAGTATTACATAAAAATATTAAAAAATTCTACCAAACATCACTGAATCACTCTTTTGTTTTTA
>CM035591.1:68465636-68680718 GCA_020423425.1 Chrysopa pallens | reverse complement strand
AGTTCTCAACAATTTTAGATCAAATTTGGCTAATAAACTAATATAGGTAATAACAATTTTTTATACGTATGACTCGCATTGGAGTTCACGACATACTGACAAAAGTGTTTAGGATGTCTTTATTTTTTTCATTCATGCCTTCGTTAAAATATTCTGTCTGTACATAAAATAAATGAACATGATGCATGTTAAAGTGGATTTGACTGGCTACATACAATTGCCTTAACTAAAATATTAAAGTTTAGATAACATTGAAGCTACTGTATATCTGAAGCCATTATATATATACTATATACTGTATATATATAATGGTTATCTATTCTATTTTAAAGATGTACAAGTAATAATTTTAGTACAAGTAACTATTAGATGAAAATTGATTTATTCAAAAATACACATTTGATTATTGTTATTTCTAAATTTTACGACATTTATTCACGTTTTGTATAATGTTTTGTTTGATTAACAGCCTTAATTTGATAGATAATATCCTTCAGGGATATCGCTATTCATATTTGCTACGAGCTCCGCAGTGGCTTAATGCAGCAATGAATGAATTTAATCGTCTTGTTTTTATGCAAATTTTATAAAATGCATGTACAGTTTAAAATGGTTATTTAAAATATCGCCCAGTCAAATTACTGTTGCATTTATTATAGAAATTAATTAGAAGAAAATCAAGAACATAAACTGATGTAGCGTAATTACAGATCTCAATCGATCACCAAACTTAAGCAACATCAGACACAATTAGTACTTGGATGGGTAACCACTTTGGTTGCTATGTGCTGTCGTTGTGTAGATTATTCCCACTGTAGTCACTGTATGACCTTAATAGTTCAAAAGTGACTTAAAATAAACAACTGATCGAATATTTATTATATATACGAACTATATATTGTATATATAATATTTATTATATATACAGATACTGCAATTATAGTAAATCCTATTAATCTCACAATCATCTATATTAGAAATTTGATGAGGTGAAATATAATAAATAAAATCGCTAAAAATTTGTTATATATACAATATATATATTTATATGACAAATTTAGAGAACCAAAAACTTGCATGTCTATTTAAAATTGTATAATATACGAATAATATGTTGTGTTGAGTTGATTACACGAACCATGTATTTTATAAATTTAAATAAATATGAAAGATTTGTTTTTTTTTTGAATTTTTTGTCGTGATTGTCGAGCCTACTCCAAACTAGTGAAAAAGAGGTACTTGAAACGGAGCTCAACATCGCTAATTGATTAGTAGCTTTTAGGAATTTAAGTATTACTATAGGTATCACTAATTAATTAGTATAGGTATTTGTTTTTATGTATCTATCAAAGGTAGTCTGGCATAAGACGTTTTTACACTTCAAACAAAAATAAAATGAAAAAAATTTATTAAAAATCAGTCAAAAGTTTCAACAATTTTTTTTTTCAATGATGTAAAAAATAGCTTAAAATTTACCTCTATTTGTTAACCAAAATCAAAAATACACGCTATTTTAATCAATTTTCTTAATTTTTCCAGTACAGCAGAAGTTAATTGTTTGTTATTATTGTAAATACAAAATTTAATTAAAAATGATTTGAAGTATAATGTTTCACTGTACTAGAAGTAAAAAGTTAATCTTTTTTAATTTTTTCAAACTAAATGAATATTACTAATACTATTAAATTGTATGATAATAATTTCTTGAGCATTTCACCTACATTTTTAACACCTCTTGGTTTTATATTTAGGTAAGCCATGATGAATTAATTGACTTTTTAAAGCATATAAAATCTTAAATATTATACTAAAATAGACGATTATAGTCATCGAATATATTATTCGAAACATTTATAAGATAAATAACGATACCTATTTTTATTATTTTATTTATTTAACGAATAGACGTATTTATAAAAATATATGATAATAATATTTATACGATAAAAATTAAAAAAATATTAATTATTATTTATGTACTGACAGATGTTTCTCCAAGATTTATTTAAGGATTTGAGTAAAGGTAGTAAATATGATAGACTATACTGTATATATGTGTCAGTCTGGTATTGTACAACTATACTATACATTTTAAATTAAATTATAGAACATATTAAGAAATATGACAGATATTTATATCTATCTAAATGTAAAGAGATGTGATCTTTTTGAAATGTCATGAACTTAAACTAGTGTTACTTTTATACACATGTACAGATTGTTTCAAGAAACGATGTATGTTATTTTTGAAAATAAATTTTTTAAGGAGTCTTTTATTTTGATGAATGACAATTTATTTCAATTCACTTATTAAATCTTAAATTGGCCTCTGGTCTTTAGTTTTATTAAACATTTTTATGTTAATATTATTAAAACTTATTTATTAAATGTTATATAATTTTTTCAACAAAATTGATTATGATTTAAAAAAAAAAATAGTTGAATTTTTATTTTATACTTTTTTTCTGGATCAAGTGTAGCAAATTTTGTAGCAAAGAATTTTTAATTTAAAGAAAATTTGTAGGTCGAAATTTAATCAATATACCAATCCGGTAAGCTGATTAAATTTTTATTACTATTTTATTTTCCTATTTAAACCATTTGTGCATATTGTTCCTAGTGCAGTGAAAAATTTGAATTTTATACACTTGTGTGTGTTGGATATTCCGAATCTGTTATATGATTTTTCAGATCTCAGTCAACTGATCCGATGATATCTACAACGATTTGAATTCATAGAATTAAGTAATGTCTGGTGAGTAAATCATGCCTCGTCATTTTAAATTCGTCTTAAATGGACAGTTGTAATGCAATAAATATACATATATTTAATTATTGTGCATTATTGAATTGTTATAAAATTGTGCACTTCAAAAAAATGATTATACAAATGTTATGAAATTTGGCATGAGAAAATGGCGGGCGTATTGAAGATTTTTTTCTGCAAAACTATTAAAAGTAAAAATAAATAAAGCAAAAATAAAAATTTTATTTAATATTTAGAAGTAATTCTTTTTGACACGCCCTACGTTTTCGTGTCAAGATTGTGCATGCCAAATTTCATAACATTTGGCTAATTATTTTTCAGTTATTTGTGAGCGATAATAGATAACTTATGTGTTAAAAATATATTCATTAAAATGACTATGCAAATTTTTATGTCGAATTCATTCGATTTTCGTTTTGACAGGTTTTCATTGTGCCATGGTGAAGTTGTGTCCATTTAGATGTTTCTCCCCATTCTGAATAATTCAGATCAACTGTGTCGACTTTGCAATTTGAAGATCTACTATACATAACATTATTTAAATCAAATAAAATCACTTTTTCATATCTGTTATTTGTATGAGTTTCAAGACTTTTTCTATTTGGGATTGTGATTTGTTGTATGCAAGAATATATTTTTGCTTATATCAAATAAGGGTCAGGTAATTGACGCAGTTGTCTTCATATGATGTCTAGTTGTATTGAGATGAGTGTTAGATCATCAACTTTTCCTCCAGTAAGCAACATGTTTTTTCTCCAGTATGGTTTAGTAAATTGATGTTGTAAAGAGATTAAGTTTTTTTTTAAACATAATCAAACAAATTTTTAATTTTTCGAACTATATTCAGATTCAGCATTCTATCTGGAAACCACATATTCTATGTATGATTTCCATTTAGTTTCAAATACAGAACACGTTGTCGATGTACAGTTTCTGAAACACTCAATCGTATATACCATAAGATGGTAGACTTGAGCCAGTCATTCATTCATCATAATATGAAATAATGAAATGACAACATTCTTTTAATAAAATACATCGTGCATATTACAATATTTTACTTCCGGTGCATTTTACGTGGTGTGCACCGTGAACGTAATATAAACGTATTTTATAAAATGGATACATGCAGTATACGAAAAGTTTTCTAACATTAACAGTATATTTGAAAGCGTACTGTTTTACGAAACATGCATCAAATGCACAAAAAATTATAATTTGTGTATAAAATTTTTTTAGGAATGAATAATTAGATTTTGAAATTGAAATCAAAAGACTTGCTAGACTTATTCTACGAAATGATATGAGGATATTGAAAGGGTTTATTAATGAAATGTATTTCAGTATTCCATTTTAGAGGCTTTACAAACCTCTACAAATCTAATGAATTCGAAGCTTCTGGTTCGAGCTACCTACTATGCTTTTTATTTAATAATATTTTACTCATTTTTTTTATTTTAATTACATAAGCATGGATATACTGATATCTATTTATTAATACGTGAAGCGAAACTACTTTGTACCCCTTTTTAGGAAAATTGGGCGGATGGAGGAATATAAAATTTGGAACACTGATAGTTTATATAGAGAGAGGCACTGGATAATGCTTTCTCTTAATTATTTTAAAATTATTCATAAAAATACATTAAATTAATAAAAAAAACGTGACAAAGATACATAAGAGGTGTAGCTTATATTACACATTCAACCATACACACCCATGTATACTCTTTTGTCTAATATACTGTTTTGTTTAAAGTCAGTAAGATTCGCTTTTGAGTAATTATGGTCTTATTAAGACCGCTGGCTGTAACGGGATTCTATAGTTTACTTTGAATATGTATTAATATAAGACAATCTTACGATAAGAGATAGGCAAACAAGATAAAAGTGTGATACTAAATACTGGCTTTTCATGTAACATTTATGTAATTGAAATTATTTTACGATAGTTAACTGTACTAATAATGACGTGATTATGATTATGGCATAGTAATTATTTTAATTAATTTAATAAGTTTTTCTAATTTATTAATTACTAGAAGAATTATTATTCTCCACCTATGTATATTTTAATAATTATATAAAAAATAAATTGTTGATTTATTATTGTACATGGATTTGTTTTTATTATAATGTAAATCTATTAAATAAATTTGTACATTAGTAATAAGAGTTTTTTTTATAAACAAGCTTTTAAAAGTGAAAGCCTTAAAAAATGATAAAGAGTGGAAGAAAATTATAGTAAGATGAAACCCATTGGAAATGCAAGATAATATGAAAGGAAAAATAAATTACGGGCGATCTGAGTTTGGGAAATAGGAGGGGTGAGTTTTAAAGGGTAAAACACGGTTTATTTCGATTTACGGCAAAACTACATGTCCTATGGATAAAAGTTAAATGGCAAAGCACTTTTTCCACATAACAAAATTTTTCGATTTAAAATTAGGGTGCTTTTTCGATATTTATTCAAAATAAGGTGAAAAAATAAATATTCTAAATCAAAAAAATAACAGAGTATTTGGAACATAAAAATGTAAGTTTTCGTGGAAAAAAAATTTTTTTGTGAAAGATAAAAATAAAAAACTAAAAACTTGGTTATTTGAATTCTCACATAAATTTTGAGGTTATGTGAAAAAAATGTAAATAAGTTGTAGATCTTTTTATTACCTACAACTTTGCGATTTAATTTTTTTCCATAGGGCTTGTAGTTTTGCCGGAAATTCAGATAAACCGAATTTTACCCTTAAACCTTCCCCCCTCCCTATACTTCCCGAATTCACATCGCCCGTAATTTATTTTTCCTTTCATTTTTATCATATTATCTTCCGTTTCCAATTGGTTTCATTCTACTATAATTTTTTTTGTTTTCAAAAATTATCTACCCTGGTATATTATTTACATGCTCTAAAAAAAAGAAGAAGACATTTTACTAAAATTTTGAAATACATTTTAATAAAAAAACTAAAAGTTTCAAGTTTAATTTATTCTTTTTAATGCATTTAAACAAAAGCTTACTTTTTAAAAACTACTCTTTTTCTAAAATGTAAAATTTTCAACTTTTTAGTAAAATGTCTCTCATTTCACCTTATCATTTCACATTTATTGTAAACATATTCAAAAACTGACCCAAAAAACATCACCAAAGAAGAGAGATTAATGTTAAAAATACTTTTGTACCCTGATGTTCCATTTTTCAGAGTACTTAAATACTTTTGTAAATATTGTGTAGATAATATTGAATTGAAAACTAAATTTTAGAAAAATTCTACCAAACGCCATCAAATTCCTAAATAAGAAATATCTAAGTGCATTCAGAAATTGAAATAATTTATATTGAACAATACAAAGTATAAAAGTACTCATATTGAATAATTCTGAAGAGATTTTTAAAACGTTAGAATAAATAAAATAATTTTCGAGTGCTTAATAAGTTAATGAAACGATTGTTACATAACTATAAGTCGACAAAAGATGATGATTTAAAATTTTCTAAGAAAATTGAATACTGTTCACTCTACAATTACGACTATAGTATAATATTAAAATGTGATATCTTAGTTTGCAATTTTTATATTATTTGTTAATAATTTCCAATCCTAGATAGAAAGCTTTTGTTTGCACTACGCAAATCAAAAATTAAATAATCGTAACTAATAAGATTTTAAAAATAATTTAAGACAATTTAAATCTATAATCATTTTCATCTATGATCATATTTTTCCGAAATGGAATTGGGCTATTGTATAGTAATACATTTTTCTTCAGATTTTCGTAATGTTTTCAGATGCCCAATATTTATAATATCAATTTTTTTGTTTAATAAAATTAAAAATAAGTTAATTTATTTATTCAAGTTTTTAGTTTAGTCTTGGGCCAAATACGAAATTTGTTATCTAAAAATATCAATTATTACCAGCATGTACATAGGATATACGAGCTGGTAATTGCCGGATTAACCACGTACTAGAAGTAGCTAATGATACAGACCCCCGCAGAAGAGACCCCGCCCCTCTGTGCTCTAAAAAAGCCTGACAGGGGATTATAATGGAACAAGAACGTTTGAATGGCATAAGTAAATTGAATATGGAAAATGATTTATTTAAATATATTGATTTGACAAGTGATATTTATAAATTTGTCCATATTTAATCACGAAAAGTGGTTATGTAAAATCGTCTGTTTTATGTACAGCGTAAATTTAAATACATTATGCAATTCAAGGTCCCCGGTGTTCATATCAGGCCCCGTAGGTAGCTTAATCCGGTACCGGAGCTGGTGTATTGTATAAGTTTGTAGGTATATGTATAGTTTAATATTTAAAACAATTTAAATTACAATTTTGCCAAATCATCGTATATAAAATATTGAAACTAATACAACAATAAAACTAATTTATAAATAAACTAATATATACAGCACGTGCTGCAATTCAAAAAAATTATTAATAATAATTATATTAATAATAATATAATACCGTAATCCGTCACCCTTCGCCGCAAAAATATAACACTATATAACATATGTTCCAAATATATTTTATCATCATATATGTATGTAAATGTTTATTTATACATTTAAAAAAAAAACACTAATAATTAATGTAATTTTATATTACATCTTGATGTAGGTGTTGTAACGCGTGCGCTATTAAATATGATTTGAGTGAGCACCTGGCATTATTTTATTTATATCATACGCCAATGTATACAAGTCTGTTAGAATAATACTTGAGAGCTGTATCAATAACTTTCTGATTAAGTACATTATTGCAATGTTGACAGATGAATAAAATTATTCTGTCAAGGTTATTGGATTTGACAACGCGTTTGGATTTAACAAATTTTTCTAAGTATCAAGAATTGGATACGTTTGTTTTATGAAGTACTGTAAAATTCTCTAATTTTTAATTATGGTTGGAAACTAGAGTACCGTGGATGTTTGTGAATTTTATATAGAATGGTCCCAATAATATTTCCAAAAAGCTGCATATAACATAGCGAGATAGCTGATACTAAAATACCTTCCACAATTCTGAAGATAACAGTTAAAAGCACCGTTTGAAAATAATTGTCGAAATAATCGATTGTCTTGAACCAAAATTTTTATTTGTATTTATTTTAACTTTTCAATTTCAAATTCCACCGTTTTGTTTTATTAAATTATAACTACAAATAAACTTTTTTAGATAACATATTGATTAAAATTCAATCTAAAAGGATTGAGATATTTCCTACAGCCCACCATGGTATTTAACACCATCATAATCAGGGGCTTTAAGACCATAATAAAATTTAAGAGTTACGTCTATCGATATGGGAAGTATTTTGTATTAAATTTTTTTGCTGCAATTTCAAAAATATCTATGAATAATTTTATTTATATCGACGTTTTGTAACTTCCTGAGTAACTTTTATTTCGTGCCCGCCTGTCTGTTGGTCTGTCGCTCTGTGGAAGTGTTCGGTCGAAACATTTCACCAATTAATTACCCTTCCGGAGATACAGTGATCTCTTTTTTTATTTTAAGGTCTACATCTTGTGAGTCGTTCATACAATTATGGTAAAATTTTCTACGTACATTTAAATTGCTAAAATCGATTTCCCTTAACAATCGTTCTTAAAGAAAAATTAAACATAAATTTATGTTATAAAAATGTTGAAATTGTTTTTTTTCTTTTTATTTTCTTTTTCCTTTATATCAATTTATATAAATTTCAATTCAATCAGTCATATTGTTTCGGTTAAATATCTATTTAAAATGAATTCGATAATGTATTTTTACTTAAATGTCGATCTCTTGTGAACCATTCATTTGACTTTGATGACATTTTGTATGTGGTTTAGGCTTAGACTTGTTGATTAAATTATGAATAGGTAATATCAATTATGCTGGATATTGAAAAAACTTATAATCGAAAATCTGCTATTATCTTACTGCAACAGAAAATTAAAATGTTGACACAAAACTTTTTCATCTTATATCCAAATGACAACCCATTCGTTAAAAACGTACCGGACATACACCTATTTAAGTAAACATATTCATACATAACGAGAACAGTGTTCATTATTGGTTGAGTTTTTTTTTTTCATGCCAAGTAGAAATTGTTACTAGCAGGAAATTAATAAAAATTACTTATTTTTAAATTTACGATATCAACAATTATAATTTATATATGGAAATTAGGATTTTATAGCATGTATTTTTAAAAGCATATGCAAAGCGTTTTTTATTCAAGTCAATAAAAAAACAAAAACAAAATAGCTATACTAGTAGCAGTAAAAAGTTAATTTTTATAATAGCATTTTATAGTTGTATTCGGTTTGTCATAAAATTTCATGTATATCGTTTTCAATTTAAAAGAGTTGAAAATATTAAAACTTTGTTTATATCAATTGTATTTTTTATGTAGTTTTTTTAATTGCAAATATGTTAACTAAATCCAAACTTATTATTATAATTAAAGCATAAAATGTTTGTTAGTTCCTTTCATCCCTTGGGGGACATAAACCTACTATAAACGACTCCAATACACTAGCACTTTATTGTTTAATGCTAACTTAGAACCTTGTCCCAATTTAGAAAATTTCAAGTTTAGCTGTTTTCTCTTTAACCAAATATGTTTACGCAATGTTAGTCTTCTATCTAGGTGTATACCCAGATATTTCTCTTCATTTACTTGGGGAAAACTAACCTCGTTTATTGTAACAGCCGTGCAGGTTTCTTTAAAAGTTATAATTTTTATGTTTATTTGTAGTTGCTGAGGAAGTCCTAATAAAATGACAAAACGTTCAACTAAAATCAACACTTAGTTTGAAATTTATTGTCCAGAATTCCTGTGGCTAATTTTAGTAATTTATTATTTTTCTGAACGTAAGCAAGATTTTGAGATTAAAAAACTATGTTTATCCTGATTTCCCGTTATCGTTCAATCAACTGCAAAAAAACCACATCTTGTTCTTATTTTAAACAGAAATATTGGTGGTATTTTTGGAACAATAATTCTAGAATCGATAAAGCTCAGAAATAAAATTATGAACTCGACGTTTATAAAGTTGCGAGTATTAGATAGTTATATTTTATAGAAGACTAATGACATTGAGAAAATCTGAAAGAGTCGTCAGATTGTCAAGTATGTTGACTGTGCTATTTCTATTCAGTGTGAGTGGGTAGATGGGTAGATAGATAGCTCTACAATACAATAATATACTAGATATACCAGAACATAGTTGCAATGGAATATATTCTACATTTAGTACTAAAAATACCATATTATGCAAATTTACTTACTATGTTTTCAAAAGTAAATTTAAATCAGAATAATAATTATGTTGGTTAAGAAAAAAGAATAATTATTGTACTTATGTATATTCTTTCTATTCTTTGTAACGGATCCGTATCAAATTTTGTAATAAAATGAAAATATTATCTGAGTGGAATATTTACTATAGTTACCATATTGACTAAAAGCATCACATAACATATTATTGTTATACAAAAATCAAATTATAATAGCAACTCGACACAAACAGATTAAACATATTCTGAATTGAAATAATGACAAAACTTGCTCTTAATAGGTAAATCCAAAAACTAATATTTATCTTCAATTGTTGATTGTATTAAGAGCAAAAAAAAAAAAAAATATATAAAATGGACAATTGGATTCATGAATTTTCTTTTAAATCAGAGAGAAATATGACAAAAAAAAAAAAATTTTTCTTTCTCCAAAATAAACTGCTATTGTTATTTTTAAAATGCAAATAAACAATGCAAAAAAATTTGAAGAACTTTGAGTATTTGAGTTTAATATTGTCTTGTAATGGAAGTTGGAATGAACATGTTGAAAGAAAGTGTGTGAAAGTGAAAAAGGCTTTGATGAATGTAAAAATATATGTGAACAAGTATGAGAGTTTTCCTATAAATATTATTGTGAAAATATGTAATACCTTGGTATTGCCCATCCAAGCATATGGAAGTGAAGTATGGGTACGCTACAGTATAAGATACAAACCCTTAATGTTGTAATGCACAACTTTCTAAAAGAAATTTTATGTGTTCCAAAATGCACACCCAATTCAACAGTTATTATAGAGCTAGAAACCAGAAGCGTTAAATATATTTTTGTATACAGAAATTGATTAGGGTGCAAAATAGTAATAAGGCTACAAAGAACTTGAATGAATGAAGGCACATTAAGTGTATTGAATGAATTATTGAATGAAAGAGGTGTGAAAGACATAATAAATGGCAAATGAACGGAGGAGATGATAGACGTCCGAAGGAAAGAAAGATTGAGCTTGCACTCAATGCTTAGCCATTATGAGCAAGGAGTCAGGTACCTAAGTATAACTGAGTGGAGTAAGACATTGCTAGTTTTCGAATGTATTATGGTTTCAGATTGAGTCGTAAGTAGGTTGACGGTGTAGTAAAAAGTCGTAAGTAGGTAGACGGTGTAGTTGACGGTAAGCAGTACAAAAGAGTGTGTACTGTGTAATGCCGTGGAAAGTGTGAAACATTTGATAGAACATTGCTAAGGAATGGCATGTGCAGAAAAACAAGTAGTTAATAATCTAAATATTTCACTGCCTTTGACATTCTTTATGTGCACGAAACTGAATTCATAAAACCGATAATTGCATATATCCGCGTTAACGAGAATTGTATCTCCGATGAAGCCGTTTGTATTTCCCACGTGAATGCATATTTCAAAATTTTTAATTAGAATAATTTTTAGTTATAATTCAAGAGTTTCATTGATTTTTTTGTGTATTGTAAAATTGTTTTATGTCAAATATAAAAACGCGTGCATATAAACATTACATAATTCACAAACTTTTTGTAGGCTAAATTTGTCTTTCAGTTTGCCATAAATATAATATTTACAAAACTGATAGTTTATTAATATTTACCAATAAATTGAAAATTACATATTTAGTTTTTCAGAAAAGTTACTTATGCACTGATTGATGCAAAGAAATGTTATAAAATGTAGTCTATTTTCACATTTAATCATATTTTAAAATAAATACGTGCTTTTATTTAAATGTAAGATAAGAAGTATTCATTTACTTCCATTGCTTTTATATATGATATACATAGATATACATAGTGCCCATACATAAAATGCTTAAAATAACGAAAAACAATGTACGTTACACAAAATATGTTGTTTTATTCATGAATATAAATGTTTTAAATGCTACAGTTTATAAAAAGTGGTCTAGGTGCGACTCGCAAGGTCCACACGGCGAACATCAAATGAGCAGAATAAGAGCACAAAAATTTCTTTTTTACGAATATGGCTCTTTTTTTTTTTTTTTAGTTTTTATACTCAACAAAAAAAAATTTAAAAAAATAGTACCGATTTTGTAGAGAAGCCCATCTCTCACAGACATCTCTCTATAAATGTTGGATTTTAATTCTAGTGACCTTGAAACGTAAAGTTATGTTAATATTTTGGATTTACAAAATCGGCCCAACTCCAAGAACTTCCCTACGTGAAGTTTTTTTTATTATCTTGACGTACAAATGATGATCCGTATTAAAAGCCGATCAGAATATAACAGTACAAAACGTTTGGCTTAAGACATAACGAAATTGGAAAAGACTGTTCAAAAATAAAAATTTAATGTAGACAAAATTAAAATTTATTTCTTTTATCTTCATTTTGTATCGCATAAGTTAAATACAATTTGAATAGCGTTTATAAGAATTTAATTGTTTAAAATATTGAATTTAGTTTGTGTTTAAACTGTTTTTACTTATGATGGCTGATTTTTACTCCATTTATTACCATTAACCTTATACAGCATCGAGATAAGGCTTTGAACTGAAATCATGACATCCATAAAGTAATCGTTTGAAATTCTCTCTTATATTGAAAGCTAGCTGTTTGCCAGATGCATGATTTGTATTTTGTTATACCTAATTTTGATCTCAAAGTTACAAACAAGTAAAGATATAAGAACAGAGCTAATTGTTTAGATACTCGACATATGATTGTATATCATTGTTTGGATTATTTTTAATTGGCATTCATAAAATACTATAAACATCCAGTCTATACAGTTATATATGTATACATCTGTAATAATTATATGTATTGTTAATTAGCTAAATTTGAGCTAAAATTGTGGCCAATCGTAACATTATATGAAAAAATGTTTCAAACATAACTGGTTTGTTTAAAAATATTTTTTGGAAATTAATTTGTTTATCTTTTATAAATTAAAATTTGGGTCAACGATCCATTGAACCCAATGCACCGATTTTGATCATTCTAGAACTTAAACTCACTAGCATTTTTTGTCTAGAATACGAAATATATAAAATTAATATATTCTGACATATTATATATGTCGAGTATAATAAGCTGTTATGAAGGCAGAAGTATGCATAGCTATTTGGAAAAATTGGAATTGGGAAATAAGCTCCTTTAATATTTCTGATCGTTATAAACTTTTAATATATTTAATTTAACATATCCTATTTAATCTATATGTTATAAATAATATATAAAATAGCTTAATATATTGTAATAACTATTATGCATAATAATACACCTATATATTTTTATACCTATAAATATAAAATTAAGTATATTAACCTGTAAGTAATTTTATTTATGAATAAAATAAAATTTATTATAAATAAAATATCGTGGGTGTATGGGTGGTGTTTGTGGGTGTTATAAATAGCATTCACTTATAGATAGATATATAGATAGATATACGTTCCTATGCAAGTATATATGCTATTATAATTTAATAATTATTTTAATTTATTTGTTTATGAATGTAAACGTTGTTTACAGGCTGATTCCCAATACATAACGATATGATTGCAATTTTATTTTGTATTACAATATAATTTGGTGAAATTACAATATAAATTACTTTTGTATGTGTATAATTGATTATCATAATTCTGAAACTTTATATGTATTCAATTTAATCATTTCCACTCATTTTTTTGTTTAAAGTTTCGAACTTAAATAAGGTAATAAAAAAGTAATCATAAAAAGGTAATAGAAATGTTGTCTAATTTGTATACTTGACATATATATATATATAGAATATGTCAGAGTATTATTATTTAAGTCTGAAATTTGTAACGCTAGAAAATATTGAATATAAATAAAATTTTGGCTTAGGCTTTTATAAAATCGGCCAATTAATCCATTTCTGTACGTCCGTCTGCCCGCTCATCTATCTGTCCGTTATCAAGATAACTCAAAAACGAAAAGAGATACCGTGATTGAATTATTAGTGATGAATATTTGACATGAAAAGTATGTTTAAGTTAGTGTATGCGCAAAATTGGTCCATTGGGTCTAGTGGATATATAATTCAACATTTTAAACATAAAAGATTCAAAAACAAAAGAGATTTGTTTTTTCAAAAGCAAAAAATATATTTTTTGATTAATTATTAGATTCGACACAATGTTGCTCAAATTCAGCTAATAAGCACATACATTTTCAATAGGTATTATTATTATATATGTTTATTATTACTGTATGCAAAGCATATTTAGAGTATTTTATGAATGCTAATCCTAAAAAATATTATCTTGAAAATTTTTGAAAATAAGCAAAATATAGACGTTCAGATATCGGCATATAATCATGACATTCTACCGAGAGTATAATTTATTAGGTAGAGGTATGTCAAAATTCGGGATTTACAAAAGCAGTTGCTCAACAGTACCTTGGAAGTTAATAAATAGTACAAGTATATGTTCCTATATTCTACAAGAGCTTTACCTGACGCTGTGAATTACTCGGAAATAGCTAGATATTATTAATATGGTATTTTTTAGATTCTATTTTTGAAAGTGTTATAAATTCGGTATTAAATTTATAATATTACAATTGGTAAAATTGGTTTTTTTTAACAAAATTTTGGTAGAAATAAATTACTCAATAAGTAATAAAAATCAAGCTAAAGACGATATCTTGATACATTTTTCGGTTTTAACTATTCTTTCAATAGGTACAAAATTCAAAGTTGAGCATTCATTCTACGTTACTAAATAACAAAATATGTTATCATCCTATAACATTTAGTATTAATAAATTTTGTGTGCACGATTGTCCAAACCATTAGTGTATAAATTGTTTATACATCTAAATAGTGGAGTAAGAATTATAAATAGTTAATTTATTAAATTTTCAACACTCCATTCATAATATTATTATTTCATAAATTTACAAACATACTTTTCAATTCTATAAATAAAATCACAAAATATATTTATGATGATGAGTCGTCTACATTTATACTATTTTATCTTTTAGCATTTTGTATATTTGTTTACATTTTAATGTATTGTTTGCCAAATCTAATATTTGAATGCTGTTGATCTAATTTAAATATTATAACAAAAACTAATGATTAATTGTTTCTTAACAACAATATCAACATATATTTAATTATTTTGCTTGTTTAAAGAAAAATATCATAAAGTATTATAGAAACCAGATTGAAAACAACAAATATTGTGATGAATAATTTTCTAAATTAAAGGAACAGAAATTTCATTTTCGTTTTATTCTTGAACATAAAGCTTTAAATATCGCTCATAAGTATTAAATTAAACAAGTGGCATAGGTGCGACCCGCAAGATCCACAAAATGAACTTCAAAATGAGAAGAATAAAAATACAGTAATTTGTTTATTATTACGAATATAGGTTTTTGGTAATAGTTTTTTTTTATCCTCAGATAAAATGGATCGCTTTTGCAGAATTTAATTTGAAGCTACATACTAAAGCATCGAATGAGATTTACACGTCGATATCTGTACTTGTTCTTGAGATAATTGAGACGAAAAAAAAAAATAAACGAACACGCATACATGCACATGTACTTATCTATCTATCCACACGCACTTATCTAAAAAAATCCTGGGATCTGGGATCTAGTGATCTGAAAACGAAGAGATATGCAAAAATTCGGGATTCACAAAATCGGCCCTTTAAAAGGATCTGGGAGGCCAAAATAATGACAAGATTCTATCTTAGAATCATTGTTAAGTTTCCCATTAAAACAAAATTTAAATATTCATAGTAAAATTTCGTAAATTCTAAGTATCCAAAAACTAAATACTTGAATTTATGCAATCAATACTAATCGCGAATTTTCCAATTTTATGAAATTGTGATCGCTTTATTTTATTAAAAGTAATCACGTGGCAAAAATTAAATAGTACAAGCACATTCGGTTTATTCAATGCACAGGTGTTGGAAAGATGAATCTGTATTCTAAGAAGTATAATTCGCCATGTGTCACTATAAAACTTGCATGGAAAGGCCAGGAAATTACATATATTTAAGACAATTTTAGTATTATAATATAAAGTTGGCTGATACAAACCAATGAAGTTCGTTTTAAGATACGGAACTACATGGAATCACTTCTTGCATGCGGGCATAAATTGGAAATTCTAACTACGATATTTTCACGTTTAAAGACTATAAAAGTCTTCCGATTCTATCTAATTTTTTCACATAGTTTTTATCTTAGTGCTGCTTTCGCTGTACCATCAGGTTCAGAAGAGGTCCAGCACCAAGTCCAAAACTATGCCCCTACTCCACATATCCGATGTCATAGAACTGCATATTTTTTGAACAATAGATAATAAACAAATAGCATGACTTACGAAATGCAACAATAGTCTAGACTTTTTCTGCAGTTGATAAATAAATCACATAATAGACATTATATTGTATTGGTACTTTGAAATTATAGATGTATCTTGTAAATAGACAATTAATATTCGCATCAAGAATCTGTATTTATCACGAGCCAAATAGATTATGCACATAAGATTAAATAAAACTGACATAAACTATATAATCAACCCTTGAACGATGTGAAATATTTACATTTTATAGATAAATGATCAACAACACATATATTGTATATTTACAATAACGGGATTTGTTATTTTGAAAAACAAATACCTTTAATTAAAATTCCAAATTGATATAAATACAGCGCCATTCATATTCTTTATATAACCGACTTCAAAATAAAAGAATTCGAATATATATGAATTTACAGAATAGTTCGATTTCGATGATATTTCTTTTAAAAGTATACATAGCGGTGGTTCCATAAAAATTAAAAAACATAACAAATTTCACCCAAAAGACAGATTTTTTGTTGTTGCATAAAATTTACATTATTTACATCCTATGAGCTGGTGGGGGCATCGAATAAAATCGACTTCATTTTTCTCAAGGTTTAACATTCTTGGGTGATTCCTTGTTGCGGGGTTCTGTGCCAGGTATAACGGGGTTGCTCTCGTATCCGTCTTCATTGGGGATTCCACTAAAGTGCTTCTTTCACAATGAGATATACAACACTCAAAAGTAAAAATAAATACAACTTTGTTCAAGAAATGGAAACGAATATTAAAAAATTAATTGAAAAGCATAATTTTAAATACAATATTTTTACAAAAAATTTCCTTACGATTAATTACGAGTGCCTCTCAATATCGGCTTCTTAGCTTAAAATTGATTTGTTGGCGTCAACTTCGAAATGTATTTAGTAACAAGGAAATCATGTATAGAAGTATTTAAATAAAAATTTTTGGTTCCTAGTTCATTGTTTTGAACTTTGCGCTATTTTTTCTGAAAAATTATATATTTAACATATTATGACCATTTACATATTTTTTAAATTTCTTGTTTTATAGTAACAAATAATGGTTCTCATATGGTAAAACAATATTGTTGTATATTTCTATTTATACAAAGTGAGTTAAATGAGTTTAATCGATAAAGTTTATCATAATATAATTTAATTGAAGACTGTTTTTACATTTTACAGATATGAAGTAATTATCAATGCTTAGAATCTTGTTTGGTATTAAAAAAGTTAAAACTATGATTTAATTTTAAGATCAGTTCTGAAAAAAAAACTAACATACTAAGTATGCCACTTCCCAACTCGCTATAATCTCTGCTCCTTTCTGCTTGTAAAGACGTCTTAATTAATGAGGTAGTAATATATTGGTAAAAATTATTTAGTCAATTAAAACCGCTCTATATATCTATATATATATATATATATATATATATATATATATATATATATATATATATATATATATATATATATATATATATATATATATATATATATATATATATATATATATATATATATATATATAATATAAAATTTCTTTTTTAAAATTTCATGGTAAGATTTATATGATCTTTACAGTCTAGCTGTTACAAGTTATAAAGTTAACGGTCAAAATATATTGATTTATTTTTAATATTTTCACGTATACCATACACGACGATTTTTTAATAAATTTGTCTGTGAAAATTAATTTTCTACAAAGAAATTTTATATATATATAATATAAAATTTCTTTGTAGAAAATTAATTAATTACATACACGACGATTTTTTAATAAATTTGTTTGTGAAAATTAATTTATTAAAAAATCGTCGTGTATGGTATACGTGAAAATATAAAAAATAAATCAATATATTTTGACCGTTAACTTTATAACCTTTAACAGCTAGACTGTAAAGATCATATAAATCTTACCATGGCACATTTTTGAACAGCACATATTTCTCTATATTAGTACATTCTGTATAAATTTTATAAAATACTAATGCATTATTTAATCCTTGCTATAAAACAAATGCATGTATAGACGACTAGAATGTGATGTATATCTCTATCTATTTGGTGTAACCATTTTATGTATATATATAATTATAATAAAAGCTTTTATGCGTATATCATTGAATTAAATATTTATTGTTTATTAATTGTGTATAGATTTATGGATATTTTATTGATGGTATGTTTTGTTAGCACCTATCAGGCGCCTATATTAGCCACCCACTTACATACTATATCCGTTTTAGATATAATAGATGTTGCTATGGGGGTACATTGTGTACACACATAATATATTGATCAAATTATATTTGCATAATAAAATTAATTGTAGACACTTTAAATTAATTAATAAAACCATTTAGTAAAAAACTGTAACATTATATTATAGAGTTATAGTCATAGTGATATAGACAACTATTTAAAATTGAGTGATTGAGGCGGTTAATTAACGCAAAAAAGTTCGATTCATTTTTAAATTGTTTTAAATGAAACTTTTGATTCTAAGACGAATTTAATCGGATGAATTTGTATTGAACTTGTGCAAATGAAAAGAAAGAACTAAAAGTTAAACAAAAATTTATATATTTTTGTATGTGATATTTTTTGCCCATCAAAATACGAAATTAAAATGATATAAAGGTAAAAAACTGGCCAAGTGCAAGTTGGACACTCGGACCAAAGGTTCCGTACCATTATCTATAAAAATGGCTAAAAATCATGCTTGTTTATTTTATACTTTTTAGTATTTATTGTGGTAATGGCAACAGAAATATATTATCTGAGAAACATCAAATTGTCTAATTCCACAGTCTAACTATCGCGGTTCATGAAATATAACCTGGTGACCGATGAACAGGCAGGTGGTGGAGTAATCGAGCCTCATTTAACTTTTTGGGTACGGTATCCTAAAAACGAAGTAAAAATGAGTATTAACCAAGTGTTAATTGTTTAAATATCCGACATATGGCTGAGTAACAATGTTTAAACTATTTTAATAGCATTAACAGTACTTAAAAATATGCAGATCGATATAGTCGTCAACGCATATAAAATCGAAACAAATATTTCAGCTTGCTATTTCTTTTCGTTTTTGAGTTATCGATACCGAGCACACAGGCGAGCAGATTGGTGGAAATGAATTAATTAGGTGATTCTTCTATGTATACATATACCAAAATTTTGTTAGTGTCTTCAATATGCAAGCGTTACCAACTTAGACTCAATTATATAGATTAATATATTCTATATATGTCGAGTATAAATAAAATTAAATTCAAAAATGATAATTTGAATCGTTATAAACTTGATACTCAACATATAATGTATAATGTTGATATATTCATATAAATATACAAACTATAAAAATGCCATGGTCAAAGTATAAAATATTTAAAGATATTTTCAAAGATAGTTTGTTACTTTTTGTCACTTATCCAAACAAATATCTTAATGGTAGGCATTAATGGTACTACACGGTACCTAGTTCTTATAGGTGGGTTGTAAATAAGGGAGTTTAAGACAAATATCACGTATAAGTTATTACATTTCGTGTCATGAATTATAGATATTAACTTTACTGTATATATTACATGTATAATATTTTTATTTTATAAGAAATATTCACACTTTAAAAGAGAAAGAGTAATAGGTGAGTTTAATCAAGGATTCAAAACTATTATCAATTAAATTTTTCAAATATTAGGGATGTATAGATAACGGTTTTTTCTTTTTTTAATTATCCACCTAATTCGATGATAAAGAAATAAAAAGAAAATACTTCATTATTCTTTTAGCGTTGAAATTCAGTTTAAGTGAAATTAATCGTTGAATTAAATTACATTGAAGCATAAATTGATGACGAAGGTTGGAATAAAAGTATAAGACTAATAATTTAAGACAGTTGAGCCATTCGTTGGTAAGTCAAATTTAATTCAAAATATTATTTTTAATTACCAAATAGACTAATTTAAATGTACTAATGTAATTATAAAATAGTATATTCATAACTACTTACAACATAAAATATAAGATAATACATTATATGATAAATTGTTTATATACTCTACATATACTTAAGTATTTTTAATGATAAGCATACATAAAACACTCTAAATATCCAGTCTATATAGTCATATATACATATAATTAATGTAATTATATATGAATTAATTAGCTGAATTTGGTTAAAAATTACGGCGACTCCGAACATTTTACAAACAAAAGCTTCTTTTTAGAAAACAACTTTTTTTTGTCTTTAAATTTTTATGATATAAAAGTGTTATGGATCCATTGGACCCCATCGACCAATTTATCGATCTTAAAATCACTTATGTCTTGAATACGTCACAAGAATTTCAACTTGCTGTTTTTTTTTTTCGTTTTTGAGCTATCTTAATTGCGGACGGACGGACTAATTAGAAAATGGACTAATTAGTTGATTCTATGAACACCTATACGAAAATGTTGTTTAGAGCTTCAATATTTTCTAGCGTTTCAAATTTCCGACTAAAAGTAATATACTCTGTTATATTATTTTATATATGTCGAGTATAATGAATCTTTTCTAGTATGGTTATTTGACTTCAAACATAACTTGCCAAGATTAATTTCCATTCTTGTAAACCACAAGAGTGGTCTAAAGCTAATAATGCGCTAAAAACTTAAAAATAATTTAATATTTAATATGTTTTTATATTTTTGTTATATAGGCAGTAATTTATGTAAGAGGTAACTTGTAACATCATACGACATTTCAAAGTACGAATTTACGGTTGTGTCTGATTTCATAACTTTCAATTTTGTAAATAAATCGTCATTCATTTGTGCTTTTCCGTAGGAGAACAGTGTTCGTCTATGGAAACTTTAGTTTTATATTAATGCTGGAATTTATTATGTTTATAAAACAAATCTCGTTCTGAAGTTATTTAGAATACTTTATTATTATTTTTATTTTTATTTTTACTATATTGTATTCAAATTGTAATGTAATATGGCGTCATGAGTTTTTTCTTTTACGATTTGCATATGATGAATAGTTGTTGCTACGTTAATTGTGGAATTTTTTTATATGCCATGTGCCAAATATTATATGTGCAAGTATGGAACAAACCAAATATGAAAATATGGATAAATTTATGTTCTACTTGGCACAATATCAGAAAAATATATTTTCAGATGACAAAAAAAAAGAAATCATAATTCAATTGTCTTTCACTCCAATTTGTTATTGGCATCTTTACAAATTTGGCTACGCATGTAAAAAGGCGTACGACAAAAATGACGCATTCGTCTTATATACAGTATGTTTAGCATGGGAATTAATGGCAAATATTAAATAAATGGATTAATGATTTAAAAAAATGCTTATGCTTGAGTTTCATGGGAATTTTTTGTTATAATTAATTGTTATATATTAACATTGTTAAAATGCACTAGAATTAATAAGACTTTTGAAGTTTTCATTTCACTATATTATACTTATGCTTGTTTGTGTTGAAGAAATAAAAATATTTGTTTTTTCAACTTTTATCTTCTAGCTTTTATAGTTCAGTTCAGTGGACCGATTTTGATTATTCAGGAACTTGATCAAACTTTTCACGTTTAGAATACACCACCAAAATTTCAACTTGCTTCTCTCTTTTAGTTTTGAAACGAAAATAACTTATTAGATAATTAATTCCATGTGCAAAATTTTATGAGTGTATTCGATATTTTCTAGGACTATAAAAATTTTAGACTCAAATTAATGGACTCTGACATATTCAAGAACATACTACCGCATACTCACTATCAATAAGCTAAATATAAATCAGTATTAAAACGAAAAAAAAAAATGTATCAAAAAATAAAATTATTATTTTTTCACCCGGAGAATAAATGTCCGGTGAAAAGTTTCAGTAAATGAAACCTTCGGGTACAAAAAGCAGAAATGGAAACCTTATCTATACATCAATATTTCAAGTAAAGATAGACAATGTTAAAGAACTGTATATAAAAAAAAAACTAAATACTCTAACTCGATTTAGACAATTTTAAGTCATAAATTATATGACATCGAAAATCTTGAGTGTAGACATTCAAAACATTGTTGAATGAATTTAAAAGAACGTACAATATATGATGAGCTGAGATGATAATCGTGCCAAAATGTATAATATTTTGTTGTACACACCAGAAGATCATCATAGTAGAATGAATATTATATATATATATATGAACAGATGTGTGTTTTGGTTTTTCTTAGTATATATATATAATATGTTTGTTAAATCAAATAAAAACCAGATCTGTTTTCATTTTGTTTTTATATAAACAATTTATATATTGACTGACAGACTTGCTGCCATGATGGTAAGCTAAGCTTCTATACAGATCATTATATTATGTACCTATAAATACACTAGGAGTATGTTAAAGACCACATATGAACTTATTTTAGTTTATAAATATTTATACCTTCCAGATTATTAAACTGTTTTATTATATATATATATAATGAATATACTTACTAATGTGTATGCGTATGTAAAAAAATTGCTATTTTACGCATCAAAATCTGAAATTAGACTCAATTCCAAACAATATTCGATCTAAAATAAAATTAATTCAAAAACAAATGTTTTCTAAGCTCGTAAAGATTGTTTTACATCTCTTTCTTGCAAAGAAAAATTTATGAGTGATTTATAGGTGAGATTCTACGTTAAGCGGTCATTTTTGCATGTAATTTAATATAACATTTTTATTCACAATCAACTCATTTGTGCATACTAAAATTATTTATCTTAAATTTTGAAGGAAAGTGTATATACGTGCTATGGACATCGATAGGACCTCTTACCGTAAAATGTCCCTTATGTATAATTACTATGGAGATGAACATGAGACATCATTTATGCAGCAAATCTTTTTTGTTTAGTTAATAATTTTAAATGTCCATGTTATGGTTATTTTTTAAGATTTAAATAATATATGTTCACATTTATATTTATCAAGTGAAGACGATTCAATTGATATTAAAATTCCAAATTTACAAGACATTGTAGGATCATTAGAGTAACAAAAAAGTATATGCAACATTTTTTACAAGTATATGCAACGTAGTATTGTACTAATGATGCAAAATTATTAGATTCTGATTTTATTTACTAATTTTAAATAAAAAATATAGTTCATGCTTTATAAAATATCTTTGGTTACAATATTTTAAATGTTTTGTATTTTAAATAATTTTCAGGTGATATTGATCAAAGTTCTAACAATCTATTTCAGAGATTTTATATTTTGCTTCAGGGTTACATCTATCAATATCAAAAGTAATCTGTTCCTGATTTAAATAAAACATATTTTACTCTGTTTTCAAAAACTCATTCACATATGTCAACGTTTTGAGTAACTTTCATTTCGTGCCCAAGTTTATCGGTCTGTCGGTTTATGATATTCATTCGGTCGAAAGTGCATAACTCGTAAACTACTCAACGATTGTTATAAATTTGTGATAGGCAAAAGTGGAGATGTTTTGAAAGATGTTTGATTGGTATATTCGAATATTCTATAATGGATAATTCCACAATGCCGATATCTCGTCAATTGTTCATCTGACCTTAAAAAAAATTTGTTTGTACACTTATATATACTTTGTACACAATTAAAATGCAATCGATTATTTTAGATATTAGAAAAAAAATAAAATTTTACAGAAATTATTAAAAAAATTGTCGAATTATTAAGTAAATAAATATTTTTTTTAAAACAAGCTTTTATGTTATTAAGAATTTTAAGAGCTATTAAAAAAAGGTTTTTTCTTTAATTTTTATTATTAAAATAAAAGGCGTTTTTACTAACAAACTATAGTGGAAACAAAAAAGTTAGTTTCATAATGCTATCACATTATTTTTGTATTATATTGTCATAATTTTACTTTATCATCTGATTTATATATGTATGCTCAATTTTAGCTAAATAAGAAACCGGGAAGTGGGTCAAATTCAACTTGCAAGATATGATTATAGATAGACACTGGTAAATATATATATATATATATATATATATATATATATATATATATATATATATATATATATATATATATATATATATATATATATATATATACAGCTTATGTAATAACACTTGAAAAGAATAAAACAATAGAAAGAAATCCCTAATGCTTAACAGCATAGGTACATTCTGACATATATTCTTGTATAAATAAATTAAAAATCATCATAGAAATTCAACTCAAAACACGAATAAAATGAATATTTTGAAGACACCTGCAACATTTAAATGTCATACTTAAGTTAGAAATACACTTATGAAATATCAAATATTCAAAGAACATAGTCATCACCACATCAGAGACAAACACGACCACTCAGTGACAATGTAGGTATGTATCATGTATGTTCATTTTTTGACAGAAATTTCATTTTTTCACTCCGACAATTGAAATACAGTTTTTATGATGATATTCTAAGGTTTTAACGTAAAAAATAATGCGAATATATATTTTTGGCGAAATCTTCATTGAATCAAGATTTCTTCGACTTTCACAGCATATGGCATATTTGAAATTTTGGTAGAGAGAATACTAAATTTAAAATAGTTTTTATTTGATTTTATTTTGCAATCAGTTGGAACAATAGATATTGTTACACCTTCCTGTGTATCCAGAAGATACACAGTTGACTTTGAACTTTATTGAACTTTTATCCCATTGATTTTAGTTGAGTTGTCACTACAGTTACTTTTCTGACATTTAATTTTTAATAAAGGACACTTTGAATCGAATATTGATTGAATTCTTTTTAGAAACATTTTCTCAAATAGTTTTGATAGAATTGGTAGAAGTGTTATCGTTCTGTACGATGTTATTGTCTTTTCCAGGCTTAGAAAGCATTGTTATTGTTGACATTTTCTGTAGAAGTGGAAAATAGCCAGTTCTTAAGATCGCAATAAAAATTATGGTAATAATTTTTTTTACAAGCAAATTCTTTCAAAGTTTTCGCAGTTATTATATGGAATCTTGGTGCTTTGCTTGAATGACACTATTTCGTAGTAGAGTTCGTTGATTACCTCATGTGGGTTGAATAATTTTTGTAGGTAGTTTGCGAAGATGTTTGCTTTGTCTTGCTCGCTTTTTGCCCATTTACCATTTTTTTTTCTTAAGGTGGTATATGTTTTTGTGGTCGTTGGACATATTTTGTTGCTTTCCAAGGAGTAGTCTGTGGCTTCAGTCGGCGTAAGGTCATTAAGATATTGTTCTACTTTTAGTTCAGATAGCGTATGTTTTAGTTTCCTTTAATTAGTAGAATAAAAAAATTTATCAGAACCAAAATTACATATTTTTTATTCTACTAATACAAAGTTATTATTTATATTCACATAAATTAATATTGGCTTTATTCAAATTTAAACTTTTTAGATAAATACTATTTTAATGTTATAAAACATCGAAATTTGAAATATCTTGATTCGTTTGCATAAAATAAAAATATATCTCATAAGCGTTTTTTTGGAAAATTTTTCAGTATTATTTATTAATGAACACAATAATTTTGTTAATAAAAAAGTTATTAGCATGACGTCTAAATGTCAAATACAACACGACTTGTTTAACATTTATGTAATATTATCTAATAAAGTTAACATATCACATGACATACAGACTAAAACTATGAAACACGTAAGTAATTTTCATGTACACTGATGTCCGGAAATCTAATATTTATTATTTACGGAAGCATACTATAAATTTTCTTTCCATAAAATGCATATAGATGTAGTTTTAATAAAATCGGATTTCCGTTTGTTTACATTCTTTATAACATATAATGGAATACAATTTTAAATGGTATCGGACAAAAGCTAATCGTTGTAAACTCTAAACTTTTCTTTAATTAAATTTATAGTGTTTTTATATGGTATAAATATGGCCAAAAGTTTTGAAAAATTATCGCTTCCGTTTAATTATTCAAATAACAATATGTAAGTTTAAGAATTTATTTTAACTGAAATACCTAGATACATTAATTATTAAAAAAAATGCATATACATATCTTATCCCACAAGCTAGAATAATGGAAATAAAGTTACAATTTTTGGGGACTATTTTAAATTCTGTTGTAAATTTTAAATTTACATGTATTTGAAGACTTTATTTTCATAATTTTCTTGTGGCTAATTAAAAAAATATATATTTTAACACTATTTTTAATGTATAAACATTTTGAAATAAAAATTCTAGAAAAAGAATAAAATCATCTCAATCTCTTATTAGTCATTGTAAGGTAAAATTGTGGCTATATTTATGGTATTCGTGGGTACATACAAAATTTTTTGTGTTAGGAATTATTGGTTCTTTGGCTTTTGAGAGACGTCATGTATAAAAAGTTTTATCTAATATCACTATGATGGCCTTCTAGCAATGTTAAAGTTTAATAACAATTTTCCTTTAAAATTATTATGTTTCCGACCGGGATTGAACTGGGGACCTTCCGCGTGTTGACGGATGTGATAACCACTACACCACAGAAACTTAATAAATTTACAAAATCATTATGAAATAATGGAAAGTAAATATCTTAAATTTATTAAAATAGTTTCATGTTCGGCACAATTTAAAAATGTTCCTTGAACGCTTTGAATCAATCTTTTTAATCATTTTTCTGAAATTTTGTAACTACTTTTTATACAATCAAGCTTCAGAAAATGAAGTATCAATAGCGAAACGTAGCCAGATGTTTCCAGGTGTCTCTAGATAAATTCTATTACTCCCGCACAAAAAAAAAAACTGATAATGGAATAAATTAATTTTTAAATAACTTGAAAAGTGAGGCCTACATAGGCTTAAGATCGTCGAGAAATAACTGATGCCTAACACGGGCACTGGAAAATATAATATATCTTTCAATAATCCGTCATATAATTCGTATGAAAGCAGTTGACGAACTAAGAAATTAGTTTCCTGTTTAGCACATTTCGTCTGTTACATTTAACTAATTGTTTCGGATAGTGTTTATATTTGAAAGTACTATTTTAATTATTAATACAAGTACCTAGAAATAGCTTTGTTTTCGTATGTAGGTGACTGATGCGTATTACTTAGAAATGTATGTATGTGTTAATAATAAATTTAATCATTTGAATAAATATTAATATGACGCTAATTAACAGCATAACATAAATGTTTAATATATTAATCATCTTGTTATGTTATGAGAATATCAAATTATAATAATCCGTTTACAATACATAATTATAATTATTTATACAGCAATATACATAGATATTAACGTGTTAAAAATTATTTGTATTTTTATACGTAACTACGCTTATAGTTAATTATACTTACAAAAATGAAAGAAACCTGCTCAAAGGAGGGCTAAATATCTCACATTATTTGGACTGTTTCTTTTCAAATAAAACTTGTTAATTAAAATTAAATAATACATAATAAATAGAATATTAATTATATAATAGTTTTTCATTTACCTAGGTCGTATAATGGTATTATTTAAAGTCGTGAAAGGACACAAGACCGAAAAAACTCTTTTAGCGTTTGGTACACTATATTTTTGTAACAAAAACATGTTTATAATATAGATGAAAAAGTGGCTGTAAGTTGATTGACAGTTGATTATACTTACTCGATATATAGAATATGTAAGAGTATATTCATTTTAGTCTAAACTTTGTAATGATACAAAATATTAGACCGATAAACAAAATTTTTGTTTATGTTCAAAGAATCACCTATAATTAGGTAGTTTTCCCGTCAGTCCGTCCGCCAGTCACAAATCTCAAAAACGAAAAGAGATAGTGATAGAAGGAATTTTGTTGACGTATTCTAAAAATTGATCCGGATTCATGGCCAAACTTTTAAATCATGGAAAATTAAAGAACAAAATTATTTTTTGAAACATTTTTACATAATTCTCCACAATTTCAAATTTAGCTAAAAGGTAATTTTACATTACATATTATTATAAATAAATTATGTATTTATAACTGTATAAACTGCATATTTAGAGTTTATAATAAATGCTAATATTTAAAAATAGTTCAAATTTTTGAAGTATGACGTTATTCTTATAGAAGTTTGATGATCTATTAGTAATATAATATTTATGTACTGCTCTTGGAGTACCTATGATTCGTTCTGTAATTATTACACCTGTTTTCATAAAAAATTTGAATCACCCTAATATATATATATATACCATATATGATATACTTTTACAATAACAACAAAAAATAATATTGATTGATTATATAAAAATCGTTTTTGTTATAAATTTTATAATACGAGTGTACGATAAAGTATTGGAGTTCTTGTTAGTGACATTTCATTTTTTTTTTTCAAAAACTATTGTGTTATCATTTTCATACAGCTATTATAAATTAAAAACAAAAAAAAAAAAAAACATAAAAACAAAACAGATTTAATTAAACATATACAAGCTATAAAGTACTGGGTGTACAAAGAATATTAAACGGACTAATTTCATACATACAGTTGAAAATCGAAATTAATATATCTTAAAAAAAAATTCATTATTACAGTTTACTCAAAATGCACGTTTTAAAATAATGCTATGGTAAGCAGTCCCGTCTTTGACCTATTGGAGTCTCCTATTGGACACATTAGAATTATTTTTGACAAAGCACGTGGATATGTAAGCTAGGTGCACACACATATAACTTTTTTATCATTCATAGAATGTTAGGATGTAAAATCTATGTTGATGAGACAGGTTAGTTCACTCATGCGAATAATCTCTTTAAACATGCGTATAAACGATGAATTAAAAAAATTAGATACATAAAATCTAGTTCAATGATGATTTTTCTTTAAAACTCATACTGAGTATACCATTAAATTGCTTTGTTCTATTTTAAATTATCTAAGCATGATGAAATCGGAAAACCTGATTACAGTAGTATGAAAAATCTAATAAGCAAATAAGTATTGTAGTAAGTAATTATCGTTTGATTTTTTCTAAATATATATGGTTTTTGATAATAAACATTGGCTATCTTTTAGCGATCTAGCAAAAACTAAGGGACCCCTATAAATTTGCAAGGCCCTGGTCAGATACCTAGAGTGCCCAGTGGGAAAGAGGAGACATTATGTAATGTGTATCAATTGCAAATTTTTGTAATCATGGATTTTATACTCGACATATACATAATATGTCAGAGTATATTATTTTTAGTCGATGATTTATAACGGTCTAGAGGCCCACCTGACCTTTACCAATATAACTCAAAAATAAAAAGAACTAGCGAGTTGAAATTTCCGTAACGTATTTTAGACATAAATCTTAAGTTTAATCTCTGAATGAGCTAAATAGGTCCATTGGGTTTTGTGGATCCAGGATCCAATTTTTAAACTATAAAAGATAGAAGAAAATTCCAATGATCAACATTTTTTTTTTGTAAAATGCTTAATTTCACAACAAGTCAAGCTCAAATTTAGGTATTAAGTACATATATAAATACAATGCACATATAATATATACATTTACAGCTGTATCGACTGGATATTCAGAGTATTTAATGAATACTAATGATTAAAAATAATTTCAACATTTATACTAAATCACATGTTGAGTATCTAAACTATTAATTCTGTTGTTATATTCACTTGTTATATTAAATATTTGTTGGGTTATTAAAAACTATAGTAATATGTGCCCTGGAATAAAATCTTCAGATAAAATTGTGTTCCAGCAATCATATGAAAATTTTTTGAAATAAAAACTATAAATAAATTTAAAAAAAATTATAAAAAGGGCAAAAAACAAATATTCTAGTGGTAGAATCATTTGTTAACTTTTAATTTACAAATTTATCTCGATAACAAATGTGACAACTACTGTGTACTTTGTTTTTTTTTTTTTAAATATATTAATTTTCATTAAAGCACTAATTGTCGGATAAAGCGCAAAGAATATGGTGCATTTTGATTTTAACTAATCTCACTCTGAATATTAGGTATTTTTTGTTTAATTTTTTTTAAAATTTACTAAAGAAACAATAATTGATGCCCCTAATAGTAATCTACGTATTCTATATAGATTGTTAAATCTGCGATATTGTTTACAGCAAACAAATTACATAAAATGAATACTTAATATACATACCACATTTTAATTAATCATAATCAATTCTCGAAGTATATACTTAATATCGTACTGCTTACCTAGAAGACAGAAAAAATACAATTAATTAATAAATATATAAAACAACCTAATTGGAAATAATATTAAAATATTTGATAGTGTATTTATGCTAAACTTGCTGTATGTATATGATAGAAAATCTAGAGGTCTTTATAAAGATATACATTTATAAAAAAAAAAAGCTGTTGTTGGATTAGTCCCGTAGGATCATATATACATATTTATCAATAACGTACACCAACCTACATTGAATACAATAGAAAATTGTATAGCAATAAGTTGAATATTTTATAATTAAAAGTTAGGTCAGGTATATGTATGCATACCTAGATAGGTACTGGTCAGATAACTACGTTTTACATCTGCGCATTTTATACCTATGCATAACTAGCCCTGTAAATTTTATTTTTAGGTAACAATGCCGATTGCATTTGGTTCCATAAATGTACATAAATTGTCGATTAGGGCAAGCCATGTACCTGTTTATTGAGTTAGCTTAGAGTTGGCAATTCTATCCTTTTAGGTTAAATTTTAGATATCCATGGTTTATTATATACAAAATATTCATAAGATAAATTATAAGTAACTGAAGTTGTATTTATTATTTTTATAAATATATATTTAATAAAATTGTTATATTCTTCGAATAACATATTATTGACTGCACAAACAAAATAACAAAATTTTGGTATAGGTAGAAACACCTAATTAGTCCATTTCCCGTCGTCCGTCCATCATCACAATAACTCAAAAACAAGAAAAGGTAACGAGCTGAAATTCTGATGACGTGTTCTTAACATAAAAAGTGAGTTTAAGTTCGTGAATGAGCAAAATCGGTCCATTGGGTCCAATGGATCCTTGACCAATATTTTAAACTATAAAAGATAGAAGAAAAGAAAATACATTAAATGTTAATTTTTAACAAACAACTTTTGTTTACTGCCATACAAATATAACTACAATTTCAGCTCAAATTTAGCTAATTATTACATATTGGTAATTACAATATATATTATTATTTTACAAGTATATATGACTGTAAAGGCTGGATATTTATAATATTTTATAATATGATTGCTAATATCATAGCAATAATATCAGAAAATCATATGTTGAGTATAAAAACAATTAACTCTGTTAGTTGCTATCTTCACTTGTTTATATTATTTTTGCATTTGTGCGTGGATAGACAGTACGCTAATGTGCTAATACAGTTTTTGTTAAACAATGATGTAATGTTGATTTAGCATCCATTTATAAGCGTATCTAAATATTTTTGTTTAAATACTACTTTAGTATTTAATTGAAAATATAGCTCGAATATCTTTTAAATTACGAGAATAAATGTGATTCAAATATTGTAGGAGCCAGAGCGAAAATTGTATATTATGTCGTTCATAATAAACAATTTCAATGTCGTTCAATGTCGTTATTATGTCACGCGGTATAGGTATAACTCGCGTAGTTCCCGTTCCCGTGGGAATATACGGATAAAAATTAGCCGGATACAGTGTATCTTCCTAACGGTGAAATAATTTTACCAATCGCTCCAATAGTTTTTAAGTTTATTCGTTACACACAGAAATACAAATCTTTATAATATTAGTATACAAATTAGAAAATATGCCTCACCATTGTTCTATCCGTTTGCTTGTCATTAAAAAATGGACAGTTTTTAAGTTTGAATGAGCAAAATCGCTCAATAGGATCCTTATACTGTATGAAATACTAAGTATATGATTTTAAAAAAGTACAAGTTGTTGTTTTGATAATGTCTTAAAGATAGTGAATCTATCGTCACCAATTATTTTAAATAAATAATTAAAATTGGAATTAAGCAATTAAAAAAAGTTTTTATTTATTATTAATCCACAAATTGAAGCTCAATTCAATGAATAATATTGCTAGTTGTTATCTGTCTCTGTTAAAAGTTCACCACCGATTTTCGTATATTTCAAAATTAACATATTTTTTATAAAAATAAATGCATGAGAAAATTAAATGTTTGTGTTTAAAATATTAGGTCAAAAGCTTTATAAATTGAAGGTGAGTTAGCTTTATAATGGTAATAATATAATTCTCGTAGATGCATGATGCAACAATGTAGTGTATTGACTAACTAGACTTAACCATGCATACAGATGTATAATAGTTATGATGTTAAAGGGATATTTCTGCTTTGTATTTCACAATTTTCATCTTTACACTGGAATAATGTTTTGTTCATAGCTAATAATAAATTTAATTAGAATATATTTAGAAATTGAATATAGCTCGATTTACATGGGATGTATAAAATAGTTTAAAAATTCTATTTATTTCCGAATATTTTATAGGTTTATCCGGAGATATGGGATTATTATTAATCTTTATTAGTGGTAACAGTAGTATTTGTTTAATAAAACAATCATTAAACGAAAAATTGGAATTTTTCTCATTTTGATTCGTCTCAACCATTGATTATTAACTTTATTCGTTATAAAATATATAATAATTACATTGATTCAAAATTGACTAGGATCTAGGGTCGGGAAGTCGAAAGGGTTGAGTTTTTAAGGATAAAACCCGGTGTATCTCGATTTCCAGCAAAATGACAAATTCTATGGAAAAAAGTTAAATAACAAACTTGTAGGTAATAAAAAATAAATTTGTATTTGCACTTTTTTCACAAAACCCCAAAATTGAAGTAAAAATTGAATTTACCAAGATTTGAGTTTTTTATTTCTTTTACAAAAAAAAAAAAAAAATTTTACCACGAAATTTAGTGAAAACTTCCAGAACTTGGCATTAAGTATTAGTATATAAAGTATATAAATCTAAAAACGAAAATTTTCAAACGGCATTTTCTCCGAAACGATTGAGCGTTGCTTGTTATTATTGAAACTGGAGAACACCCTATAGAGGTACAATAATTAAACACAATCTCATCCCAAAATAAAAATTCCAAGGTGGTGTCCTCCCCTTGATAGTGTTAAATCAAACCCTAATGAAGTAGATATAAAATTTTTTTATTTATATTTAAAACTTATTCGTAAGCAACACAGAAATTTGGATTTTTTGGAAAAATAAATTGCGTAATGTAATGTCATTATTGTTAGTATTAGTGGTATCTTAAAGGGGTAAACAAATCTCAATAAATCTTTGGTTAGACTGCTGTTTCAAATGTCCAATAAATAAAATTAAAAAAAAAAAGTGATAGCTATAAATAAAAATTAGGTGTTGACCGATTTCAATAAAAAATAAGTTTGAAAGATCTAAAATCCTACTATAGAACTGTAATCTTAAAAACATGAATGTCCGAAATTAGCTAAAGTGATCTTTAGAGAATAGATGTGGTCGCAAGCCGCCTTACTTTATGAAATTTGCTTATTTCATATAAACGAATATTAAAATTATGAAATTAAGTACTTCCATAAAATTTAAATATTAATCATATATATTTTTTCAAAATCAATAATTGTATATTGTAAAATAATTATTATTGAATTTCACGAGTTAATTACTAATTCCAATTAAATAATTTTATTACACAAGTGATGACTTACATTTCCACGTATACCGAAAATAACTATATTTAATTATATATTATTTTGTTGAATTGGATGGATATATATATTGGTAATCATAATCAACATGCTATGTTTTTAATTAAATATAAGTAGTATATAGGCATATTGAAATAAAAAAAATTCATTAAATAATAATTTTGAAGAGTATAAAATTCAAGCATGTGGATCATTTCCAGGAATACTGAAAACATTACATAAAGTAAATATTTTTTTTAGATAGTAATAAAATACAGTGAAGCAGTAAAAATTATACTTTTAATTAGATAAATGAAAACATGGTAAAATTTCTGAAGTTAAATGAATGTTGATCAAAGCAATGATTAATCCTCATTTCATAAGATGATCATTTTACTACGATTTACTTCGATTTTTGTTTTAGATTTGATTGAGGTAAAAACGTAATCACTTCCACCAATTTCTTATTTTTACGTCAATCTTATTAAACTATCTTGAAGACTAAGTACAACTACGGTCAAGACAATTATTCTCTAATATTTGTTTTCTTATTTTAAACCCAGCATCAAAGTTAATATTTAGTATAATTTTAAGTCTTTTAGCTGCAGCTTACTAAGTAATACTAGTGCGAAGCCTGGACGAGGATTTCTAGTCATATAATATTAAATATTTATTGAGTTTATAAACACGTGTTAAAATATATATATATATTTTTTAAATTACTTTTCCATACAAAATAATAAATTCATATTTTAATAAATAATTAAATTATTAATATTCAAAAAATATCTCGTATAGAATATTAATAATAAACATCAAATATTATATTGACCATTAATTATTTTTAATTGCTCTATTATGCATCGACAAGAAATAATTACTTATAATAAATAATTAAAAAATTATTGTGTTCTATTGGAAAAATAAAAAATCTCTTTACGGTTACTCGGCTGATAAAATAGTCTAATAAGTAACGGGAAAGTTGTTATATTTGTGGATTAATAAAATCAATACTCTGAAACAAAAATTTTTGGTATGCAAATTGCAATATGATAAATAGTGTTTTTATACAATAATTAGGTAGGTTTAGGAGTCTGATACGTTATAGAAAATATTTCGTGAAGAGTACATTATTTTTGCTGATTTTGGAACTTTATTATTTCTGCAAAAAACCACTGGTATTAAGCACAAATGTAATGTAAATACTAAGAGACGCTTATACTCTTGTCATATTATTTTTAGTGTTTATCATCGCTATAGTTCAAACCATAAGTAACAGCTACGGGGCAAATTTACATAAATAATTTACTGGTTTGGATTCTCCAATTACTAGTAATGTTTTTCCGCTCTGTTTGTTCTTGTAGTATTTCAATATTACATTAAGTTCTTTAAAATAATAATATAATAATTGAATTGAATTTCATTTTCCTCGGAAATATGTATCTATAACCGAATCCACCATAATCATTATTTTTATGAATCTTTATTAAACTCTTGTCGGTTATTATAATGTGTAATGATATTGAATGAAAACTAGGTTTTGGTAGGTAGTGCATTTGTTGCTGTGTTTTTTAATGGAATTATGTCGACATAGGCTTGGAGTTGTGAAAGAAAAAATGTAAAAACTTTCACAAAAATAGCTGGCCACTCTATTCTATTTCATTCATCGACAGTCTAATCAATTAAGGCCCCGAGAAGGTGACGAGATTCATTCCCATCTCAATTCAAGTATTTCTCGAAAATAAATACCTTTGTTTATTTATTAACAAAAATACTTAAATACTTTTAAATTTTTATTTATTTTTTTTTTGTTTAAATAAATTTAAGATACACTAGTGAACCTGCGTGCTTTCTTCGTAGCTCATTTGTAGATAATAATTTTATAGCTTAAATTTGAATCTTAAATTCTTAATTTATACTCATTACTTAACCCTCCTTTTTTTCTTCGAGTGTTGTGATAGATCCAAATTACTCCAGTTCTAATGAAGATTAGGATTTTGTTTTGATCAAAGAACATTTAGTTACTCAAGACCCTTCATTTGAGCTATTAAACACTCAAATTAGAAGCGATGGAGGAGAGGTGAGAAGGTGCGGACATTCAACATTTTTTTAAATATATAGATTGTAATTTTGTAATATAATGTTTAAGAATAATTGTGTAGCTAGAACGGTCGTTTTCGGATTTCCACTTTCTGTTATATATGAAATAAGGAGAAAATTCATTTGTATAGATCGAAGAACCTTAAAATAGATTAGGAATTGCATTTAAAATTGAATATAAATTATAATAACTGACGAATACATTAACAGTTAAATATTTTAATATTCTATTAGTATTTGATTATTTAATTATGCAAATCTATATAAACAAAAGTTTTAATATTCAATCAATACTATTTTTGGTGTTCGGCAAATGCTTCTTTTTTCTATCATTATAGATTACTAGATTCTATATAAAGGTATACTAAAATGACAAGTAATTATATGAATTGATATGAATATATATAATTATTGATATGAATATCCGTTTATATAATATATGCAAATGCAACAAATTAAATATGTTAATAAAATAAGATTTATTTTCACAACAAAAGAGATTTAAAACGATGTTTTTGTTTGATGATTTTGGAAGTATTATTGCAGTATTTTAATATGGGTACGAATATACGTGGTGAATGTAGTATTTCTTAGATTATTGCAGTAGTTAAAAGTAAGCTAACTGTAAAAATAAATTTTTATTCTTTAAAACAACAGATTAAATTGCCTAATAATATAACCAACAACACCATGAATAGCACAAAAAACAGTAAAGTGCATAACAAAACCATTAAATACAATATTATATTTATAACAAAGCAGGGTAGATACCCGAAATATGGTTGACTCTCTATGATTGTACTGTTTTTAATCCCTAAACATTAAAAACATAAGCTATGTTAGAATAAACACACATATTCACTATAAAAAATATAAAAAAATTAATACTATTCTATCATAATGTGCAGGTATTATAACATGAATTACCTAATTTTAGGTGGAATTATAATGAATTAAAACAGTTTATGACAAATTGTTACAATCAAAAGTTGTTTATTTTGGAAAACCAAACATCTTTTGTTTTTAAATTTTTCTTATTTCTGTTATGTTTAAAATATAGGTTATAGAATCATGCAACTTAAATTCATAGCATCGTATCGTGTTGGGGAACGCATTTTGCCACGCAGTTCTCTCACCCTTTATGAGATAATATAGAAATTGTATTCTAATCATACAATGTATAGTGCTGCTACAAGTGTGTCAAAAGTACTGACGTTTATAAATGACTCGTAACCTGTCAAAATTTTACTTCATATTTATCGTAAATTTTGTATTATAAACATTTTTGAATTAAATTATTGATAATTTTAAAATATCTTTATGATTCAAAAATATTAAGTAAAGACAGCTTTGAACACAATATATACAACTAACTTTAAACATAAAAACTTATTGCACTATAAGTTGACTGTGATTAATGAAACGTCGTCAATTTGCGATGACCCATTCATTTGTTTGTGTTACAAACCTTTATAATGAAATAAACTGACCAATACTTCCCCTCTAATATATTTTTTCACATCGCTTCCACTAAATTATACATTTTTCATGCCTTGTGTATTTTTTCCAATTTCACAAAGATCTAATCGTAAAATGATTAAAATTGTATGTTTTATTATTTTTTTTATTTATTTATTATAGTGGTAATTTTTGAAATTACTGGAGCGTGCCAGATTAAGATATGGGAGATATGATACCCCTTTTTGTGTGCCTCCACCAAATCTTAGCTCTCTATTTGAGCGTAACGCAGATGGCGTGTCTTTTTTACAAGTTTGTTACCTTCCCATTGTCTTGTAAAATGTAGATTTTTCTACCCTATACGATACCATAAAGAGAGCTAAAATTTGGGTACTCAACAAGCGGTGTGGTATTTCAAATTTGTTAATCTGATGCTGGAGTAAATCCAAAAATACCCGCTTGGGCTGCCATACCATTTATATTTACATATTTGTATTATTAAAAAAATTATGATCTTCTAAAATTCAAATTTATTATTTGCTAGAAATAAATATATATAATAATTAAGTTAAAATCACTTAAAATTTTGTATTAAATTTAAAAGAGGAATTAACAATAATTTTGAGAACGTGTAATGAATATTTAAAATGTATAATAAGTTTATTCTTTGTTAATTATTTAAGTGTTTGTATAAATTAGCTTTCTGTTACAAAGTTATTGTTTTCCTCCCGAAAAATAAAATTATTGAAATCATCATTTTTGAAACGTGAAAGCCAACCATTCCTTAGAGTATTTCCACTATGAATTTCTTCAAGCATTGAATCCTCATCACCTGTGCTTCTCTTCCAATTAAATCAGAAAATTAAGCATTCCTTAGAGTATTTCTACTATGAATTTCTTCCAGCACTGAATCCCCATCACCTGTGCTTTTCTTCCAATTAAATCAGAAAATTGATTACTACCATACGAGATTTACTTCTCCTTCAAATACTTCTTATTTAAACAAGTTTTGTACGAAACTCAAACCTGAATAATATTGATAGATGTCTAACCTTTTTGAAATCAGTTGAAAGTATGAAACCTTCATATCAATCAGAGTTTTTTGAAAACGAATGCAGTAATTTCTACGCCCAATACAATTAACCAGTAAATATAATAATTAAATGAGTCAGAAAGGAATTGATCTGGATCTCAAAGGGCAAATCCAAACGATTTTTGACGTATTTCAAAGTGATTTTATGAACATTTTCTAATAATTGCTTCTGAATACGTATTCATTCGTTTTTGTGTATTTATACTTTTTCAACAATTTCAAAAAATCAATATTTACCAATTATTAAAAAGCAATAATAAATACTAAAGTTACGTTAATTGTCATAAGTCAATATCCATTTATAATTGTTATTCTAACGCCTTTGTTGTTTTAATGAGTGTTTGTTCTTAAAAAAAATTGTTACTTCCACTATAAAAAAGGTTGTCAGTCTAAGTATTATTTTTTAATCAGGTCAGTTTCCAAGATAGTAATATCCACTAAGATAGCAATAACTATTCCAACGTATGTCTTTTCTTGACTTGGATGAAGTGTTTCTTGGATTAAATTCAGTTTATTTTCACTTCTAAAATGCTATATTTATGTCGACTTTCTACAATTCCACCTAAATTTTTTAAGGTTTTATGTATGGTTTATTCAAGCAATTTATTTGAGAAGCAACGGAGTATTTCATTGATTGATATTTGTTTTTCATAAATATTATTTTTATTGATTTATTTATATGAACAGAAACATTGAAGGGTTCCTCCATTGAACTACCTTAAAACTTACATAGTAATGGTTTTTTTAGGCAAGTATGTTTCTATGGTACTGTATTTGTTAGCAGCGAAATAAATTTGAGAGGAAATAATTCTTTAGTCCAAGGTCATATTCATTGGATGTCATGATTTTATAAAACGATATAAGCTTAAAATATATTAAATATAAACGGCACTAAAAAAATTTTGGTAGGTAAAGATGTTCATAGATAACTATCCGAAATTTTGGGATTGAGTTAAATAAAGACCCAACTTGGTAATTACGAATGTTAAACATATTTGTTTCTTAAGAAAAAACTTTTGTGACATAGACTTTTTTATAAACTGTTTCCATAATTCCAGCTTAAATTCAGCTAATTAATATGAAATGTGTTCTCGAACATAAAATAAACTAGACAGTTCGTATAAACAATTTTCAGTCTATGTTATGGTAGAATGCTAAATTCGACACAACGAATTCATGTTTCTTTTCCACTTGATGCGAATGTTTATTAAATTCTTAACTAAATCCATGTACATAAAATACTCCACTGATGTACACGATGGATAGATTTAGATGGTCGTTTAATAATTAATCACCAAAATTCAAAAAATTTGTAGCAAATTAATTTTAGACATAATAATATGGTTATATGCAGTTTTTGTTTATTGTACAAAAATGATTATGCACCCAACGTGTTCATGTGGATTTCGAAACATCTCGACAACAAATTCTTCATAACTTATGTATTACGTATTTCGGGTGTTTAATTCATTTTAGTAATTATAAATAGTTAAAAAGTGATACTAAGCCATGCGATGGGTATTTGAACAATGGACAGTGTAACCTATTGTTATTTTCATTTATTTTTTAAATATTTTAGCCTAACTTGGTTCTCTTTTGATTTGATTTCAGATATGCAGTATACGAGCGTTCCCACAATGAACGTGTTCAATCGTCTAAAGACCATAAATTCACTTAAAAAAATTATCTAAATATAATTGAGTGCTCACCTGTGTATAATTCTTACTATATGTTATCTTAAATATTGATTTACGTAATATATACAACTTTTAGAAAGTCATCTACATTTAGAAAGTGTCAGGAGAAAAGTGAATTATTTATTACATTGTAATGGATACAGAAAATATTGAGAGAATCAATCTTATAGTAAAGTTGGTTTATTATAAAAGCACATTGATTTCAATTCACAATTAATGTTACATTTCAAAGCTTTTGTTTATTTTTGAAAAGCTGTCATGAAGTTTAGATAATATGTATCAAAGTTTTTTTTTTATTCTCCCCACTAGCTTCTCGAATACTACATCAAAATTAATGATTGATGTTTTAAAGCTTTGGTGCCATGTATTTTTGCTAATGGAACTGTAAAATTTAAAATTGATGTTATCGATAAAAAGTAAATTTTAAAAATAATAAAAAAACCATCTAGGTTAAACATAGGTGGTTATTTATTATAACATATGAATTTATTCTTACCAATTTAATAAACAAACCCAAATCTATTTGACTCAAATTAATAAAATTGTTATCTGTTTGGTCACTAACACCAGAAAAAAAAATTGATATCGATGAAATGTCCACCTCTTGAGTTGATATTTATTTATTTGTGCGCATCATGGAGTTTTGAATTTTTGCTCGAAAAACATTTCTCTACATTTTAATGATTTCTTTTTTAATGCTGGCTTTCAAGATTAGCAATATTCATAGTTTGTTGTGGTAAACAATCAACTTCAAAAGAAGAAGTCTGGTGACGTCAAATTTGGTAGCTAGCTAATTGTTTAAGTCGCCAATAGAAGAAAATCAAGACCTCCCTTTGCAAAATATGCAAAAACAAGAGAAACCCTGCAGATTGCCAGATTTGAAGACGCCCAATATATTTTCACAAAGCTTGTTTTTTTTTTCTACAACAACCCAAAAACCTTGAAAATCATGAAATCCATAAATCGGAGCTAAATATTTTGCGATAACCAACTCAAAACTCTTCTACAAGCATCTACTACACAGGAAGTGATTATTTGATCGATATCATTTTTTCAAATGAATATAATATCAATTTAACAGCTTCAAACAAGCTTTTTGTGAAAATAGAATATTTCCCATTTCTAACAAAATGAAAGACAACTCGAATTATGGTTACATTTTGTATAAAGAAATTCGTTAACAACGAATTTGTTTAGTAATGTACGGTCTACTTTAACAAAAAGGTCTTCGAGCTTATTGCATATTATATAAGTATTAAAGTTTGTATTATATGTAGCTATATTAAAACAGCCTCCATGGCACAATAAGTCTATTCTGTATGAATATCAGCTTTAAAAATATATATATAAATGTAACTTTATACATGCGTTATGATGATATTCATCTTAAAACATATGTAAAAAGTATTAAAAGATTAAAATATCAATATTCAAAACTAATTCCTATCATAATAATTCAAATAGAACACGCATGAATATGATACATATTGTATTTCTGAAAGTATACAAAAAATGTGCATTAATAGGGAAGATGCACAAAATTTTTTTATGACGTGTTAACTTCACGAATATGGATCTGAATTTTTTTTTTAAAAATCCTTATAAATAAGCAAGATATGGACATTCAAAATTCCTAATTAAATAAAAATGGAGATATGAACTTCTGAAGTCAACTGTTCCTATCTAGATATAAATAACATCGTTTTCAAGAATGAGATAGATAAAAAATATTGGATAGCTTATAACTACTTTGTTTTAGAATCAACTTTAATTTAAGTTTCAAGTTTCAAGTTAAGGGTATTTAGTCTAGTATCGCATTTTGATATAAAATATAGAAAATTTATTAAAAATCCTTATTACTTGAAATAGTTGGACCATGTGCGAATATTTGGTTTGCAAATAAATTCTACTTAAAAAAAAAGCGCCATTAACGCTTTCAGAACTAACTAACATTAGCTAGTACCTATTCGCTAGTACCTATAAATATGAATTGGTCTTTGTACAAAAATAATATAATTTCATTTGTTTATGATACCAAATTCTACAACTGTTTGGGTACAACTAAGATAAATATTTATCTAATATATTAAATATAATCCAATTCCGCTTGATGTTTTAATATTTTGATGTCGTGAAACTTGGGTGTCATATTTAGATCTTGTTTTTTTACAAAAGTAAATTTCCTATTGATCCATGCATATTAATTAATGCATGATTTAAATCATTAGTAGAAATGAATACAATGGTTGTGCCACATTATTTATTATTTCAAGTAACTAAACGATTTCAATATATAAATTTTGTAATTTGTTGATTTTAAACACCAAACAATTTAGTTATAGGTAAGGCTTATCCATCCACATAGGTTTAGTTTTATTTCAATATTTGTATTTTTTTTAAATTTTCCATTTTCTAAACGACGTATTAAAATATATAGATGGTCTATTATAGATAAAGCTTAGGCTAGGTGCTGTAGTTTTAAAATTGACTTGTACTATTATTAGGATGTGAATAAAGACTTATAATTCGATTTGATTTCTATAGATTTTCTATCCTGAGGAAACAACTACCAGAAACTGGGTGCGGGAGTGCGTTATAAATCCATTTACAAGTAAAAAGTAATAATTCAATCACATTGTTGAATTTGTGCGTTACGTTGATGCATTGAGATCGGTTCCAACAAAATTGATATTCACCGGATTTGTATTATAAGTACTTAATCGCCCCTAAAAAGTTCATACCTAAACAACATTTTGAAACGTCTAATTCAAATTTAATGCCAGCGGCATTGATACAGTTATACGAATATTTAGTTGCGCCTTCCGACACGAATTGAGAGGATTGAACCAACGATTTCGTTTGGTACAATATTCGTATATACCATATGTTTATAAAATTTTCCCCAATTTCTAGATCAAATTATTTTGTATTTTATAAATACGTATTTCGAATACAAAGTAGTCATCATCAGTATGAATTAGCTAGTTGTAATGATTCTCTGAGGAGATGTTACTCGTTGCTAATTTGGTGACGGTTTGCACCGAAAAATCCTAGAGTTCACATTAATAATTAAAAAAAAAACCATATATATAAATAATTTTTTTTACATCTTATTTTTGTACAGTTATACGAATCGAAGTTAGTTGTGCCTTCCGACAAGAATTGAGAGAATTGAACCAATGATTTTCGTTTGGTACAATATTCGTATAAACCTATATATAAATATTTTTTTTTACATCTTATTTTTATAATAGAACGTGACTAAATCAATTTATAAAAATCGAGTGTGAAACATTCAAGTGACTTCTATATAGGAATTAAATAATACTCATAACACAAAATATTTTCAAATAATAATTTCTACATTTGCCACAAAAAAAGTTTAAAGCATCTTCATCTTCTATTCGTAAACTAATTGATCACGATATATATATGCGTAAATAAACAAAAAACAGCGACGACCTGAATCTTAAATGCATACTTAAAAAATACTAATTTTATTGTGAGTTTAATAATTTTTATAGCTTAAAATGAATGTTTTAGGTAGATAAATACAATTAATTCTGAAAAACAACTCAACACAGCATAACAATCGGGTATTGAATGTTTTTAAAATAGGCATAAAAATTTTAGTATCGTATTTTTCGATTTTTTTTAATTTAATTTTTTTTTTTGAGAAATGGAAAAAAAAATAGAATTGACTAGAAAAAAAATAATTAAAAAAGTAAAAAATAATATTTAATTAAATAAATACTTCTGTAAACAATACCCTTAGATTAAAGTTTATTTTTTTAAGTTTGTTCTATTTACTTGAAAAATGTATATATTCTTGTTAAAGTTAATATGTGATAAATCAGTCCGATTTCAGAACTGCATACAAAAAAAAGAGCTTATAAATTTTCCAAGTTAGGCACACACTTTTCTTGAAAGTCCGGTATCATGAAAACTACTCAACCAATGTTGATGAGTTTTTGCCATCGCATTAAAATGAAACCTTTGTAAGTTTCATAATGTGCTAAGTATGTTATAAAAACTGATTTCGAGTTTGCGAAAGATTAATTAATTTGTTTTTCATAACACTCATAAATGTGCTACTAAATTTACTTTAAAATCTTGTAAATTATGCAGATTATTTAAACAAATAACTCTTCTTCATATTTACTTGTTTAAAATATTTTTTATACAATATGTATTCATAGACTGTATATAGAGGATAAAAATGTTAAATAATACACGTGCCTATAAATAGATTTTTAGCCAATGGTTCATGGGAGTGTGTTTATATTACGTTAAACATAAAGCGTGCTTCATATTATGAATTTGTTTAAAAGAAAAATTTTAATCTTATTAGGTTTTGTATAAGGGTTTTTGTTAAAAATAGGAATGATTAAAGTTGTCCTTCCTATACGGTATAGTCATCGATTGTAAAAATGTCACGTACAGACACAATTCAAGCTATACTCTCTATTCTCTAAACAGCATTCGTCAAATGTAGTATTGTTTGTGGAATTTATATTGAAAGACTTTTATTCTTTTTGTAGAATTTCATAAAAATTCTAAATTTGAAATTTCCAATCCAATGTACTCGTAGTATAAATGAGAGGGTGTTTCTAGAAAAGAATATTTATTACAATTTTAGCCTTTTTTAGCGTTACCAGGTAGTAATTTTTTTAGCGTTACTAGATAGTTTTTTTTAATTTTTTTGCTGTGCTTATACTCATAAAATCACTAATGCAAAGTAAAAATGGCTAGCAAATCTCTCAATTAGTTTAAAGTAGATACCTATTTTTAATATTTTTCAAAAACACATCAAAATGGAGGAATTTTACAATGTGTGTAAATATCTATATGTAAATATCTAATCAACTGAATTTTTGGACATACAAATTTGGTCAATGGGTTTCCATATATATGTATATTTGGAAGGCAGTGGCCAAGATGATGACGTTCTGCCGAAAGTCCCCTGAAAAGGAGACTTCCCGGACAGTGCAGTTTTATGCATTTCCCTCTCTTGATAATATATATATATATATATTGTATATTGTATATTGTGATATATTGATATTAATAAATTGAAAATTAAATTAGGTATTAATTTCGGAGAATGGGATGCCTGTCTTTCCATGAAGTTCTTGATGCAACTCATCACGGCTTATTTAACTGTATATTCCTTTTTATCAGGAAAACAAACATACTGCCATCAAAAAAAAATCGTTAATATCAAACCGCCCAAACGTTTCAAATTTTTTTATTATTCAAAGTACTACTTAATGATTGCAGTATATATATTTAATATATCCCTTGTTTCGATTCGTTAAATTTTTTTGAAAATACAAAGTGGTGGAATACGCAAATGGTACATTTTCACATATATTATTTAATAATGAATGGATTTAAATCACATCCCGAATTATCTCGAACCAAAGTTTACCATTTTACGTCACACGTTGATTATGTCTGTGCTTTGAAAGTATAACATCATGGATGGCATTCACATATGATGTCATCAATAGAAATATTGATAGTATATTTAGACGCCACATGTAGAGGCCCATTCGTTGATGTTATACTTTCGAAACACACTTAATATTATTTATAAGAAAATCATGGAAACACTGAAATTATTTTAACATTATTACGTCATAGTGCATTTTTAGTTTTTTTAAATTTCACCACTTTTAGAAAATTTAAAACTTCATTTAAAAATTGGATGATTTTATTTATTTTAAGTCCAATGTAAATATCGGTCTATAGAGAATGATTCATCAGATGAAGCTACGGTCACAGCAAGTTTTATTTAAGACGAAAAAATAATTGATTGTTGAACAAGTACCTAATAGTGGTTGCAACAGGAAGTTTTAATTAAATTTTTTTAAAGAATTAAAAGAATTAAAAACGTCAATAATAAATAATATATGTATGTTGAATTTATTAATTAATTGATGGATTCCCATAATATACGCCAAATACAAAATGTATAGACATTCAAATTAACAATAAAAACATAGTATTTGTTCATTGAAATATGAAATAAAATTAACACAGGCATGAGAAATCACATTCAATATATGTTATATTTTATTTCTCCATAATTATGTTGCCATTATGTACAAAATCGCAAAGCCTTGAACTCCCTATTTTATTGAAAATAGTTTCGCAAATTTAGATCTTTGGAAAAAAGATACAGAAAAATCATTTACGTAAAAAGAGTCTTGTAAACAGAGTTGAATTATTTTGGATTGATTTATTAAGGGTTGATTATTTTAGTAATATCGTATAAGTAAACCAAATGAAGTAAATGAGAGACGAAAATTTAAATTCTGAATTTCATTAAATTAATAAAATTCACTGTTATACTTTTTTTTTTTTTCAATTTCTGGATATTGAAACAAATTTAAGTTTCTATTACTTTTAAAAGCTCGTACATTATATGGTAGTCATTACACCTATGTAAGCGATTGTTCTTGTTTAAACTGAAACTGTATTGATTTCAGGAAAAAAATTATAAATTGAAAAAGTAAATTCATCGTAGCATCAAATCTTGTGTCCCTAAGGATTGTGTTCAATGTTTTATGATCAGTTTAATATCCAAACCATCAAACGTGCGCGTAGTGTAAAAATCTCGCAAATAAAATTTAACTCTAGGAAATCAATTTGATAAATGTGATATAAATGTTAAATGTCAAGAATACTGTTTTGAAGACACGAAAATTGTATTTTCTATTTTTTTTTGAATCGGAGATTATCAAAGTTTTGATCTTACAAGACGAGTCCAGAAACAAGTTTTCCTGATCAACTGCAGTTATTACAAACGAACCCTATTGTTCTAGAATGATTTCTTTCCAGAAATTCCAGATGGTTTGTGTTAATAATTTCTAAAATATTAAATTTTTATATCCGGCATGCCAGTATATATGTGTAATGATCACTCATTTTGAAATTGAAACAACGAATCAAATAAATTTATATACAAAGACCAGTGAATTGAAATTGATTTGACCTATGATTAATTTCAACTGGAAGCAGATAAACGTAATAAGTACTGGTTCTGTTTAATTCGTTATTTTACTGTTCTATATATTACCAAAATTTTCTACTCTAAGAGCTTTGCCATATCGTTTTTTAATTAAAATTGTTTTCATTTAATGCCCTATTACAATTAAAGTTGTATAATTAAAATTAGAAAATAATGCTAAGTATTTATTTCGAGAACTGATTTGATATTCGACAATTCATGCTTCTAAAGCCGTGTGCTCACCTTCAAGCATTTTGTACAAGTATATCTTGTACAAGTAAACTTGGAGTGCCTGTCAAGTAAAAACACTAGTTCTATAAAGATGATCTCTTTGTATGCAATTAGTTTTGTTTTCAATTTTTATTCATGTGTCCACCAAGTTTCTCAACCCACTTCTCGATTCTAAAGATTTGAGAATCAAGCAATAAACTCTGCAAAGGTCTGCTATAATTACTCAATCTAAAAAATCACGCTCTATATCAAAATAATTTATCGTAAATGATTATTTCTTTCAACAATATTGATATTTAAATTATCTTAATGCTATTATTTTAAAGATATAAACATAGAATAATTTACATATAATAATAGCATTTATATCATCACATAAATTTATTCTTTAGATTCTTGTTTATCATTCACTAAACTCATTATTATTTGGAGGGAGTATTGTTTAAAAATTTATTTATGGTTTAATATTTTTATTTTTTTATTTTTTTTGTAATTTGCATGTATAAATATCTCAAGAATAATGTGTCAAAATTTCAAGTTGATCGGAGCAAAATTGACGACGTTATGAGAGTTCGTCCGCTGTTTAATTCTCGTATAATCCGAGCAGAGCAGGAAGCTGAAAAATAGACGAAAGAAGGCAGGTTTCATCTAAAAGCACTTTAAACGTCATAAATGATAACATCATCCTTTATGGACCTGAAATCGATGTTTCAGTGTGAGGTAAGTGGCTTATGAACGTTTTCATTTATTCAAAATTACTTCAAATCTTTAAAGCGTTTTTCCCCCAACTCACAGTTTCAAAGTCAGTGATCCTCATAGCTGCAAAGTTGCTACACCGACCTTTTTGGGAATTTTGTATATTATTCCTATTTATAATATACGAGAAAACATTAAAAGGTATTTACAATAATAAATAAGCCGATTTTGATTCGCAAAAATCGCGTTATCTTTTAAAAATGTTCCCAAAAAGTGAAAATTGAATTTTCTTAAAAACATCGACTGCGTAACTTGGGGAAAGCGATTATATAACGAACGAACTTAATCTAATGATGATCCAACATTGAGTTATGAGAAGCACGGAAGCAATAGAGTTATGATCCAATTCACTGCCATTGCCGTATATTTTCATATTTCTTAAGAAAAATTTTACACAATATTCATCGAATGTTACATTTTAATGTATCATTCAGTTTAATAGATTTTAACTGTGTCATCAAAACAATGCACAAAATTGTGCCTTTTTTGCACGAATACATTGGGGACTAATAAGGGTTAATAAGAATTTAAATATGAAAAATATTATTTTTTTAACAAAGTTTTGATTGAAACTTTTTTTCGTAAAATGTTTAAATATTACTATTATAATACATATTACTATTATAATTATTACCTGTATTTTTATAAGAATAATTTTGTTTGTATAATTTTGAATAGTTTTGCATTTACCTGTAATTTTTTATTTATATTTAAAAATATATTTAATCTTATTTCTTACCTTATTAGAACAAATTTCAACAATTTATTACGAATTTTTATTTGACATTTACAATTAAATTTATATGAAAACAATTATTCATTACAAATTGTGTAAATATTTTTCGGTATTTAGTCGCATAAAATAAATTTCCAACAACAAATACCAACGAAAAGACCTATACTCACTTACATAAAATAATATTTTAAATATTTTATTTGTAGATATTTATTCACACAGCATTCCTAAGCGGTCACCCATCCAAGTATTGACTGTGTCTAATGTTTGTTAACCTTACGATACGTCAGTGGTGAATCTTTAAATATTGTATATCGTATCGTTTGATTCGCTAACTTTATGAAATTAACTATAATAAATTTTATTTCAATTGTATAAAATTATATAAGTTACATAATGAAATTTATTATATTTATATCGACAATTAATAATCAATTATCAATAATAATCGCTGGGCGGACATAGATGAAGGTGGTATAAATATAGGCGTGGAGATTTTTACTACCACATCCGGTGTCACTACACTTTTTTATATTAACTAAATAAAATGCATTATGTAAGAGATGTAAGAAGGTATATTATCTATCAATAATACTCATTCATTTATTAAACGATGGTCCTGATAGAATAATAAATATTTTTTTATTTATTTTTATGTACAAGGTCTTTTAAAATAATCTTATCGTAGTCGAATAATGTTTTTGACCCCACTGAACAATTGTTTTAAGTACTATACGTGTCGTAGATTTTATTTAAATATATATACAGATGTCCATCGTATACGATCAAATTAATTAAAAGTTATCAATTAGTGAAATGTGAAACATGGATTGTAAGAATAATCAATACTGTATGGATACTGGAAAAGAAAAATGATGTAAAAAATTCGTCTCCGAACAAACATTTTTTATTTTAAAAAATTAAACATTTATGGTCTTTAAAATTTTCTTATATTTTTTTAAGATCAAAATATACCGTTTTTTGATTCTATGTCTATTGAACCCAATGGACCGATTTTGCTCATTTACTAACTTAAACTTAGCCTTTATGTCTAAAATACGTCACCAAACTCGCTCTTTTCGTTTTACAATTATCTTGATGACGTCAGACTAACGGGTGGACTAATTAGATGATTGTATGAATATCTATACCAAACTATTGTTTGTGCGGTCAATATTTCTTAGCGTTACAACTTTAGACTAACATTAATATACTCTGACACATTATGTATATGTCGAGTATAAAAATTATGAAAAAAATTGCTTTAAATAACTGTTTTACATTTCAATACTATTTTTTCTCATTATAATTAGAAGAAAAAAAAATCAACAGAAAAATTGCTAATAAAATTTAGTGTCACTTTTTGAATAACATAGCCCCTAAATTTTATTATTTTTTTAAAATTTTATATACATCCGTGTTACAGATGTAGTAATAAAATGAAAAAATCATGAATTGCACAAACAATCAAATGAAACCAAATCAAATAGTTTTATATACATGTAAATAATCTGCAGTATAAAACACTTCAAGCATATTTATTCAGTTCCCATCAAATCATTAATCTTACTTAACCTACTCAATATAAATAATGAATATTAGTATTACTAGTACAAATAGTAGGTAGTAGGTATAAACTTAACAGAACCGGATCAATATATGTGTAACATAAAACTACTTCGTTTATATTCAAGATATAAAGTGTATTTTCTAGATGTGCTTTAAAATTATCTCCATCTCATATAATATGACTGTTTTATAACTCAAAGGTCTTGAGTCACTGAGTAATCTTACTAGACCAAAACAAAATTTCTATGTTTATTAAAACAAGAGATATCTAACTTTGATTGAAGAAAATGCCATTGAGAGTTGAATGGCGGGGCCATGTTTTCCTCCATCTCATTCAGTTTGAGTAATTAATATCTCAAATGACAGGTCTTGAGTCATTTAGTGTTCTTAGACCCAAACAAACTTTCTTTGTTCATTAGAACAGGAGATAGCTAACTATGAGTGGAGAAATCAGTCCCAACGATCCGATTTTGTTGATTCATTAACTTAAACTCTTAAACGTCTTTATGTGTCTAAAATACGCCACCAAAATTTTAACTCGCTATCTCTTTTCGTTTTCGAGTTATGTTGATGACGGATAGACGGATGGATAGTCGGAAATGGACTATTTAGTTGGCTCTATGAACACCTATACAAAAATTTTATTTGTGCGATCAATATTTTCTAGCATTATACAAATTTTGTAATTAAATTAAAATACTCTGTTATATTATGAATGTTGAGTATGGAAATACAGATAAAATAACTTTTTTAACACAATTTCAGAGTTTTTATTCAGATAAACAAGTTTTAGCACATGTCATTACTATCTGATACAATTATTTCGTATTAAATTTTATTTATCATTATTAATTTTACAACAACTATACGATGGTCACCATAAACAAATAGGAGTATACACTTATTGTTAGATACGACCCTTTCGTAATTCAATGTGTCCTAAATAATATTTTGATTAGTTTAATAAACTCACATCAATATTTTAAACGTAAATAAAATTATTCTTAATGTATTTACTTTAGATCATTATTTTTGCTATATGACACAAACAGGGGCATATACATTATACAACGAGAGGTCAGTTGTGGTCATTTCGTTAAAAGACTCGAGATCATCATATATAATGATGTTTGATGTCCAGTCAAATTATCTTGAATGTACTATGAATGGTATTCGCAAATATTTAAAATTTATGTATATTCTCTATAAAGGTTAAATATTAGAGGGGACAATTTTTCATATATTCATATTCATCGTTTGACACAAATATTTTATTAATGTGGCTATCAATAATTATTTCATTATTACAAGTTAGAATATGCCTTGCACATACTATGTACTGTGAAGCTTTTCTTTGTGGATCAACTGTACAAATTATTCAAAAAACAACAATTATTAGAGCTTAAAAGCCAAACTATCTTTAGCTACTCATTTATTTGTTATTGTTTTACTGTACCCAATATTGTGTTATCTCTTATAAGTAAAAGTTTATCACACTAAGTATCGCATATTGACAAAATAGACTAACCTTAATCATAAACAATACCCCGTCGTAATCTTTCATAAACCAAGGAGTATTTTCCCGAATGAAGAGATATTTTCCGAGTTAAAAAGTATAAATTACTCTACTCGTCTTCAACACCAATAGCCAATACGTTGTATCTTTAGGCCGTGAAATGTATCTGTGTATCTTATAATTTAAGAACAAAAAAACCGGACGGTAGAAGTTTTGTAATTGCGTCAGATAAAATTTTCCACTTTTTGATAATTTGCAAAAATGCTGGAAGTGAAAGATGCTTAGGGTCTTGTTTACTTTTGAATCATTAATATAGAAAACTGTATTTTTATACATAACTTATTATTCTAAGATCCTATGCAACCGCTGCTTCCATCAGTGATCAATTTACAAAAATCATGAGAATAAAAACAACATCAGTTTGAGAGGGATAACAAAAAAAAATATTCGATTGTCCCTATTTCTATGAACCCACGGCTATCACTGACTAAAAAATAAAAACTCGAAATTTTGGCTCTTTTGACTATGAAAACAAACTTTTTAAACAATTTGAAGAAACCATTTTGATAGAAAATTCAATTTTCTATAAAAAAGCACTATATATAATGTTGAAATTTACTTCGCTGCATTGGTGAAATATAATGGATTAACTTGAAAAGAGTACATTTTCTCCGCTCTCTTTTCATTTCCACATTTTAATTTAATAGCACTCCGCTGTGTTTCTATTGATGTTTTCGGGTATGGATATCTACTAGAATAGCAAATTTTTCAACGTTCTTCTATCATGTAGTAATAATTTTATTATCTTATGATATAGGTATAGTACGGACACAAAACAGTTGTGTGGTTTGTATAATATATAATAGTATATACATAATATTATTATTGTATTTGATTGGAATTGATAATTTACGATATTAATATTTATTGTTTATGATGTACACATTTTGTTTTTGTATTTATTATTAGTATTGGTAGTTGTTGCTTACCGGATGGTAAATTCATTTCCGTACAATAAAAAAAACTATAGTAACTATTATTTTATTTAATGTATATGACTTACGTTTTATGTACTGTACGTATTTATCTACTACGATAGTGATGTTATATTATTATTATTATATTATTATTAAATGGTCATAAACCACAACATACATACAAACAAACATACTCTATACAGTCAATAATATCAAATAGACTCGCTAATCAGTTAAAGTTTATAATGTTAAATCAGTCAGTTCACTCAAATCATTCATTAATGTGTGTGTCGTCGTCGTGTGACGTGATCAGGAAATGTATAAGTAAAAATTAAAAATAAACTTATTATTATTATTAATGACAAGAAATATTACTTTTGCAAAAGTTTTTAGATTGAGAGAAGCTTCTATAAAAATTGCAATTTCCTAAAGATTGATTTCCTAGAGTAATAATTTGTTAATATAATCAAGATCTCGTGTAACATTGAAATAAGCTTTAATTTTTTTCAGTGATGAATCAAAAATTTCAGTGATGAATCAAATTTTTTCAGTGGCTGTATTTTTTTCAGTGATGAATCATAGTATGAGCAGTATGCATCAATCTTTACGCAGTTAAAATGGGCAAGAATTGAGTTGGTACGGTGAGAGTTAGAAAAAAAATATCAACTAAAAGTTGTAAAACTTAAAAAATATATATAAAAAAGGTTCGTTGTGCATTTTTACGCTGATATTAAAAATAACGGAGCCAGAGCGTCTGAAAGTTTTTACACATGCAAACATATAATGTACATCATCAAATGTATGTGTGAAAACTTCGAATTCCTTGATCCGTTATTTTTATTAAAAGTCAAAAAAGTATAAAATCTTTTTACATAGAATTTTACAACTATTTAAAATTTTTTTTCCAACATTATGATTCATTACTGGAAAGTACAGGGATAACAAAATTTTTTGTTCCTGAAAATTCCGTCTTGGTAATCGCTTGCCTGGCGTTTCGAGGTTGCTGATCGAGAATTTGATCCGTGCATTATATTTTTGGCAGCTACGCCAAAAACTACCAAAAAAACGATGTCCGAGGGGCAATTTAGAATTTTCAAAATTTGTTTATCACTCTCATCGCTTTGATACCTCGGTTTCCTTAATCAACCACTCTGAAAGCTACAAAGAGACAAGTTCAGAGGAGAGATTTTGAATTATAAACTTTTTTTTAATCTCTGTTGCATTTAAGGGCTTTTTGACCTCTGATTCATTGCCAGTCTCACTAAAATCCCCGGAGAGACGATTTGCGAGGCGAAATTTTTATTTTAACAAACAATTTCTTATCCTTGTCACTTTCTAAGGGTAGTTTTAAAAGGGTTGCCACTATTCTTAGTTGCTTTTGAATCTTGAATTTGTTATTCCAAAAACCTCCTAGAGACGATTTTTGAGATGAAATTTTGATTTAAAATATATTTTATCTTTGTCACTTCTACGGGGTTTTAATGGAGTTGAAACCATCCTCAGCTGTCTTAGATTCGTAATCAGTGACCCCAAATAGCCCCAAAACACTATTTTCATGGAAAATTTTGAATTTTGAATGCATGCGGGTAAAATGGGATGATGTCAGTGGTGTTAACTCTTTCGTCTATATTCCGCACACACCAAAAAAAAATTATGTATATGATCCATAGGATTTTTATGCGGCAGTCTCTCAATATAATATACCTACAATACTAATATCTTTAGGCATGGAGTTATAAGCCTACTTTATAATATGCGTAGTAAATTTATACAAATGCAATCAGCACAAGTAATAAATGTATATACATTAACTTATGGTTTTCTTTAATGAGCGTTAAAAATAAAAAATGTTTTACATATTATTTATAGCAGATAAAATAATGCATACCATGAGGAGGAGATTTCGGTAAAAGATGAAAAGGGTTTGTTTTTATATTTATAATTTTTTTTTTGAAGTCGTTTTAACTATTTTATTAATTTATTTGTGTTTATTTTCTTACTGCATCGCACAAATAAAGAAACAAAAAGCATGTGTACTAATTTAAATGTTAATTATTTTATGATCTTGAAAATTTTTTACCTAAATGCGAAGAATATTTATGAGAAGGCTTGTAAAATTTTATTAAATGATGATTAATTATTATTTAATCGTTAAGCTGCACATGGTGAACTACATTTTAATATTGAATTTAAATATTAATAAGTGCATTAATTTTTTTATTCTACTTAATATTTACTTATACTATAATAACTTTTCTGAAATTTTGCCAGATTTAATACTTAAAAACATGTCTTCATATTACACTATCATACAAAGTTCGACCTTCGTGATTAAATTATTTTAGTAAACCTTTCCTTAACCGAACTTTTAATTCCGTGAGCATCTGATTGCAAAACAAAATTCATAAATTTTATTTAAAGCACATAGCTGTAAAGCCTGGAATATATTTTGGTGCGTGTGACACGACAAATTGACAGCAAGCAGCGCAATGCGACTGGCGAGACGCTACAAACGCGTGGCACAGTTTCTCGAGACATACTTTCTTATTGAGCAATTAGTTTTTATATTTAAGATTTGTTGTACATTGTGTTCAACTGATAATGTTTTTGAATCATAAAGACATTTTAAAATTATCATTAATTAAATTCGGAAATGTTATTCATATAAAATATTTACTGTAAAAATTAAAATTTCGCCAGAATGCGAAACATTAAAAAACGTTAGTACTTTTGAAACACTCATAGAAGCGATTATAGGATTAGAATACAATTTAAATATTGATTTATACTGAGCGAGAAAACTGCGTAGAAATATGCGTTTCCGAACCCGTCACATGTGGCGCGATCGCGTCATGTCGTGTCGCGCTATGCCACTTACGCCGCATAATGCGCCAGGTTTTATAGACAAATATAAATCATAAGCTTTAACTTTAATAGTCGATATGTTATACTATTTTGGAGTGAGAAATTATGGCTCGGCCTTCGTGATTCAATTTCTTTAAAACTATCCTGAACCTAATTTTTAATTCCGTACGCAAAATATTTTTGAGGATAAAAGTTAGATTACTCCATTTGTAATCTATACTTGTGTAAAAAACGACAAATATGATATTATTTTAAACTATATACATTCTCAAATAAAAGAGTTAATTTCATTGTATTAAAAAAACAACAACAAATGAACATAACAACTACTAGTGCTAACTGTTAAGATACTCAACACATAGATCAGAATCAATTTTTGAACTATATTAGCATTAATATCATTCACTCAGCACATATTCCATGTAATTATAAATACATATATAATAATATATTATAATTATATTATGTTTTGTTTGCTTAATTTGATCTGAAATTGTGGCGAATCTAAAAAGATTACGTATAAATTTTTCAAGCACAAGTTATTTGTTAAAAAAAATAATATTTTACGGTTTAAATTGGGTCGTGGATCCAGTTAACACGTTGCCGAAATAAAACTTGTCTAAAATACGTCACCGAAATTTAAGCTTCTCTCTTTGTTTTTGAATTATATTGATGTCCAAAATACGGACTCATGTCAAACGAAAACGGACTAATAATTACAGGCAAACGGAAATAGACTAATTATAATCACCTATACCAAAATTTTGTTAGTGGCTTCAATATCTGCTAGCGTTACAAGCTTTTTAGTCCAAAAATGTCTAATTGCATTTTAATTTCAATACATACGATTTTTGAAAATAAGTAAGCCATATAAATGTACAAAATTTATGATCGTATATTTAAAAGTCAAAATATCAGGATTATCGAAGAATCACTTCAAATGTTGAGAAATATTTTTATTTCAGTTGTTATTTTTAGACAATAATTTTTGTAAATAGGTAATATTTTTATAAATAGTTTAAAAAAATAAACAAAAATAAATATTTAAGATAAAACTCATATTTTTCTGTATGATCAACAAAAATGTTATGCGGAATTTAACATTAAAATACTCTTTTAATGTTTTTAAAATGCTTATTTTCTTTTTTTTTTCTTACTCATAATATAAGAATGTTAAATATTTTTTAGCTAATGATATCAAATTATAATATTTTGTTTCTCTTAACCAATTAAGAACATTTCATTGAATTTTCGTTCGAAATCATTCTAATTGTTATGATTTCAAAATATATTGGATTTTTAATTATTCGATTCGTTTGGTATTTTAATTATAAAACATATATAAACAAAAACATAGTGCTATGATAATTATAACAATTATAATTATCCAATTTTGGACGCATGAATGTTATTTCTGGCAATTTTTTGATACAGAACCAAATTTATATCAAAAGCAAGATTTCAACGAGTGGAATAAAAGCCTTAACGAGCTCCAGATTTGCGTGTTAAAAGACTTATTTACATAGTATAACATTCAGTGTACACATTCTACGAAAGTTTGCTGTTAAATTAAATCTGATACAAAAACTAAGAAGTTATAAGGTATCAAAAAATTTATATCTATTTCTTGAAAACAATGTTAAACATGTAATTTATATTAAGATAATAACAGTCGACGTATTACGTTGGTATTTCCCTATTTGTTAATTGGCCTCCTATAATTAGGAGTTTAGAAAAAAAAATTACTTCTAATCCATGTTCATGAAGTGAAGTCGCTTCAATTAAAGTAATAAAATAAATTCAAGAAAGATAATCTATTAATGTAATAAAATGTAATATACGTTGTATTTTTTTCAAATTTCGTGAAAAATTTAAAAAATAATAATTCAAAAAGTTATGAAATTTGGTATACACAATCTTAGCATGAAAACGGAAGGAATTTCGAAGAGTTCTTTCTAAACAAAAATTTCTAAAGTAAAAATCAAAATTTGATTTTATATTTAGAAATTTTGCGATATACTTTTCGACACATTGTTATTTTTTTATTTATTAATGCGCGAAAAAATTAAAGTACATTATTGTTTTTTTTCTAGATGTCTAATTTTTTTCTTCAAAACGTCTTTCTTCCGTTTTTAGAGACATTAAATTATGATAACATTAATTAACAAATATCATTTAGAAAGTAATTTAATTTTTTTAAATATATGTATATAAAGCAGTGGATTTTTTTTTAAACTTCCGTTTTTTATTACAAAATTAATGTCAAGTATACGTCAGCCTATCTGTTATGTTGAATATCTTATGTAGAACTAAAATTAATATTTGTCTCTAGTACCTGAGTACTTTTTCATAAAAAATGTGTCTACAAAAGTATGAACGTTAAGGCTACAACAATGTTATAACGAGACAGTGTAAATATGTTTTCAGCAGTTACGAAACGTCGGAAATTACACTCTGAAATGACCAAATACATAAATAAATTTGAATGTTTTTCAGTTTTCCAGGATTTCCAAATAACATATATGATTACACATTATAGGATAAAATTTTAATATAATTAAATTTTACATACCCGATATCACTTTGATTTTTGAATTGTTTTTTCAAATAAGATTTCTAATTAAACCATTTAGACATACCTAGAAGAAAGAGAAAAAAAATTAAAAAACCATATATAATTAATAATATTTTTTATGTAAATGATTATAAGATTTATAATGAAAGCATGGCGATTTCCTGGAAGAACTATCGAAGTTAACAAACATTTTTTAAATTTCTTCATTGCTTACAATGCCTGTCTGTATTTTAAGATTAATTAATCCAATCGATTTTTTTGCAGATATATACGAGTTTTTCCAGTCTAGTATTACACTAAACTGAAATATCCCAATTGTTTTCTAAGGTATTAGATTAGGTAGAAGTAATTTTTAACTTATTAAAATATTTTTCATGTTTATAACAAGCTTTCTATAACTTTACTGTCTCTCGTCCATAGACAATTGTTTCGATATTGGTGTCTATGACACCTGAGTCTGTATAATCAAATTTTACAAGTAAAATAAAACACATTTTACATTGTTCTATTACCATTAAATGGAGCATACATATAAATCGGATGAAAAAGTAATATTATTAGATACATAATACAATTCAAAAATTATGTGGCATCGTTGTTCAACTTATTTTTCTTGACCATATTCTGATCAGAATGCGTTTTATTTTCACAGAATAATCCTTTTTAATTGCAGCTCGTTGTGTTTTATTACCACAAAGCTTGTCTTTAAAATTTGTTTTTTACTTTAAATAAATTTTTTGTAGTTTATAAACATTAAAATAATATCAATAAAATAGCAGTATGAGATTGAGGTTATTAGATGTACTGATTTTCAATTTTCATGATGATTATCTTATAAATGGGTAGAATAATGCAAAAATTATTTTGAATACAATTTCTCAATATCTACTTTAAATGATATTCTATATCCTATATTATAAAATATATATATTCTCAATATCATTATTAGCTTAGAAAGCCAAAATTACTTATAGTTAAAAATCTTATCTCGATTAATAATCTAGAAACGAAAGCTTTATAAACTTTAATGATCATCTTAATGGAAAAATGATAAACATTTCAAGATAAAACTTATCACATATATTATTTTAATAACAAATTTAATTACTACATTGGGGTACTGAATTGATTCTAAATTTTCTTTATTACACATCAAAATGTAAACTAGTTTCAATTCTACAATAAAACTTGAACATTAAATAAAAATTGATTCAAAAACAAAGAAGATATAAGCCGTCAAGGATTATTATCTTTTCTTTACTATCCCTTTCTGGAAAATGATGTTTAACATGTAATTTATATGGAGATACTAATTTTGTCCATATGTTCTTTATTTAAAAAAAAAATTATTTCAGATCCATGTTTGGGAAGTAAAGACACTTCAATTGAAATTATAAAAAAAAAAAGTTAATCCAGTCTCCAATTATCACGAATAACGATTTTTACAACACGAAAAAGGATAATATTCAATATGAGAATTTTCAATAACTCAAAAATATAATTTTAGTATGGTAAGAAATTAATAATAAATTGAATATTTATAAGTGAAGGTATACTAAATTCCGAGATGGTAATAATAAAACGCATTTGTCAGAGAAAAAAACACCAATCGTTAAAAAATATTCCATTAAATAAAATAATTCATATAATGACATTCTTTTTTTGAACATCACTGAGCATCATTTGTAGTAAATACACGAAGCAGAGAATTATTCTACATTTCTGTGTTCTATTTGATAAAGAAATACCTAGATAAATATCATTAAAGTATTTTTGTTACGTTAGCTAACTAACGAACGTAACAATTTTTTTTAACGTTTTTTTTTTCTCTTCGTAATACCGGGTGTGTTACTCAGAAAATTGTTGCAGTTCATTAATGTCAATAAAACGATATGAAGGGGACATCCTATGTAAATGTGTGTTGATGAAAAGTGACACGTGTGTAAGGGGACATAATCACATAAGGTATCATTAGAGAAATCTAAGCTGTTACATTACGTAAAATATACATTTGAACGACAACGTGTTTTTTTAAATCATTAATTGAATTCTCATTTGTCATATGGATCAAATGAATATGTCTTTTGTCAAATGTTGCGTCTCTCACATTCAAATAGACGAAAATTGGGTATAAACCCTGTACATATTTTTGAAATTGACTTGTCAAACAAATTTTTTTTTTAAATATCATGATCTCATTAAATTTATTTTATATAAATAATATTTTTTATGTGACTTTTATGTGATTGTAAAAGTAGATCAATGTAAGGGATAGGCGAAAACATAAAGGAAATTGGAAATTGTGCTTATACTTTTGTAAAAAATTCTTATTAATTTATAAAATAATGGAAACCATTTTACTTTGTCTAATTTTCACTTTAAAATTTTTTTTAAAATTATAAGTCAAACTTATATAGACTTATCAAATAATGGTTAATTATTCTTTTATTTTGGAAATATATAGGGAAAGCAGGTAAGATTATTGTTGATGAAGAAATTGTGGGTGGAGTTGATAAATATTTTTTCGATATTTATAAATTCAAATTTAATAAAGGGGAGTTATTAAAGTCTATTTGATTTTTAAAATTGTACAATTTTGGGTTTTTTTTAAATTGGTTTACCTCTGGGGCTTCTACCAAATTTAATTTTTTGCTTTTGTCATTGTTTGCTAAATATGTAAATCTCCAGCTTTTGTTCACTATCAATTTTATGACCTCTACTAGTAAGATGAATGGAGAAATTAGAAGAAGTTTTATGACTCTTTATGTGTTCTTTGGACCTGGTTAAAAATGATCTCCTTGACTGACCATCATATCTTCAACACATGGCTGATCTATAATATCTTCAACACATTGGTTACCTGGCTATTATATAAAAAAAAAGATAACTTTATAACACGTTAGGTATAGTTTTTTCCACAAACCAAATTGACAGGTACTTATGAATTTAGACAGATAATGATGAACAGACTTTATTATCTAGTAAAAGCTTACCCGTTATTGTTTCAAATGAGACATGCACTGTTCGCGATCCTCCCAAAAACATTTAAATAACAAGATTTAATACAAAATAAATAACAATGATACTGTTTCCAAATTTATTGAAGTAATAGCACTATTTATTGAAGTAATAGCACTATTTATTGAAGTAATAGCAGTAATCAATAAATATTCAATTTAATATAATTTTAATTGCATTTTATCCATTTATATAATGGAAAATTCAATAATTCTCTTTTTCAAATATTTTAATATCAATAAATAATAATTTATGTATAACATTTTTATTTCGTACAGTAATGGTTTACAGCCCAATTATTTATTACAATCTGTAATTTATGTAGACATAATCTTTAGGTAACATACCTCCATAACACCTAACAAGCATGGTATTAAGAAAATTATCTTCAATTTTTATCAGATTATTTTTCATATACATTTTTTTTTCTTTCTCTAAATTAATTCATGTCATTGTATTGGAAAAAAATTTATCAGGCACCATTAATATGCCCTAACTATAAACATTGATTTTGATTAAAATTGCATGTCGAAAGATTTAGTTGTAAAGGCAAAACTACACATTTTTTGTAAATTTTTATTTCTAAAAATAAAAATTATAAATATAATATTTTAAGTTAACCAAGCATAAGGTTTAGTTTATTGCCGGTTGGTAATAAAAATTTTTGTAAAGTTTAAAATTATAAATATGTTCTGTTACGAATGTAAAGTATACTGATAATACTTATTTATATATACAAGCACCAGTCTGTTCATAAATTAAAAAGAGTTTGATTGATTCACTATTTGTCTATATCCAATTTTATTTCCGGAAATGTCTTGTACTTATTATATATTTTTCTAAATGTTATAGAAAGAGTTTATAAAATATATTTTAAGAATCAAATTTCAAGTAATAAAATTAATTTTTAGTTTCTTCTTTTTATTTGTTTCTATTCTGACGAATGCATCCAGCAATGGCTATGTCAATATGTACCGTGAAGTGTGTTTTACGAGTATGTATAGATGTAAAGTCAAAATAAACCATAAAAAAAAAGGTTCAGTTTACCAATTACATTTTTATATAGCTTGTTGTAAATATTATAAGCATAATCAGCCTGAGCTCTTTCGATACCGAAGATCGAAATATCTAACCAGAAAAAACAGAAAAATAGTAAATGTCTAAAAATGACTTATCGCATTAAAACAACACGTACTTGGTTTTAAAAAGCTATACGACATGTTTTCAGTCTTTACAGTATAAGTAGAATCGTTCAAAAGGTATAATTAAAATACATTAGTATGTATTGAATATGATTATTATATAGCCACATTCGAGTCATACAGAAACAAACTATTATAAATATAGCGCTCAGTTCAAATTCATAACAAACAAACGGGCGGAGCGAGGGAAGGCGTTTTTTGAGTTAATTTTTGATTGTGAGTTATTTATAAATTATTCCTTTAATAATCTTCATAATGATAATGCATAGAAAAATTAATAAAAAAACGTAAAAGTATCAGATTAAATATGCCATACCAAGAATAAGACTATATATATAAGCAAGAATCGAATTATTATTTGAGTATGCAAGACTAGGACAGTTTAGGTCTTGGTCTTGCTTTGTTCATCTATAACAAATTGTTTAGTAATAACAAATGACGGCAAGCAAAGCCCTTATTGAAGACAGAAACATAAAATTAAACACACAAATGTCTTAGATAGTGCGCAGTTGGAAATTTATTTCCCAAATTTATATTAAATGTGACTTTAATTTATATAAAAACCAGATGTAAATATTAAATCCGCAATTCAAGTCTTGGAATAAAACATCTATAATATTAAAATTTTTATTTGTTTATTTATTTAAAAAAATTTTACAATTTGGGTACTCTAAAATGCATGAGTGCAATTTAAGTGATAATTTAGAACTAAATACGGAAGGGAACGTTGGAATCTCATATTTCTCAGTGTTCCTTTTAATTCAGTATGTATACCGGTTATTTTGAATTTTTACATTGTGTATTTTGTAGCGAATATTTTATCAGTAATTTTTGAATTATCGATTTTATTCTACGGACAAAATCACAGAACGGAAGTAGTATATACATTAAAAAAAACAGAATGTAATTGTACAGATACAATATTACCATACATAACGATACCGAATTTATTATACTGACGTAGTTACTTGTTCGTTCTTTTTTTTTGTTTGTTTGTTACCTCTTTGACGGTTTACATAAACATATGGGGTTTTTGAAAAATTATATACTCAAAATACGACAAATTATTATGGATGGAATGTGATAATTAATTTCTGTATAAAAAACTAACAACGTACTACAAACTGTTCTAAACTAAGGAAAAAAAATAATAAGTCGTGTTTAATACTCAAGACTTTCTTAGAATATGGATTTTTGCCTCTATATATATATGAAGATATAAAATCATTGTGTTAAAATTTTTATAGGACCTACCATCTTACTTTTAAGTATACAACAAGCTTTCCATACACAGACAGGAAGTTTTTACTCTTATATTTTTCAGATTGACTAATAAATGGCGTCTAAATAACAAAGAAATGGTTCTAAGCTGTTTTACAATCAACTTAGAACTACACGTATATAAAACCATGAACCATTAAAAATTTAAATCGATTTAAATGAACCATTAAAAATTTAAATCGATTAGGCCAATATTGATATTCAAAGTTGATCGAATTTTTCTACTTCGTAAAACAGTTGACAAACCTCAATTTTCAACTCCTATAAGTTGAAACCATCGCATCCCATTTTTAAGAGCTCATTTTATGTGCTTTTATGTACTTTCATGTTGGTAATTTTTCCGTAGGATGCTTTAGTTTCGCGTTTTAGGCGTATAACCAAGAAAATGACCCCGGACTGACATAACGTAATTACAGACCTTGACCAATCAATAAAGTTAACCAACAGCAGTCACAGTTAGTATTTGGATTGGTGTCCACCTAGCAATACTGTTGTTGTATAAAAATAATAATAATCCCCTTTGGTTAATGGCTATATAGCTGAAAGAAGCTGAAGCCAGAAAAAAAAACCAAGAAAATTTCTAAAAATTCCGGGTTTTTTGGCTGCCAAATTTAAACTCGCCAACCACGGTGGTGAAAACTCAGATTCCATGTATTTGAGTCCATTCGAAGCTATCATACCCATTTCCAGATTTCCGTTAATTAATTCCAAACACGGCGAGTATTGTCTCGTTTAACTGACGTATAACTTCTCTGCTCCCAATCACCAGATCATTAACTGCCTTTCTACATTACTACAATAATTCATGTAATGCAAAATGGACCTCGGTCTCAAATAAGTATCGTTTGGTATCAGTGCATCTTCCTAAAAACAAAATTATTTTTGGAAAATTTACGGTACAGTCTAGTGAAACTCTAGTCCAAAAGTGTTTCATGTGTAATACACAAAATTAATATATAAGTTTGTTCTCTGTATAGAGGATGAGTGAAGTTCAGAATATAATTTTTTAATAGCCAGCTTAAATATTTAATTGGTTATGGTTATCTTTCTGTAATATGAGAATAAACTTTTTTAAATGGCGCCAAATTCAAACTAAAATTAACCATTGCGAATCAATAGGTTTCATATTAATTGATATATAATTTACAGTAAATCCGTTACTTGAAATCTATTTTATCTATTTAATTGAATGCGACATTTCTGTTGGAATCATTGCACAAAATATTTTTTGTTAATATTGTAATCACAGCATCCGCAACTTTCCCTAAAATTATTTAAAAATTACCATTTTATTAATATTAATTGAAATATTTCGCAGATTACAAAATATTGATCCCACGAAACATGTTGTAACTTCCTAAAATTTTTTAAAGGAATAACTAACCTCCTAAAATTTTTGTAGGAATAAAATTTTATGCTACCCTTTCTGAAAACGATCTGAGCAAAGTTTGGTTTGTTACTTTGTATAGTCAAAATCAAAAAATAGAATTGAAAAAAAAAATTAGACTTCAATTCATTAACGACTGACTAAATTGTAATTAATCAAAATCTATTAATATTTCTACGCTTTTCTTCTTGACAAACAATAGAATTGTAAAGGGCGTAAGAATATAAATTACATGTACCTCCCTCATAAATGTAATAATTAATGACCTCAATTTAAAAATAAATAGTTGAATAGTTAACGATATTTTATGTAAATAGTTCGAAAATAATTAATATTATTTTTTGTCTCTTTTAAAAAACTAAAATAAAAGCTGTTAAAAATTATTTTTATACATATTCTTGAATGCAACACCAACGTACGTTGTAAAAATAATGGAAATTAATTCACGCATTTCAAAACACCAAAAAAACAAACAAACAAAAAATAACAACATCCTAATCCAATTTACAAAAATAAATTTTCCATTCAAAATTCTAATATTTTTACAAAAAAAAAAAAAAAAAAAACTGAATGAAAGCGAAACGACAGAGTTTCTTTTATTAAATAGAGATTTACAAAAAAACTATGCTGTAAATGATTTCACGAAAGTTTTTTATTATTTTTTACCGTCTTGAAAGCTAATAAATAAGATTCTATTGTTCCGGTCGTGAAATTTCTCGATTTGTCCGAATCCACTATTAAACAACAAGTGTCTTCATTTTAAAAAATCACTTTGTCATTCAAATAACCATTAAAGTTTACATCAAGGTTAAAACCAATGTTGAATATGACATTATTATTATTTCCCTAAGCGAATTTTTTTATTTTGAAAAACTTGTGTACACAGTGCATTTTTTTGGAGATATTTGGGTGAATCTATTAAAATAGTCTACCCGATTTCTTGGCTAGCAATAATTCGTTGACAAATTTGTATTGTTTATGTATTATTTAGACCTCTATGAGGAAATAACCGAGGTAAGAGGCACTCAAGAATGGCAGACTTTATGGGTACAGGGCTATTTTGGCTATCTTAAACTGACAACAAGCTAAGTGGTCGAGACAGTCAAGGCGTTGAGTCTGAGTGTTTGGGTACTTTTACTGACAGAGTATGGGTTAGAATCACGTCAGAGGCAGATTGTCAATTATAATTAACTGGGTTGTTAATTGATTAGACTATCGCAGCATGGATAAGAACGTAGTAGCCGGCTATGCTTGTACAGGTTTTCTGCATTTCCCTCTGAAAAACTGTTCCTCTGAAAGGCCCATGTCGGTATAGTTGCCTTCAAAAGATAGATCCGCACTACCTACCAAATCTTCGTATTTACATAATATTCCTTCCTCCACCCACATCATATATTTTACATATCGATGGTAGTTTTAGTCCCGGTACCCCTCATCATAGCAAATCATTTATTGATAAATACACTTTTAAAAATTTGATATATGGCTTAATTAACGTTAGTGTAACAACTTTTTTGTATACGAAAATTCAGAAACAAGGAGCATTTTCTTTTCGGAGCCCGTAAAATTTTCGAGTACCCCCACTGACTTGAAATTTACTGAAATCTGTTTTTTTGTTATTGTGATCGGATGATAATTTAAATGTAGATCCTCCGGTTTCATGGGCTCAGATAAAAAAAACAGCCCACTTTTGAGAATTTTTATAAGGGAAAAAGTTGTAATGGGCTCCCAGCCTATTAATTAATAAATACTAAAATAATGTGGGTGATCTCTATTATAGACGTGTATGTCTGAATATTCCAATAAATAAGTTGTAAATACATAAAAAAGGAAAATAAAAACTTTGAAATCTTTAATTACAAATTTCCACCGTTTTTTTCTTCTTCCGAACTATCGATGAAGCCTGGATTATTTGAATATTTTAAGATATTTCGATTGGATACTAAATAAGGTTTCCAAAACACAATTTTGAAGAGGATTTTTTCTTCACTTGATTATTACAACAGTTTATTTATGTATTATCAGTAAAAAAGAATAAATTATTAAACTAAAAATAATTTTTTTGTTTTCTAAATAATGAATGGTCGTTAAACCAATTTTTAGAGTAAATTCAGTAAAAAGTGTGAATGATATTCATTTCCGGAACATACAAAAACGAAACATTAGGACGTTACGTATTAATTAAGTAATGATATTTTTTCAGTGATTTATGAGGCGTTTGTGTGTGGATGAAAAACTTGACGGAAAATATAACATTGATTTATAAATTCATATACAGAATGTTTAATGTTAATTTGTTTTCGTGGTAGTAAAACTCGTAACATTCGTGTGGCAGATGTTCACAGTAGATTTAGTTTTGCTGATTTTGCAATTTTGTAAATAATTTTATTTTATATTTAATAATATCTTTTTAAATGGCATGACCACCACTAGAGTCTCGAGATGAAACACCTGGCTCAAATTTGTGAATATTTACGTAAAACTGACGTTTATTCTAATTTTATACAATTATTTCTAATTTTTTGCTATTTCGTATAAGACATACATAATATTTTATATTATTGAACTTTTTTCAAGGAACCTTATTTTTGTAATGTAATGTGAAAATTACTCCGAATCGTTGTTAGAAAAACAATGCTAAGATTCTTACTTGAAATTTATACTATTTAGACGCTCTCAACAGTGTTGTCACAGGATTTTTTTTGCAAAATTATTTTGGACTGTTTTATTTTGTCCTATTTTTTTATCAAATTTTGATATAACACGATATGTTGCATATTTCAAACGAATGATTGTAGTGATACACATCCAGACCTAATAGGATGATATATTATGGTAATAAATTTTGGTGACTTGAACTACTGGACTAAGTGCCAGATAAAAAAGTGCTCTGAATTTACTACAGCCGATCATTTAGGTTATATTAGTTTTGTGCACTCATATACTGCATTCAGTCAAGCGAATGGTAGAACAGGCGACACATATATGCTAACAATTTACTAAAGCTGTAAATTGATATACAGACTGTATATTGCAGCTATGTCAGTCAGTCAATTAAATAAAATAACGGAGCTGGTCAGTCAGGCCTAATGTATGTACAATAAATAAATCCTAAGATTTTTAATGTTTTCAGGGGTACTTTATTGTATATTGGGCATAAATAAAATGTTTAGTCAACCATATTGTGGAACAACTCCCATCAGTCAGCCAAAAATATTAAAAAATACATGTACTTACGACAGTATTGGATATTCCATTTAAAGAAAGTAAAATTCATACGCATAATACTGAATGCTCACAGCGACGGGTGTACTGTTAAGCAATAACCCGAATTCTTGTTTGCAATACGTATGAACCAAGAGTTTGCCTCTTATTATGTCAGATAGATAGAGAGGGCGAAAGAGATAGGAGGAACGATCGTCAACTGTTGTCCCTCCAAGGTGTTTGGGAGAATAATCTTTAATAGTTTAATCATAGTTTATCTAATCAAGATGTTTGGGTGAGAAAACATAATTTTTTTTATATAATATTAACTTTTATTAATTATTTAGGAAAAAAACTATATTGAATTTTGTTTAACTCTTTATGTGATTTGTTTCAGATTACAAATATTTTCTAGCTTTAATTTGTGATAATCCATATTTATGAATAATACTTTTTTTTTTCCGTACTACTTTTATGAACAAAATTTTAATAAAACTTTATTTTTGAAGATGGATTTGATGTTATATTTTTAATTTATTTATTACTTTTATAATGCGGCAGATTCATCTCGCTTATCTGGAAAATAAATAATGAGATCGATGTAGAATCATTTTCATTTGTTTAATTTTTTATTAACCGCCAAGTATATAGCGATTTAGCAATGGAATAATTTAGAAAAATTTTATAGATTACCAGGTCAAAAATGAAAAAATTGCAGTTATTCCATTATTGAAAATCTCGATTGATTGTGTTTTTAATCGAGGATACGACATGAAAAGTAACTTCAAACAAAATTATTAAATATATTATGTTTGTGGTACTATGTTCTATCTATATACCATATTGAATACGCATATAAATAATAACATTAACTGCTTTTCAACCAATGTCTTACCTAATTGAAGTCATCAATACATACTGTTTTTGTATATATGTATAAGTTTAACAAATATCTAATTCTAAAACGGAAATAGATGACACTAATAACCTTTTTACAATGTTCATTAACAAAATATCATATATTTTATAATATATACATTTGGGAATATTTATGTATAATATATACGCATGTGGATGTAAATATTACGTAGTATCCATATCGATATAGATATGTATTCATTCATGTATATTTAGATCGATTTCTATCAGTCATTAGTCTTTATGTTTATTCTGTATACAACTATGTCATCATTCTATAATTTATGAACTTCACAAGTTCATATGTGGCCATTTTTTAATAAATTTTGAATGTTAATGAAATATGCAGTTTTCTCTATCCACGCGGTATATATCGGTAACATTGCAAATTTAATGCGAGCTCAATTGTCTTGCTCTTGCAAAAAAAAAAACAAGATCAAATTAACAGCTTGCGAAAAATACATCAAGTCAAAAGTATGTAGCAATTCCAAAATGCTTTTTTTTTTTTCGTCGAACAAAATGCTTTTTGTATTTGAAATTTTTATTTTACTAAGATTTTAATACCAAATATTTAAAAAAAAATCAACAAAGACGATTCATGTCGAACTGATGCCTGGTATGCGTTATTATAAAAACATTAGTATGTATTATATAGCCATATTCGACTTAAACAAACAACTATAAACAGAGTTGTCATCAGTCCAAAATCTTAAGAAACAAACGGGTGGAGCGAGAGAAGACGAATGCAACATGCAGTAACCCAAAAGAGTTAGTTTCACATTGAGTGAAACGCGTTAGTTGTCTCTTTAACCAGTATGTTGCAGTAATATAGTTTGCACTTATTACCAATTTACTACTCTACAGAGCTGCAGCCATACAGCTTAATATGATTGCAATTAAATGAAATGTTTTATAAATTAATTATTAATTGTGAGTTATTTATAATTTATACCTTTACTAATCTTCATAATGATAATGCATAGAAAAATTAATAAATAAAAAACTTAAGTATCAGATTAAAGATGCAAGACCAAGACCAAGACTCGAAGTATTTGAGCAAGACCAAGACTGGAATTGAGCCTGAGGCAAGACCGTGGCGATTTTGGTCTTGTTTTGATTATCACTAGACAGAAGAAGAATCGAATTGTAAAAAAATCTTATATTTTATTTACATACAGTGGTTGTTAACAGAGATAATAAATATATAATTTCTTTAAGTTTGTTTGGGTAAATCATATGTCGTGTAACCAAATAATTAACTCTGTTAGTTGTTATATTTCCTTGATTCAAAATTACTCCGGTCAAAATGGAGAGAAATTAGAAAGTAGTTTAGATGTTACGCGTAATTGACAGTCGATCCTATTTACAATCAAATAAAACTATAATTCGAAACACAGGAATTTTATCGCGTTCTATAAAATAAAACAACTATATATATATATATATATATATATATATATATATATATATATATATATATATATATATATATATATATATATATATATATATATATTTATATATATATATATATATATATATATATATATATATGCACATTGCAGACGTCAGTAGTCGAGATTATTGTGTCGAAAAAATATTAATGCCATTATGACCATTTTTGTAACTGCTAAAAGACATATACTGACATTATAGGTGTCTATACAACACTCATTTGCATATTCACAACATAATGATTAGTTTTTTAAAGCATAGCATGCGTATGCAATAAATTAAGTAAAAACAAAAAACTACAAGAATATTTTTGAAGGTCTTTCTTTGTGAAAAATGTACACCGTCTCATGTCTGTCTATGTACTCGTCTGTCTATCTGTTTTTTGTTTTTTTTTTTAACTAAATAATCATCAAATTAAATTTTAGAATACAAATGTATATCTCATCAGATATTCATCCAACAACAAAACACACAAAAGATTATGATCTGTATTTTTTTCTGACTTTACACCACTTTCTTACTTTCTACTCGAAAATCGAAATAAAAATTTTATAAAATAGGGAAGCATTTTAAAATAACTACAATACTTATTCGCATCACTATGTTACTATTTTGAGGATATTAACCTGGAATTTTGCTACATAGCCGTCATACTACTTTATCATTCAAATGTTATAAAATGTATATAGATGAATATAGATTTGATGCCATAACAAAATAACCGTGGATAAAATAATCACGTCAGAATAAACGAAGGATAAAATAACATTAGTAAAAATATTTCAAAATAAATAAATTTAATTAATTAACTTACCTTTTAATTTAACACAATTCCATTTAAATTTGCAAATGTTTATAAATGAAAAAATAAATTTATTTATATTTCGAATTACAAATTATTTTTCTACGTACAAATGACCCATGTTAGACTTACCCCTCCCCGCATATTGCAAAATTATTCGAAAGCTATCAAAAAAATTATTGCTATTTATGTGTTAATCAGTTGCACTATTTTGGATTTTTGTACTCAGACCACTTTAGAGAAAACGCCATTAGAAATGGGGGAGAGACCATGTGCACATTGACTTAGCTCCCTTTAATTTTTGATGTGTTATAAGAGCTACTTTTGGATAGTTGTTAAGTTTGCGCAGCCAAGGAAAGTAATTTGAATAATTTTGATAAATAATGCAAATAAATTTTTTTCGGAAATAATTAAAACCGCTTTTACTTATCAAAGAACAAAGCCAGTACAATAAATAATATATTACTAGGAATGAATGAAACACATGCATGAAGTGTGTTTCATGAAATTCATCACCATTCAAAAGGGGGAACGTTAAGAAAAATAGAAAATAATAAAAGTTAAGGTTCTGCTATTAGAAAATTTAATAAGTGTTCAAACAAAGTATTATTTATTATTTTTTTTCAACGATATAATTAGATTTATAGTAGCTCTAATCAAACGAAAAATCAAAAATTCGTTTTTTCATTTATAAGGTCATCTTCAGAAAAAAATGCGGCATGAAATTTTTTTGTTACACAACAGAACACATTTAGAAGAAAAGCACATAATTTTTTGGAAGTATACTCCTGGAATCAAAAAACACTGTAACCTATTTTCATTTTTTGTTCTCGATTGTTATGTTGTGTAGAGTTGTTTAGCAGAATTCATTTTGATAATCTATCTAAAACATTAATTTTAAGTAAGCGATTCAGGTCGTCGCGTTTTCTCTACGAGTATACTTAACATACTCCATATTGATTTTATTCATATGTATGAGAACAAAAATCTCATAAACAACACCTGAGTTGAGCAGAACTATTTGAAATTTTAGACCAATGCAAAACTAAGCCATGTAACTACAAAAAAAATTTTTAACCAGTAAAAAAAAATTGAAAATTAACAAAGTTATGTAAAATAATTGCATTTGCAAAAAATTAACTTACAATTAGTGAAAAAATTATTGATTTTCTCCGTAAAGGTAATATGCATACATTTTAATCTCACCATCGTTTTTGTGAACATCAATATTTCGATATGTAGTCTGGGGTTGCTTAAGGTTGAGGTTGTACAAAAGTAAATAAAATAAATATTTTAACAGTGTAATTAACATTTGTAGTTTGTATTTTGTAAAAGTACAACGAATTGATATTTAATTAATATAACTTTTAAAACGATAAATTCATATTATAATATATGGTTATGTGTATGTATGTGTCGACATAAGATATAATAATCGGGTCCGATAGTAATCATTGAAACAAATGTTGTCTGGATTATAAACATAAACCGTTCGTCATCAATTATTGTATTACGCCACGTATAATTGTATTTGTAATGTTATTTCATTATTATTGTAAGCTTTTATTTATCATCTATCCCAAAATTTGTACTCCAAGATGAAAGTTAAATTTGTGTAAGACGGATGAAAAATACAGTAATATTAAAAAAAGTATAATACTAATATTATGGGAATCGTAGTAAAAATCAATTTATTTTATACCATATCTTCACGAATACGTATTTTGCCCGTAACAATACAAAAAATTATTAGAAACTTTTGAAGGATTTGATTGCATTTCTCCTTCTTGCAACGGCTATGTACTGAATTACAAAATAAAAGAAGTGGTCTAGGTGCGCCCGCAAGGTTCTAATGACGAAGTTTCCAATGAGGAGAATAAAAAAACAATTACTAATTTGAGTCTTTTTTTTTAGTTTTTTTATCTAAAACAGACACGACTGAATCGATTTTGCTGAACAAATATTCGTTTTAAGTTAAATCATGTGTCGAATGATAGGGGTTCCACGTGAATATCATTATTTGTTCTCGAGATAGCCAATCTTGAAATATAAAGATGTGTCTCAATTCGGGATTCTCAAATTCGTTATGATAAGATTAATTCTTTAATAAGGCTTTATTAGATGAACAGCCCATTGGAAAGATAGTAATATATATTATAGCTTGTAATTCACTCTCAGCTTAAAAAAATACATATATTTCATATTTTCATTTTGGAAACTACATTTAAAAATAAAAAATAAAAATATTTCCCCTATGACTTTATTTAAAGATATGTTTTTGGGCTTATTTCATCATCAAAATTTTTTCAAAAAATTTTGGAGCATTATTCAAATTTTTCTACACCAATATCTCTAATAATATACATAAGTGAAAAATGAATTTATGGCCGAATTATTTAGAGGAAATCAGAGAAATCATATAGTTTGATTCGAGAATTTGAAAAATATTACTACATGATATGGAAAAGCTTATAATTTGAATGAAAAAAAAAAAAATATAATTTAATGTTTATTTTTTGTATATGGAACCATAAAAATTATTCATAATTTTTTTAAACCAAAAATATTATTCTATTTTTCGATGTTGGCTACATGATCATAATTCTTTTCTCGCTATAATAATAATTGTTTCGTTTCTCTTAAACAGAACAGTTATTATTGTCTCAGAAAATATGTTTAAGAATAAATATGTCAAATTATGGAAGGTACTGTAAAAGGGGAAAAATAATTTATTCATAAAATTTTATTTTGTTATTTTAATTAATGAATTCGAATTGTTATTATTGATTTGTTACAGACAAATATTTACATTTCTATAAATTTAATTAAAAAATTATTGACATTATTAGTATTGTTTTCCCATAAATACTTCCTGAAATTTAAAGAAACTGGATGGGAATGGTTGCATATTTTAACACTAATTTTTTTTCGTCTACTCCTTAGGGCTGGAGGATAGGTTGAACAAAAAATGTCATAAGAGATATCAATTTGCATTAAGATAAAATTCTTAAACAATAAACAATTGGATTTCTTAATACTTACTAGTTAGTAAGAAGTTGATTAGTTTCATCAAAAAATATGATTTAATAGATTATTTTAAGTATTTTTGGGCTCCCCTTTTACGTTTTATTTTGACTGATTTGCAATTTATTTTTTTTTTTAATCAATTATTTTGTATAAATATTAACAACTAAAAGTGATTTGAAAAAATTTCCACAAAATTTCATTATTTTAATAAAGTATATTAGATATACGCTCCTTAAAACTTTCGAAAAAAAATTGAGCATTACGCGTAGTTTGTTTTTATAGTTAAAAAATTATTTTCGTCAGAAAATTTACCAATTGATCTCAGAATTATGATTAAGTCACATAATTTTTCAAAATATTCACAGATGAAAACCTATATACACCTTATAAGAAAAATAAGAAAAACATTTGACTCATACCAAAATAAATATTTTATTTAATTTTTAAAATGTCATCATCATTCAATTCCAGAGAATTAACACTGATTCAATTTTGTTTTCAGCATGTTTTTAAAACTTAATGCAAACTCTATATATATATACATTAGGTATAATATTTATTTGCGTATGTGTTTTATAAATACACCCACACTTCTTTATATTCTATACACGCAAAATATAAACAGAAAACATGAATATAACATGTTTGTATGGGTGGAAATGAGATGAACGTTTATACATTTTACGAAGTAAAACTAGTAGCAAACGTAAATTTAATTACATACATTACCAAATATACAGTGTTATTATTAAAAGTTATTATGTTATTCTGAAATCTTCAGTTTTATCAATACTAAATTATATAACGTTAGATAATCATTAAAATATGTTGCTAGGGAGGAAAATTACATATTACAAAAAGAGAAAATTTTTCAAAAAAATCATTTAATTGCAAATGTCTTTGCAAATACATAAAAAAAAGTTTAAACGAATTTCTTAAAAAATATATAGTCCTTTGCAAAGAAAAAATATTTCATGCATTTTATATGTAGAGGCCCCTGTTTTAAAATGCAAAAAGAAAATTCGATCACCTAGATATTTAAATATTAAATAAGTTAAAAGTAAAAATCACGCATTCATTTTAAAGCCCTAAAAGAAAAGAAAAAAACCTTTAAAACGTTTACTATCAACTTATAACGTAATTACTCAATGTATATTTATATCATAAAAGCTTGTCGCTTAATTGACTTGTGTTGAAAAACAATTAAATAACTTGATGTGATTGATTTTAATTATTAAAATTTTCAAACTAAGTAAATACAAGTGTTAAAATCACGTGACAAACTTTTATACCATATAAATTACATTTTAAGTTGATACTAAAAGTTTTATTTTAGATACTAAAAGTAAAGTGTTTTTTCTTTTTTTACGGCATTAAAATATAATTTTGTTTTTAAAAAAGTTTTTTACTTCTAATTTAGTTTTTACTTTTTCGCTATTATTGGACTAAAAAACCTCAATAGTATTTTATACAGCGTTGCATTTGGTTATAGTCGAAGAAATCTGCTTCAAAATTGAATAACAAGCTTTAGAAGTCCGTCTATTGGATTGGGAGTGAAGTCACTTTTTTTCGAGCTAATATTTGATTCCTATCTTAAATGGGATTCTATTATGAATTTAGAATAACGACACACAGTTAATCATGAATTCTCATCCAAATTGAATGTGTATACAAAATTTCAGTTCAATCGGTTGTATGATATCTGCTTAAATTGAGTTGCAAGTAGTAATATTTTTATGAAATTTACAAAGAATCTAGCAAAATTAATTTTATTTTTGATAATAAACATTCGTTTTCATAAATAAATAAAAACATTAGTATTTTTTAAGCATTTTCAAAGCACGGATAATTATTTCTTTACCTCTTCCATACATGAACCTAAAAAATAATAAACAAGGAACACTCTATACAACATCATAAAAGATTTGCTGTTTGCTTTTAAAAGATTTTAAAGCCATGTGTCATAGATTATGGGTATACACAGTTTATTGTCAGTGAATTTTTTACGTCTGGTTCGCATTACTTTAACCAGATGTGTGTTTTTAGATCCATACATTCTAATATTAATATGTTGATCTATCTATAATCATATGCAAATATTTTACATAACATAAACAAAATCATTTCACCTATAAATTTGAATATTATTTCTCATTATGAAAATCAGTAGTACACTCATAATGAGAAGAAAATATTAAATTTAAATCGAAAATATTGAGTACATTTCACCGATTTATTCTCGACAGCCTAGTAAACTCAAAATAATAATCTTTATAATTAAATCCTTTAAAATTCCATTTTGCCTTTAAATATATAAAAAATAAGATAACAGTATATAAAAAAATATTATTAAAATAATTTTAAAAAAGAATCCGTTGTTCTATAACCTAAGTTAATGTACAGAAAAATTGCCACTGCAGTTTTATAAATTATTATACTCGACATACATATGTCAGAGTATATTAATTTTAGTCTAAAGTTTGTAACGCTACATAATATTTACCACACAAACAAAATTTGTGTATAGATTTTGGTATATGAGTTCATTTCCGGTTGTCCGTCCGTCCGGAATCACGAAATTTCAAAAACAAAAAGAGATAACGAGCTGAAATTTTGGTGACGTATTCTAAACATAAAAAGTGAGTTTAAGTTTGTGAATGAGGAAAATTGATCCAATGGATAGAAGGATCCTTGACCCAATTTTTAAACTATGAAAGGTAGAAGAAAAATTCAAATACAAAAAATGTTTATTACTATTTTCTAGCTGCAACTTTTTCGTTTAATAACCATTTATATTTCGCATTTATTTTCCCGGTTTCCTACGTCTATTGAGAACCAACTTCAAACTTAGACTAAAAGTTACATGTTACATTTTCGTCGATGCATAGGAATCACTCAAATCTCATTTACTTTTACAGACATATCACTATATAAGTAAACCTGCATCGATATACCGTAACGTGTACTTCTAATATAAGAAAACGGCGACAGAGTAAATTTTAAAACATAGGCCAAAATAATTGCAAATACGATTAACAAGTTTACTACCAATCGTAAATTACGTTTATAATTAATGTTAATTATAAATATTTAATTCATAATATTATGTCAACGAAATACGTAAATTGTATACAGTGCAACACTTGCCCAAAGCATTGAAATGAATAAATTCGTCATTTATATAAATATTTAGACAAAAAAAAGTACCCTACAAATTCAATTCAAAATAAATAAAATATAAATATAAATATTGTAAACACACATGTGAAACGTATGCATAAGTAATTATGATATTTATTAAAAGTATTTCCGGTTTGATTGGTGGATTTGTAAGTTCATTTTGGTGTTTGTCAGGTTCATACATTATTTAATAATAATCATCATATTTGGTCCCGGAAATCAATTAAATTCTGTAAGAAAACGTAAACATTATTAAAATATAAATGAAAAAAAAGTGAATGTACTCCCTCGCATTGGTTTTTGTTTTTTTAAGTTATGGTGATTTTTTGGTTGTTAACAATGAAATTGTTACACAGTTTATAATTTTAGAAAAAAATAATTATTTCAAAATAAAAATTGACTTAGGTATGACGAAAATATAAGATACTCGAAAATGATTTACCGTAAATAATACTGCAAGACATTAATTATGATTTAAAAAAATTAACTAAGAACAAAATACTCGACGATTGTATAAAAATGAAAAAAAAAATCTTTAAAAAAATTGTCGATCTGGAATAGTATTATATCATTAAATGATATGTAATACCTTTCCAAATTTTAATACCTTTGCTGTTTATGATAAGGTATATTCTTAGCAGTGTTAGATACAAAATGTTGGATACAAAAAATATACATCAAAATATAAATTTAAACAAGTCTCTAATAAGATGTCTCAATTATGACATCGTGATGACTTTTTTATAAGAAGTCTCGTAATTAACAACTCTTTAAGTAGTAAGAAGTCAGAATTATGAATTCTTTAAGAAGGATTTTTTCTAATTTTCGAAGGAAGTTATAATCATGACCTCTTTAAGAAGTCATTTTTATGAATTCCGTAAGAAGTCGGAATCGGAAATATAAGATAATAAATCTCGATTAGATTTAATTAATCTGATGTGCGTTTCACTCAAGGTCTTTGTATTTTTCTTTTAAAAAATTAATTTGGAGAATTATTTTCTTTTTATTAAAAATTAATTTAAAGGAACATCATAAAGCAAAAAAATCGAAGATGAAGGCAATATCATAACGGATTATAAGTTTTACGACAAATGCCTCTAACACCTTGGTTGAAATTTATTTGAGATTCTGTTACCAAATTTATCTAGATAGACGATGTTATTTATATTCATTTAAAAAAAAATTAATATTTATTAATTCTTGTGAATAAAATATTTTATATTCGAACTTAATATTTGTGGTATAATGGATAGAATGTCGGACTCGAAGGTGAAAGCTAGGTGTATCCTAGAAATTGTTTTAAATATATTTAAAAATATATTTAAGTAGTCAGAAAAAATAATTCTGAAAGCATTCTTATTTATGAAGTCTTAAGACGTTCAATGATTGTCGCTCCGACGTCTTAATGATTTACTTAAAGGGTTTGTTTAGAGTATAATTCTAATCTCAAATCATAAGTAAGAATACTTTAGAAATTTCTCCAGAAGTCATATTGCTACATGAGTTTATATTCTTTATCACTCCTCCGATAAATACAAATCGATATAATATGAGCTATATTGAGATTCTTCAACGTTTAAGGTTACATATGGTAACGTTGCCACATACACAATCTTACACTGAACATTACCCCCAGGTAAAAATAAAATTAACTCAAAGATGAAGATAAGCAAATAGGGCTAGAAAAAATAATATACAAAATAATTTGAATTTATTTGTTTCTATAAGAGCGTATTTTCGAAATGAAAAAATTAATTTGTATGACATTTAATAATTATGTTTATGATTTCAATCACATGTTTCCCTTTTTTCTGTTCGACGTTCGATGATATTGTCAAGACAAATCATCATGTGTTTTCAATTCTTATACAACATTGTTGGTTTGTACCTATGTGTATGTATGTGTTATACATTTCTATGTCTCATATCGTTAACATATATCGTTATAGTAATTAACGTTACAAATTGTGTTTTTAAAATGTGAAAATAAAATTTTATAATTTCCATTTCATTTAAAAATGTCATCATGAATTTATAATAAAAAAAAATTCAAAATGTTTTTATATGTATATATAGTGAAGCACAGGCGAAGTACAACTAACATGTAGACTAATAATATTATTATTATAATGTCCACCGGAAGAATTGATTGATAAGATATGGCCTGATGATCTTTATTATTAATACGACGGCAGGAATAAGAAAATAAAAAAATTTGTTTGTGTTAAAAACAAAATAATTATTTTATTTAAAAACTCGTGATACAACATGCAATATTAATAATGTAGTCTTTAGTTTATAGCGTCTAAGATATATTTAGGAATCTTTGGTAATATTGTGCTTCTGGTCAAAAGTATAAACAAACATGGATTTGAACAAATAAAATAACAAGCAATATTTGAAATTTACAAAAAGATCCTAGTTTTCGATCCTAGTTTCTCCATATCATTCTAAACTTAATATATTTGAGCTGGTTAGAATGAAAGTGGAGTAAATAAAAATTTGCAATTCTTAGATTGTTACAAAAATAGGCTTCGTTTAAGCACTTCTGTTCAGTATGATAGTGGTGTAGCTCAATAATTCAAAAACTAGTAACTAGGAGCCACATCAAATATATCAACTAACCAAAACGGCTGTTGGACTGAGAATATATGTAATGTACATCACATAATAGTGTGCAGGGTCTAATATAAAATACATGCTTAGACTTACATCTGATCAGAAAATCCTATCATGGGCGACTGGCTTTAAAACACCTTTGCTCTTCTCCTTTGCTATAAAGACTCATAGATTACAAAACTTATGATAATGATACATCTTCAGGAATATTATTTTCGTCTTCATAATCCAAGGGCAGAGTTTAAACGATATTATCGTTTAAAACACTGTTATGCAAACAATAGCTTGTTTACTGCTATAATTTCGTATATTGGGGTGCATAACAGTGTTTTAAACGATAATATCGTTTAAACTCTGCCATTGGATTATGAAGATGAAAATAATATTCCTGAAGATGTATCATTATCATAAGTTATATAATCTATGAGTCTCTATAGAGGAGAAGAGCAAAGGTGTTTTAAAGCCAGTCGCCCATGATAGGATTTTCTGATCAGATGTAAGTCTAAGTATGTATTTTATATTAGACCCTAAGATTTCTACATAAGACATCAGATTTTTGGATCAGAAAATACTGTTTGACGCTTAAGATTTTTTTCTAATGTATGATCAGAATTTCTTGTAAGATTGTCTGATGGCGTGCGTTGACCATCAGCTTTTCCGCTCAGAATTTCAAATCAAACAAATTTTATCGTGTGCACCTGTCCTATTATAAATAAACTCATTTTGGTTTAATGAATTATTTTTTTTTGTAATAGATTGCTCAAAAAATAAGAAACCATTATCAACACAAAATATCTTCATATAGGATACCTAATATACTTAATACTATCCTTCATAAACCCTTATAACAATCAGAATGAAAGTGGTGTAAATTAAAAATAAGATCTTAATACAATATAAAATAAAGTAAACCCGTTTCTAGATATATACACTAAATTTTTTAACTGATTGTTTCACAAAAACGTCAATTACTCAAAACTGTGTTTAAGTGACTTAAATCACTTTTATTCGAACCATCTGATAATATTCTATTCAATTTAGATATAAAACAAGTTTGGATTATTTTTAAAATTAGAAATAATTAGATGTTAGAATGTCAAATATTATGGAAATAATACACTAAATATTAAAAAAAGTATTCACTTGTGGCCAACGAAACAAATTTTTATAAAAACAAACAATATTTAGTGAATTTATCTATCCAATCATTACTTTTACAAAAACTGATCGGCCAAAAAATCAAAATTTGCTAGCAAAGAACTAAGCTGATGATTCAAAGTGAACAATTATTTTGAAAATCAAATCAAGTATAAAGCACGAAGAATATTTAAAATTATTCATAATCTAAAGTAGTTATTGCCATTGAATAATTTTCAAGTTTAAATTATCGAAATTTAACCATAGGTACATGTACAGATCAAGGATAAAACAATTACCTATTTGATTTAATGAACTCATAAAAATTAACTAATGACAGAAAACCATTTATAGAAAGGACAAACAACTTTTGTGTATGAAACTTTTCATACGTTAATTATTTCTGGACAAAAGGGAAAAAATTTTTCTACCAGACTGATTTAGTTCAACTTCTTATAATTTTTCAGAAATTACGAATTTTCATATACGATTATTTTCACATAGGCATGGCCACCCTGTTTAAAACTGCAATTACTGTATAAATATTATTTCACAAGCAAAAAAATCAATACATAAACAATTTATCGAATCTGTTTATATTTAAAGCGGTCATTAACACTTTGTTTGGATTAAATTTTTTTATTTAACAGAAAAGTGTTGAAAAAAAAAATTTTTTTTTTTTTTGTGAAGTGTGATTGAAGATCTTTGTTAGTTGGAAGATGTGTGGTAAATTATTTATATACAAATCATGTAACACCCAAGTAACTAACAATAAAAAATAGCCAAGTGTGTTACTAGAGACGCGAATGAAATATGATATCGTAATTTAAAAGAGAAACTAAACGATTTCGGTTCACAAATAAAATTTAATTACTGAAACCTCGCTAAATATTTTTAGAAAAATTTTGTAAACATTTTTTAATAACAAAACAATGATTACAACGTAAATTTTTCTAACACAAAACAATAAGTTTGAAAGTCATAAAGGTTTAAAAATGTTGTGAAAAGAAGAATGTTTGGACATAAAAAATATCCGTAAATATCCCTTAAAATTGATATATCGGTCTCAGAAAATAATTTTAAGAATTGAATGGCTGTTATTTTTGTAATTTTGGGATCGAAATTATCTTATAGAAAACTTGGTTTTTGGAAGAACGAGATAATTGTAAAACAAATATTTTTCAAATTTGATAAAACTCCGCTTGTGGGGGAATTTTGACACATATATTACAAAAATAATATCTAATTAATAATAGCTGATGTTGAAATTAGGCATTTCATCAAAAATTTAAACGGAATTGACTAACTCGGACACACTAAAAACAAACTAGTGAAGTCAATTATATGTTTCTTACAACTTATTTACCGTCGACAAGTCACACACAGATCTACACTTAAATATTTCAATATATATATATTCATCTACAAAAAGAAAAAAAATTAGTGGATAATTTTTTTAAGAAACGAGGCGTAACTTCCTAAATTTTTCTACGTACTACACTTTGAGCTAAGTTTACAGCGTTAATATATTTCTAACAAACATGTAACTCTATGCCGGGAATAAAAGGTAGAAGGTTTCCATTAAAGTTTCTAATCAAACTCCAATTAATTGAATAATGAAGCTAAATGATTTTTTATTTAACGGAAAAAATTCAATAAATACATCTATTAAAAACATATTGCACCATTCGTCAGAAAATGTTACTAGATAATTTGAATTGTAATTATTTTCAATATCGTTTCTACACCTTATTTAGGATAATATTTTCACTCGCAAAGAACGAGTAATCGAGAAGCACCATCTAGGCGTTTATAAGTAACACTAGCAAACTTATAAAATATTATTCCTGTTTAAAGCAATTTGTCGAAATCAAATTATTATTCTACAAGATGTTTCATGAAATTATATTTTAATTACTAGTTCTGACAATTTCAATTACTTTGGTGTTATTTCAAATGATTTAATTGAAAGTTATTGGAATTCTGATTCACTGAATTTTAATTAATTTTTAATATTTCTATTATATGTTCCAATTTTGTATCGAACTACAATTGAGTACCCTTGTTTTCTCTTAAAGTTTTGACTTTGTTACCTTTTAGGTATATAAAATTTATTAGGCCCCCGACTTTTGGCAAGAATTTATGGCATTTGGTTGAAATTTACATGATCAAACCGTTAGAAGTTTTAAATTATTCACGGTCAACAATATTAATCACTCAAATGTAGCAATTTGCTCTAATTGCTAAATTAATTTGTGAACAGTATTCTGATTTTAGGCGCTTATCAACCCTGCATTGAAAATCACTCTAAAAAACTTTATATTATTCCTGAGACACACCCATAAATAATAGAGTTTGGTGACCACTTCTCTTTATCGAAATTGGTTTATGTTCCCTTGTTTATACTATTAATCTCATCATACTGTTTGTCAGGAAAACAATAATTTTTGAAAATTTATTATTACAACGTTTATTATTATCGTTTAAGTCTCAATGAGGCTTAAACGATATACAGTAAATTTACTGAAAGTGATAGACGTATGTAGCAAATTTAAAAATCCGAAAATGCGTTTGAAAGTTACAGCGAAACAAATATAGATAGATTGATAGATATGCCATAGTCTAGGGATGTGTCGGAACGGTTAACAATGGAGTTCGATGGATACGCATACAGATCATTAGTATCCAGATCCGCGGATACGAATACGGATATTAACTTTTCAACTCAATTAATTGGTATGATTTTTTTAATTTCCTATGGGATTGTATATTCATTGAAATGTGATTGTGATTTGTAATAACACTTAGCAGTATCATTTGATTTGAATAATAATGAATTTTAATTATAAATTTGAATTTGGATAGTATAATTACTAATTAGTACTTTTTGAAAAGGTAGCCAATTATAAGAATTACTATTTCACAATATATTATAGCTCATCACAATAAGGGTGGAAATATTAAATTTTTTTTTTAAATAAAAACTATTTAATCGTAGTTCACGGTATTTTATTGCTATATTTGCTTATAAATTAATATACGTAATGAAACTTAATATACAAAAGAGCCGTTTAAGATCTGAAGAGGAACGAGTACGGATCTGGATTATTTTGTCTTTATGACGAATTGCAAAATCGTCAAGTAGCATCATAGTCCTGACATCGTTTGATTAAAAAAAAAATAATATAAAGGAAAGATGTTTCTTTTTGAGTAATTTATTTCGATATTTTTTTCATCAAAGTGTAACAATTATTTCAGATATTACCATGATGTTTCTTGAAACATATTGTATCACTTAAGTATCATTTATCAACATCACGATTACTTAATGTAATTGATATCAAAGATACCGCCTAGAGTATAATATTTATTTACCTTATATACTTATTCACTAAATAATTTTTTTTAATGAAATTAAATTATTTTTAATTAAAAAAAATTGTAATCTTATATAATTTATGGATGAAAAATTTAATAAGCTACAATATCATAATGAATACCCATAGCCTGCAGATTTTCCCACTATGTATTTAATAGAATGTCGAAAGATAAAAATGTATATTAATCCTATATAATGCGTCTATTTTATAAAATAACTTTGTAAAGTAATAACACTGGAATGGAGAGCGAAAAAAAATATAACGTTCTAGCGCATACAGAAAATTATTTGTTGTTTTCAATTTTTTTTATCAGAGTTGAACTTCAAATTTCGTTTCTCTATTCAAAAAACGATAAAAAAATTTAATAATTTCCCAAAATATAGTGCAAAATACATCCAAATTACCAATTTTTGTAAATGAGATGCATGGCCTTAGTTTAGAAGAAAAACAAAAATCAACTAAATAGTTGATAGTAAAAAAGAAAGACAGTCTATAAGGGAACGCTGATAAGAGTATGTACTGTATGCACTTATAGTTACCTTACTTCTCACTTGAACGGTATCATTTTGATTTCGATGAAATACACTTTTATGCGTTCATCTCCTACACTATTGTCGATCTTATTTTTAAAATTCCCATACATTTTTAGCTTAATTTTAAATTAAAAAAATTTTTTAATGCTAAAGTTATTAAAGTTGTGATTTAGAAACTTCGGTTTACAAAATCTTTTTTTCAAATTTCATTTAAAAATTGAAAAGTACACCAAATTTTTTATACAATCCATCATGTTTTATACGTTATTATCAATTTGTTTGATTCAAACATTACGATTTCAAGAATGCTTTAATAAATTATGCCTCTTTTAAACTCTTTAAAGTTACTTAATTTAATAACTAAACTTCATACAAACAAATAAAAAATAGTGTGTCCACGTTCCTACCATATAGAAGCACAATTGAGTCCTATATAAAAAGAATTTTAGAGTGTTTTTTTTCTTTTTTAAGATCCGCTTTATATGGCACCCCACTTAATCGCTGAAAAAAGTATTTAATGACTCGGCTTCTGACAAACTCTCTGATTGTAAACTTGTTAATGTTAAAATACTTAAGCATGGCAAATTTAAAACAGTTTAAAATATTGACAACCTAAGTATGCTAATAAAATATTTCAAGAATTTTGATATCTTAAATAACATATATGAGATATAAAGAATATTTATGTTGGATTTTTAATAAAAAACTCTATATTATTTTTAGCATTTCGCTGTTTTAGCATTCTATAATTAACATTATTTGATGAGTGCAGTAAACTGCAAATAATTTATAAATTAAATAATATATTGACGTATTTTATACATATATTTATATTTTAGTTTTACAAAAAGGAAATAAGGGAAATAAATATATATATTTAATAACATTTTAAAGTTCGTTCACAGTTTTAAAATTGATTATTTTATATAATATATTACATTCATTCCTTTATAAACATGCGTAATATATATATATATATATGTATATATATATATATATATATATATATATATATATATATATATATATATATATATATATATATATATATATATATATATATATATGTATATATAAATAAACTAAATCCGGAAGTTGACATATCTATAAATATGTTTAAAGGCAGAATTTCATTCTACACAATGATAAATGAAATTTAATAGAAAATTTCAAATTTATGTTATTGAAAAATATTCCGCAACTCACAGGAAATACATAACCTGGTCCATAGAAACATAAAATTTTGAAGTCTATTGGATATTATATAAATAGAAATGAAGTATGAATTTTTAAATTTTTCTTTTATAACGGTAAAGGGCAGTCACATTACTTAAATGTGCACTTTTCAGCACGTAATCAACCTACCATATCTTAATCAAACACGGTCGACACTATCAATATTTTCGTTTTTATATTCTGATTGGCTACACTATACGCGCGGCTCCATATATAGAGCTAAAATTTGGTGGAGAAACTCAACGAGCGAAAACGTATTCTGTTCCGAAAAGAAGTTCGAAAAATGGATCCTCACGCTATTCATATTACCGACTAGAAATGTTAACAAAAATATTTGTATTATGTAACTTTGGTAACCAATTTTAATTTCATATTCGATTTTTGTTATGTTGTTGAGTTTTATTTTATATTTTGATGTGATATACAGCAAATTCATTATCAGTCAACAACCCAATTCTTGGACGTAGCTTCAAACAATATTTTAGCAATTCAAAGTGTTTTTCGAAATTTTAGCAATTCAGTTTCCCGAAATTTTAGTAATCAAACAGTTTCTTGAAATGTTTGTTAATTAATATATGAAGTGTCGGTTAATAATTTTATCTTAAAATATAAGAAATCTAAGTAAATGATCTATTTTTCGAAGTAAATGCGAATGAAAATAGACTAGACTTATGGCTTAATACATCCCTTTTTACCTACATTATTATACAAATTATATTTTTTAAGAAATACAATAATTTTAGATGCAAGTTATACGTATAGTGTAATACGGCTTTTATAATATATTATTATATATATATATAATACGATTATTTCAAAATATGTAAATCAGAATGAATTTCTATAAGAATTTACGATCCGTAAAATGAAAATTTATTATTTTATTTATAATTCTATGATATATAAAGAAAAAGTTATGCCCTGTGGATTTAAAAGCATCCAGTAGGCTCGCTTAATCATTAATTATTTTTAATGGTACAATTTTAACTCTATATAATATAATAGTCGAACTGTGTTGTGGTACCAAATTTACGAAATGAGTATAATCAGTAATGGATGTAATACATTTTTTCGAAGACAAATAAGAATGGGATGTTTTTCAAGTGGAACAAAGAGTATATCACAGAGGATGCCAAAAACTTTCCAAAAATTTTGATGGCGGACGACACTTAATTTCGCCGAATTGGATGATTTTAATGAATATGAATATTTACATCCTCTGTGTTATACCATTTGTTTGACTTGAAAAACATCCCATTCTTACTTTTGTTCGAAAAAATTTATTACATTTATTACTGATTATACTCATTTCGTAAATTGTTACCACAACACATTTCAACCATTTTATTATATACAGTTAAAATATGAATTCTGAACAGGAAAATTTCAGATATTGTTGCCTCAACATACTTTAATGTTTATTTTAATTTAAGATTTAATAACTACGCCGTAAGTAAATTCAATTTTGGAGACACACATTCACACACTATGAGAATTACCTCACTGAAAACTAAAATCAACGGAGCATTGGTTAATTAATTTTAACAAACATTATTTTTCTTATCTATAAAAATTATTTTAAAAAAAATTATCGATTTAATCAGAAAGTATTAAACAATGCAAAAAAATGATGAAGTTTTCTCTTCGTTTTGATTTTATCATTTATCGATTGATATAATCAAGGAAAAAAGTAGGTTAATATGACATGCCCATTAGTTATAGCTAACAAGTGAAGTATTTATACATTTCTATAGTTATACAATATATCCAATTTAGTATTCGTAAAATTATATCCTCGAATGCAATGAAATAGTTATTCTATGTCTATTTACAATTTTTATTAGTAAAAGGCTTTATAAAATTTAATGAACAAACTTTTATTTAAACATTTAAAATGAAACACTGCTCTGCCAATTATGTCAGCAAGACTTTCCAATGATACAATTATATCCGCTTGATATGCACCCCGATTTAGATAATTTTACCCCGTTGCAATGAGGCAACAACTATATATAAATTTGCAATGTACCGACCTGCCAATTGTGTCAGAAACGCTAAAAAATCATACTTTTATATCCGCTTGATATGCACCCCGATTTAGATTATTTTGCCACTTTGAAATGAAGCAACAACTCTATATAAATTTGCAATGTTCGCTCTATTATACCTTTGCAATTTCGATAGTATTTTTATGAAGATATGGAGTTCTCCATATCAAATAATTAGATCATTACCATGAAACCCGGCGATATATTAGATACGTCTTATGAATTTGTAACAAAAATTTCGAAAAAGTAAAAAAAAAAATGTACTTATTTATAAACCAGGTGTGCTCGCAGCTTCGGTACGTAAAATACTTTTATCTTAGTATATAATCCTATCCTGATGGCCCATTCTAAATATTAGCAAAATAATTTTTGAAATCGAATGTATTGTTTTGGATATTATCATAAACATTTGCAACTCCCCCTTTCAGTTTTGGCATATTATATATAGTTTCGAAGAATTCATACAATTTTTTGCATCCGTTATTATGATATTGTTAAAATTTCGTTGAATTTAAAAAATATTTAATGTACAAAAAATCACCTACCTTTAACTGTTGTACACCGATGACATTTCTTCTGATTGCGTTGCATAAAAGTGCTATTAGTGACACTACTACTGTCAGTTAACACTGGTGATTGTGTTCGATCGATAACACTACAACCAATCAAACTGCCACGACGATTTAAAGTATCATTATTTGTTATTATCGGTTTAATTGTTTCACCATTTGCAGTTGCATGAATAATTACACTATCTGTTTCATCAGATTCAGTGGCTGATGGTTCATTATTATTGTCTTTTATCTCACGTATTGTGGACACAGAATAGCATCCACCCGAGACGCCACTATTAATACTACCTTTTCGATCACGAAAATATGTATTACATGACGAACCGCCCGACGATGCGGCACCAAATGAATGCCTGCGTCTTTGTACTTTTGATGTAAGATTATAATATCGAACAGAATTCTCATTTAAAAATACAGAATCTTCATCAGCACTGTAAATGTCATCAGACGTTGTGGGTAACGGGGAATAAATTAAATTGTCTGAAGATTTACGCGATGATTTTAATATCGAATTGATATAATTATCTGACTGTAGCGATGTAGTTGGTGAATTCGAACAAGGAGATTGTCTTGCAATACCATCATTTTCATCGTCATCATTAAAATTAAATAAATTTTGAAAAGATGTAGATGGTGCAATATCACTTGGTCGGGGTTCACCCAATATCAAAAGTTCTTGATTTGATTCCGTAGAATTCGCTGAAACTGAACGTAATAATACGGTACGCATACGTGCTTCAGCAGCTAATTGTGAATTTGTGCGCCGATGATTGTTTTGTGTGAGAAGTGATTGTGGAATTTGTGCTGGAGGTGTGATTAATTTTGGTGATGATTTTTGTTGATACACAGATTGTTCAGATTGTGAATTTGAAAAACTATTCGAGAATGGTGTATCTGTTTTTTTAATTGTACCAAAAAATGTACTGAATTTACATGATGAACGTGAGTTGACTGATGGTAGTGTTGCCGAGGTACCAACATTTATTAGATTAGTGGTACCAACACCACTAGCTGTGGCACCTCCACCCGTTGCTGTAGACATTGAAAAGTATGATGGATTATCTGAAAATAAAAAAATAAACATAATTAAACATCAAGATATTTTTTTATTAAACAAATTTGTTTTTAAGTAAATGTCCTTTCTAACGATGGAAATTAGAAAATTTTCCTAAAATCCTACATTAAAGCGACGGTTTTATAATTAATTATTCTTAACAGTCATCTGAACATACTCCAGCTAGGTCAAATTTTAGTTTTAATTTTAAAAGAGATAATTCAATGATAACGGAAAAAATATAATATCGATATAAGCGTAATATAAGGGCGTTATAGCACCATATACTTGTTGGGGAGGGACGATGGTTAAACCGTAAAATTAAAAGAATCCTTACAAATAATCTTAAGATTATGAATCAACCGGGATATCAAACTGTACCGCCTTGAAATGATCCAATGGAAATCTGACACAGTCGAGTATTTCAAAAGGGTGTATTATTTTTACATTTTCAAACATCAATCGCGCCCAGTCTTGTGAATGCAAGCTTCGTTTGGGTTTATTTAACATCTCCTTTGAATGCATTGAGTAATTTTTTTTGTATTTGCATGTGAATTTTTTTAACCGTGAGAACGCTCGACTCGTCTATAAATGGGGTAAACATCGTATGACCTATTTTCTTTCTACCAAGTAACCTTCAAAATGTAGCTATTTGCTAAGCATAAGCACAAATTCAACAACAATATACGACCTTGTTTGTAACATTAGAGTATATGTTATTTTCAGTTAATTTTAATATAAATTCTGATGTAGATATGTATTTCAATTTAGTAAACGGTTTTTTTTTATCCCGAAAATATTATGTTATATATATTATTTACGACTACGTACAGCCATATTTTTTAGTTTATAAGTCTTCTGTAGGTCGTATTTTATTTACTATATACATTTTAGTGTCGTTGTGAAGTATCACGTTTCCAATGAGTATATTTGACATATATGTATAATATATAAAGGAAAACTCGTCGACAATCGCCTAGATATAACCTACAATTTTGTGGTTCTTACATTAATTTGTTGTGAAACAGAAATATGAAAATATTATTGAGTTTGTGTTTGAAAATATGTCAAAAGCTAAAATGTGTGGTTAGTTGTAGAGCAATGAACTATTGTCATTCATCAAATATATAGTCAAAGTTGTCCTACAACTTACGATGATTTAAGACGAAAATAGCATGAAAATAAATTTCATAATTATCGAAAGATCAATCTTGTCGGTCATAATTAGGAAGAATTTCACTTAAAAACTATATGGATGCTATTTAGAGCTATACCACCAATTTGAATTCCTCGAATTGTAATTGGATTATATTGCACTCAAATTCAAGATATAATTATCCATTTTCAAGATAGGTCAGCCTTGATAGCACTTCCTTTATAAGTCAATTGAATCTAAAATTGTATCTAATGAATCCATAACCAAACTTTAAAATCATAAAAAAATTGAAAAAAAATGTTTATTTAACCATTTATATTAATAAACGATTTTTGTTGCCACATTTTTTTGCAACAAATTGTTTAGATTTGCAACAGTTTCAGCTCAAAATTAGCTACATAGTACAAATATTTGTAGTACACCTTATAAAAATAGTACAAATATTGATACTGAACCATATGTTGAGTATCTATACAATAAACCCAGTTAGTTGTTATTTTCACTTTTAATACATACGTTTCGGTACATCCTTTTTAGGGATAATTCCAAAATGATTATTGAAATCTCCTCGAAAATCAATATCGAGAATAATAACACAATTAATCGTAGAAAGCTAATTCAATCAATCTGAATATTTCACCGCAAATAGGTGTCTAACTATTATTTCATTTGCAACATTCTTATAAGGTAGTTCTTGGTGCAACTATGTAGAGTCACACCCATTACAGCTCGTATATAAATGATTTTGGCTAATTTAAAAACAGAACATAAAAAAACAAAAAAAAAACTATAAAAAAAGACGAGAAAACCATGTCTTAAAAATAATTTTTTTCGTTTGAGCATTCATGATTTTTTTTTTAATCATCTTTACACATCACTAGCTAGGTTGATATATAATATATATATATATATATATATATATATATATATATATATATATATATATATATATATATATATATATATATATATATATATATATATATATATATATATATATATATATATATATATATATATATATATATATATATATATATATATATATATATATATATATATATATATATATATATATATATATATATATATATATATATATATATATATATATATATATATATATATATATATATATATATATATTTATAGGTTTCACACACCTTTGTCTAAACAAGAATCTTTGTTTAACGCACGCAATAACATTCGCCTACGCGTATCATAGTATGAACATGGACAAGATATTATTATTATAACAACGAATAAAACCCCCAATTGCGGGAAGAGACTGCCGCCAAAATGACGGGCGCTATAGTCTTTTTTTAATGCAAATAAGTTTTTTCTCTGTAGATATAAACTTAAAAAAATATACGGTATTTTATTCTGAGAAATATTCTTTTAACATTGTATTTTTATTATTTAAATAAAATCAATATATCGAAGGAATAATATATTAGTATGTTCGAGCAAACAAGAACAAACAATTTAAACATTTTATTCATAAGTAATTAAATGCAATCAGTATAAAGCAGTTAATTTTTAGTTTTAAACTTCGAATAGTTTTCAATCATGGGCACAACTAAATTTTATTATATCCCTGAAAATAACTATAGTTTTTAATATCATATTATTTACGTTATTTTAAAGTATTAATATGACATTTTAAGAAATTACACTCTTTTGGTATTTAAAATAGTTAAAAATGATTCTTTTTAAAAGGGGATTGAAACAAAATACTAAAGCACCCTCCAATAAAATCTTTCAATTTTCGCGATACATCTACATCTGCGAATTTTGTAATGTACAATATTGACTTAAAAACGGAGGGCTTATCGAAGAGTTTTGCTCGAAAAAGCATTTATAAATATAAAATCGAATTTTGATTTTCACCTTAAGAACTGTCAAGACCTTCGTTTTTATGTCAATATTATGCATACCAAATTTCAAAACATAACGGCTGTGAATAATCGGTCTTAACTTCAACTTCTAAGTTCGCGTATATATATTCATTGAGGTGAAAACAACACATTATTTACAAGGCCTTGGGACCATACGCACATAAAATAATATAACGGATTATTATTGTTACTAAAATATTACAAACGACCCATTAGTTTATTACAAATTTTTTTTGTTTATTTTTATAAATAAAAATTATTGGAATAGTTTTGTGTATCACTTAAATTCGTGAATAAAATAACAAATTATACCGAATGGTCCATCAAAACTGTTACACTGTTATTATGAACATAAGCGCATTGTTCAAATTGTCAAGAATAATTATCAAAACTAAGATATTTTTACCCATGTTAAACATTTTTACCTCAAACCTCTAGTACGCAAGCTTATTGATAGGTGCAAATAAGTGAAAACAGAACAAATCACCCACCAAATGTGTTTATATAAGAGTTAAATGTTATCTGTGTTTAAATAACTGTGTATCGATATATTTTAATAACTTTATAAGGATATAATGTTCAATTTTGTATGTTTGCACGGCTCTTCCGGATAGTTCCGGTCACTATGGCATTTAATATTGAATGGAAACTAGTTTTTTAGTTTCGTTCTGATTTTAAACTCGAAAAAACGCAAAAGCAACAATAAAAAGGACACTACTTCGATAGGATTTTAGGTGCGAAGATAGAATCAAGCTTAAAATTCACTAATTCGAGGGTCACAACATATGTAAAATTTACTGCCCCTCAACTATTTTATATTATATGGTATTGTTTTCGAGGTATTAAAATTAAAAATATTAATTTTTATCTAATATTTATGTTAAGAAATCTTTGAAACTTTCAACATAAGTTATTAAATGCATAATAACCACGCTGTTAAAATTTGAAGAAGAATTACGGTATCCATGAGATAATTGCTGTCAAAAATCACATTTTTTGTACAAGTAGAATGGGAGAAGTTTGAGAAAATGATTTGTTTCTCTTTGTCCTAAAGAGAATGTTACTGTTTTGATGAAAAATGGGATAAATTGACGATGTCGCTTTGATAAACAATTAAATAACTAAACACTTAAAAGATTACTACCATGTATGTATATAGTATAGTGAGTGAGTGTATGTGTGCATACACTGTAGTGTAAGTTATAAGTACAGTACGTTGTAAATATATAACCAGAAATCTTGGTACTATATGTGTGTTATACATACATACGTATATTGTATATGCATGTAGGTAATAACCTCTTTTGCCGATGGACTGCCCTGAATGAACTACCCTAAAACTCGTCTACATTTATAACATTTGTAACTGCTAATTATATTTATAACAGTAAATGCTCTGACCATAACATTTATACCATTATAGTAAATGCTTTGGCTAGACTATACTAAGTGATCTTACGCTGAAACTACCTTAAATTCTAAAAGTCTTCTATTTTTTTTTTTAAACATATCACTCATGTATATAGCGAATAATACATTGAAGCGTTTTATTCGTCACATTTTAATAGTAACCGTTTTTGATTGACCACCTTGTACTATTTATTATATCTACATAAAATCAATTATTCGATTAAAAAACTTAACTATTAAATTGATCTTTGTACAAAGTACAACAACTATACATTAATTCTAATTAATTTCTATAAACATACAAAATATACATACATAGGTAATATTTATTATTCATATTAAAAATGGTAAACAAAACATATTGTTCACCATTTCTTTTGTTTAACTTTTTTAATTAGGACACTGAAAAATATTTGTACAAAATTTTGTTTCCATGGTATTTCTTCAGCTTTTGAAGGTCGTCTCTGTTTACTTAAATTGACTAATTAAAAATTGCAATACAAAAAGTAAAAAAAAAAAAAGAAAAAAAAACATTACCCAAAAATTTTCACCTTATTAAAAAAAAAAAAAAAAAATAACTTCTCCCTCTCAAATAGAGAATGAAGATGTATGTTTAATTTGCAGAAGATGCATATTAAATTCAAAACATTTTGGTCTACACGATATAAGTGATATTTGTCTTCAATATTATTATTTACAAACAATGATAAGAGAGTTGCTTGTTTAAATATAATAGTACAGTAGTTCTTATATATAGCTTAAAGTATGAAAAGGTAACAATTCTACTCCCGTGAACCACCCATTTATTTTGTATGATACATTCCTGACCCTGTCGAGGTGTGGGTGTCACCCAATTTAAGAAGGAGAAAGTTGTAGTATGGAAACAACAAATTTCTTTAAAGATTTTAAAAAAAAGTCAATAAAATTTGAGTTATGCGTGATGTCGATTCAATTAAAAAAGCATTCTTTGAAAGACATTTCAAACGCATAATTCGAAAACCTTAAATTTTATCAAAAAAAATGTAGGTAAAAATATGAAGCTTTTAAAAAACCAAACAGTTTTATGCTTCTTTTTTTGCAAATGCAAAACTGAAAAAAAACTGAAAACTGAATTACACAGTTTGTTAAAGGTGATATTTCGTTCGAGAAACATTGAATTTCATTTTGAATAATATAAAAAGAAACAATAATAAGTAAAATTTATCTGACCTAATTTATCTTAGTAAAGTACAAACAAATACCCTCAGAAAGTTTAAGAATTTATTATTGGCACTTTGCGAAAACATTGTTGGTAGCAAAATGAGTAAACATTTTACTTTTAACATCGTTAGTTTTTAAGCTAATGACTCAAACAAATACTCACTATAAAATTTATTTAAATGCTTTTAATAAAGATGCAATGATTTTTCGTAGATATTCACCATTAACTTTTTTTTACAGGGGGAATTTAAACACACATGAGATTTATGCTATGTCTTGTTAATTTTGTTTTCTGAATAACAGACAAGCGAATAAAGCGGCAGGCTGGCGAGGGAGTAATTTAATGGTTTAATGAATATCATTTTTTTTAGTATTTTCAATATTTTCTGACGTTATAATCTTTATAATTTTATTTAAAAAGAAAAACCATATTACTTTCCTCATTCAACAACGACACAACTTAGTTAAACTCATCAAATTAAATTATATATACCTGAAATTCTTTAAGGGTGGAAGATGAAGAAAACCAACTGAAGAAAGAAATTACAAGGAATATATATATATATATATATATATATATATATATATATATATATATATATATATATATATATATATATATATATATATATATATATATATATATATATATATATATGTACATAATTATTATGTTAATTAATAAATACATTATTATATACAGCACAATTCTAAATATAACTAACAATAAAAATGTTAATTAAACAGTAATATGAACCATAAGAGTTGGATATTTGTAGAAAATCATCATTTAAAAGGCTATCTATCAATTGAATTAATCATTACAATACTAATTTAATATCAGTTTAAACCGCAATTAGAAGAAATTATATTTGTTGGTGGTCGCAAACACAAAACAGATATTCAAAGTTAAGCAACACCAGTCACAGTCAGTACTTGTATGGATGCCTGGGAATGCAGTGTTTTGTTGTTGTAAGTTGATGCTGTAGTCACTAATGACCATTGCAATTAAATAGTGAGTTAAAAATAATTATATTTAAAACTAGCTGGCCCGGCAAACGTCGTTTTGCCACATATTTCTAATTAACTTCAACATTTTCTAAGTATAATAACATATTCTTAACAACTTTCCTGTATTTCTTAAGGCTGAAAGCTAAGGCAAATTAGAATAAATAATGATATTAATATATATTTTAAAGCATACCCGGACACGTTGCGGTGACAATTGATATTACATCGATTGCATGCAAAATTTGAAGCAGATTGGACGAAGGAATTCCGTTGTCCCATACAAACTTTGCCTCTTCTTTTCATCCCATTAGGGGTAGAATTTCAGAAAATCTTTTCTTATGGGATGCCCGGTATTTGATGTTTAACCCACTATTTGGTGTGGGATACCCGTGACACGAAATATTTATACATACACTCGTGTTTGATGTGGGACACCCGGTACCTCGTGCACCCACAATTCGTGTATATTGTACTGTGGTTCTCATATACTTGATGAAAAATAGTAAAAGGAAGTCCAGAACCACTAATATAGAAAAGAAGAGATAAATAAATTACCCGGTACCTCGTGCACCCACAATTCGTGTATATTGTACTGTGGTTCTCATATACTTGATGAAAAATAGTAAAAGGAAGTCCAGAACCACTAATATAGAAAAGAAGAGATAAATAAATTCTATTTTGAATAGCTGACCCGGGTAAACATTGTTTTGTTATTTATATAAATTATTTCTAATCAACATCAATATCTCCTAAATATAATAACATATTCTCAACTGTCTATAACTAAATAATGAAGCTGCGGGAAAGTTAATTATAATTATTAATTTTGGGATTTTGAAATTAAAAAGGATTGTTAGGGTTGTCAAATTCACTTTTCTCTTCATTTTTCGGTATTTAAATGTAATCATCACAATCCTCCTTGGTCATCATCAATATGAATTCACTAACCATAAAATCTTTCTTGGCTTAATATATACTGTTCCAAAATGTACATTACTTGTGGCTAATTTTGTGACTATTTCTTAATCAGAATACAATAAGAGTATACGATGAACCAGGCGAGTAATTAATAAAAGCATCAAAAATTAATAAAAGCATCAGAACTAGTTCAAATTATATTTTAAATTTCTCCTGGTAAAATTGACAACGAAACCATCACCATGACAAAAATCATTAAAATGACGTTCGTATATTGATTTAAGGTCACAGAACAATATTTATAGTTATTAAAATTATTATAATTCAGATAATCTATACAGTTATAAGGAATTTACCGCATGTATCTATTTGTTAATGAGACAAAATTGTGTCGGATATATAAATAGGTAGTGTTAATTTTATATCTTTTACGGCTTGGATCAATCATTCATTGAATGATTTTACGGAAAACTCGAGCTTAACTAATTTAAAGTCACATTTAAGGTCTAAACCACATCATTTATTTTTATTTCGTCAAGTATGGTGATGATCATAAACAGATGGGCAGGCTAAGTTATTTAAAATAGAATAGAAAATTGATTAAGTCATTTTCTGATTACTTTTTTTCAATTTTATCACCGTTTTTCGATAAATTCAATAATTTCAAATGTAGATAATTAATACACTCTTCTTCATTTATCCATATACGAGTCGTTTATTGCATCTCTTGGCTGCGAAAAACAAAGTTATAAGAATATTACAATTTTTATACATACATACATTAAAGTATTTACATAATTAACAAATACATTTATAAATGACTAACACATTTATCTATATTTACATATGTAATTTATAATAGATTAGTTATAATTATTGTATTTGTTTAAAATTTTGTAAAATTTTATATAGATATTTTACGATGTTTTCGGATATCGAGCGAGAGATGCAAAACCCGATCTATATATGCTGAAAATTATCAGGAACACATAAATATCATTTCCAATATTTTCAATTTAAAGGAACATACCTTTTTCTACAAATATTTCACTAATACAATTTAAATTATACCACGTTGTTAGCCTTTGTTTCACACGTGAATTCTTAACCAAAATATTTGATAAAAATAAATTCAATCACAATCAAAATAACGTTTTCATTACCTCTATTTTAAGTACCTACCTACCTAAAATATAGTTAATTAAAATATTTGTAATCAAATCACGCACAACATTATGTCCTTCACAAGTTTAAGAGCTACAAAAAAACATTATTCAAATACGCACTTTTTGTAATTCAAAATATTATTCACATAAGCAATTTGACACTACTAAATAAGTTGTACAAGTTAAAATGAACCAAAAAAAAAAAAACTATTATCGATAATTAGTTAAAATGGGTACAGAATTTTGTGTTTTCCTGATATGCAATTCATTTATTCACCTCGAAAATCTAAAATTTTTTCATAATAAATATTGGGTATAAAAATAAATTTGAGTAATATATATACAAAAATAATTTCTTACTTCAAATTCCTTTGTTGGTTTTCATTAATTATTCTATACCATCTTCGAAAAAAAATTCGATAGAGTTAACAAATTTAAAAAAATAAATTTCTCTCCAAAAACTCACCATTTTTTTATTTTTATCGTTTTAATATACCCGGTAACAGTTTCCAAATAAAGACGAATATTAAGAAATATGATTAATCAAAATCGGTTCTGCGGGTTAGTAGTTAACAGAAACCATAGAAACGGATGTACAAACATACATATTGGTCAAACACATAAACCTCCTTTTTTCTGCTTCGTTGCAGTTGAGTAAAAATAATCACTTTTAAGATTGTGTAGGTGAATCTCAATTTTAAAAGGTGCTACCTTCAATTACTCATGAAATAAGGACCTAAAAGCAATTGTATTCTCTCAAAAGCGAAAATCAAATATATTAAACTGGGCATCTCCAGGAGCAACTGGATATTAAGGAATTTAAAAGCATTAAATTGGAATTCTGCACGCGTTTATTTGAATTGTTTGTTATTTGCCCATTTACTTATACATTTCGAATCACTTACCATACGAAAAACAATGTTAAAATAAACTTACATAGATATAATAAAATACATACAGATTCATGGTATTACGTATGTGAGTGAACACATTTAATAATTTAATAGTGTGTATTCCCACTATTAAAAGATAAAAAATATTAATTGATAATATATACAAATGTTTACTCACATACACAATATTATGAATTTGTATTTATTCTATATAGGTTTATTTTAACATTGTTTTTCGTTTGGAAAGTTATTCGATCAGTATACCAAATTTCAAGTTTCTAAAAGAACGGGGTGGTTTGAAACTTCTATTATAATCTTGATGAATCAGTTATTTAAAAAACTAGTTAAATTTAGAATGTTCGAAATTTAAAATTTCCTGCCAGTCATCATAGAATTCAGCTTATAAGCATTTTAGAATATTTTAAGTGTAGTTAAAAAGGGTTAAATGCTGCAAGTCCAGGTATATTGCAATTTTTACCAAACTGAATAACTTTATCAGAAAATTATTAGTCGGTTCTCAACGCATCATATAGACCAGGATTTGTTATGGTATCATAATAAAAAAGATCATCTTCTGTTTGCCAGATGTGCATTATTACGGGTTATATATGATGGTGTACGACCAAGAGGTAGGTACCCAAAAAAAGTCAACGTATGGTTCATGTAATTTTATAATGACATAAATTTGGTGTTTTTTTTTTCTGACAAACTAAAGACGTATTGAAGGTATAGTTAAAATAATGGAAAGTTTATAATGAGAATGCTTTGAACAACAAGTGTTTCTTAAAAATTTTTAGAGGTTGACATTTTACATTTACAATCTGAATCATTAACTTGTTAAAAATTCTTGGAGGTGGACATTTGCATTTACAACTTCATTAATTAACTAGAAATAGTCTCGTTTTTCATAAAATACCGCTTACTAATTGAAACATGAAATATTCATGTTTTTAGACATTTTATATGAAATTACATTCTTAGTTTGAAAAATCGTCCATTTTCAAATAAATAAAAACGATATTTCAGAAAATCGTCTTTCTTTTTATGAGAAATATAGTATTTTTAACGTCGCTTAATTTCTTTCATTTATTTTTAAGAATATAAAAACTTTAAACGATCACATCTAATTAATTTTTACAACACTTTATTCGATTATCGTTAAAATGTTCAAATAATAATATTTTACTTATTCAACGTAAAAACCAAGTTAAAGTTGTACCGACAATAACTTTACCTGACTAAGTGATTAGTCAGGTAACCGATCACAGAAAAAAATTGGAAAAAATTCAAGAAGACATTGTTGTGTGTGTGAAAGTTAATTTAATTAGTTTATCTATGGTTATAAATATGTTTTTAATTTTATGTAAGATATTTAGAATTTTTTTAATGTTTTTTTAAATTTTTACAGTATATCCTGACAGGCAATGGTTGATGTAAGTGTACACCTACCTCAAAATTTGGAATCTAGAACTATTGTAAGATCAAATTTGGACCTATTTACCTACCACTACTCTTTGTTACCCACTTTACATAGTGATACGGAAAACTTTCGCATTTTTTAGTTCATAATCTATTTTGAAGCGATATTGAATAGGAGAAAATCGTGTCGTATTGACATATACCATATTTTATATACTTTTTTTATAGGTGCAAGAATTAAAATTTTTACTGTTTTTTTTTTTTTTTTTTACCAGGAAATTTCATGTTTGCATTTAAATTATGTAGTGGAGACTGTCGCTGATTGTCTCACGGATAGATGGTCATAAGCGATATATTATGTTTTTTAGTAATTTTTTTACAAGAATTCTTTCAGAGCACATTAAGTACATAATTGTAATTAAACCTATCACGATTTATTAAAAAATAAGGTCAACAAAAAGTCTGGATTAAAATTTTGTGCAACCAAATTTAACTATATAAACAAAACAAAAAACGTTATCTTTAACAACTGTTTTAATATAAATAATACATTTAAAATAGTATACCTACTACATAAATTTAAACACGTGTTATATACATTTTAATGTTTAAGTTACTTAGGCAGAAGCACTTTGTATGATAATTTATGTTTATTTTCTAATATTTAGGTAACATAAAAAACATTATCTATATTTTATAAAAGAAGCATAGTATGGATATTCTTTATAAAAATGTTTTCAATTAATTTTCATTGCAATAAAAAATAGTGTGTTTATTTTCGCACATCAAAACCATGTGAAAAACTTTGAATTGCATTTCACAATTTCTCAACATCATTTGTCTACATTTTGAACGGGAAAAATCGTTTAATTAAGATATTGCTGGTTAACGTACATATGCACTCTGCGCTTTGAAAATAACTAGAAAATACACGAAAAAGCGCATAAACTAGTGGGGAAATCAATTTTTGTTTTTGTAATTTACCAACAGGCTATAAATTCATTTTTGTATTTACGTATTGTATGGTATGAACCATTTTCACTATTTTACTCAGCCCTTTATTGAGCTGACAAATGAGCCAATCAAAATTATATAACAAACGTTTCATTGTAATCTAATTTTATAGTCCTAATATTTAAATACCTATGTTTGAAATTTCGAAACATACACATCTAATAAATAGAATTTACTATTAGCTCCACTGAAACTTAGACCTCACTCACGATTAGACTCTATCACCTAAAAGACTTAAATATATATGAATAACAATTGTTGACAACTTTTTCTTACTCTACAGTAAATTACATGAATTGTTTAAACTCAATTGTCCTAAGAAAGAAAATGTAGGCCACACCAGTATCGTAATTGGTTTATATGTACAATATATGATACATGAATTAAATTAATTTTAAAAATTGTTATGAAGCCCCGATGACCCGATATGGCTCAAAACAATAAAATAAATTTTCTGAATGTACTAAACTAGCTATATGGTTATCCTGTTAAAATGGGCTATAAATTTTTTTATTTTATTTTTCTGGAAGTATTTGAAAATAATTATATTTTTCTTCAATGTTTATCGTTTTTTCTCCTTCGAGATTTTTGGTTAATTTTCGTCCATATAGCGGAGAGTAAAAAGAGGTCATAAGTGTTTATTTTTGTCCAATGTTTATGAAATTTTTTAAATTCTTATCATTTTTCACAAGTTCGAAAGACAGTCACCAAAATCCCAAATTCTATGAGAAAGAACAAACTTTACGAAAAAACGGCATACATTGCATATCCAAAAAAAGAACATTAAAAATTTGCAGTATCAGCCAAGTAAACCATATTTAAAAATGGCATGTTTTGACCCCGAACCTTACAGTCTATCTAAAAAGGAGAATAATAAATAAAAAAAGTTGGAACAAAAATTGGTCCCCGACAAAATCTTGATCCTGAATATTTAAGCTATTCTTAACACAGTTCCATTGATAGAATGCGATGTCCACCTAGATAGATGCTGGTTAATAATATTTTTCTAATATTAGAGATTATTCAAGTAAGTTGTAATAAACAAACAATATTCTTCAATGTCTAAACTCTAAAAACACAAAAATAATATGTAAATAAACTTACCCAAAGCCATTGTACTGAAGTTATCGATTCCGGTAATAAATATATCTATTTAATAATTTCCTTTTTCTTGTCTTTAAGATGCACCTCTAATACTTTTTTATTTTATTTATATTTTTATAATGTCTAATATGTAATTACACTCACGTGCACTTCATGTAACATACAAATACTTTGTTGAATAATGCTTTATAAAGTCAAAGTGTTAATAATTTTTTTTTCTTTATTCTTTGTGTATAGGTAAGTTATCACATTAAATAATACAAACACGAATTTTTATATTTTTTAATTTATTCATAAATTGTATGTTATGACAGTACTAAATAATGTTTTTAAACAAATATCCCACGTATCCTCTATATATGTGTATATTCACCCGTCCTATTCCCTTATTATTTTTTTTTTTGGTTAAATATTTTGGTTATTTATTTTCTATTGAAGATTTTTATTTTTGTTTCTCCATTTCATTAAGAAATAACGTAATACGTGATTTGTTTGTTTAATTCTTAATGTTTTAATCGTAAATTCTTCATAACTCTTATTTTATTTCCGTTTTTCATCATTTTTTATTTGATGAACTTTATCGGTGATAGTAACAGCATAATGTCCTCTTCGTTTTAACACAGATGATGGGCTTTCTTTTATCTGGTAAAAAACAAAAAACAAAAGGTATTTTATTAGATTCGGAAATATAAAAAATATTAATATTAAAAATATGTAAATTTATTTAGAAGAATACAAAAATAAATTATTTATTTAGAAGAATAAAAATCTTATTTATTCATTTTGCTTAGTCCAAAACATTATTTTTTTATATATTTTTCATAAAATAATTTATTTCTGTTATGAAATAAAATGTTTGTTTAGGATTAACTGCGGATACCAGATTCTGCAAGCACTCATTTCGATGAGTTTGGTTGTCCTAATCTAAAATCAGATTTAAAATTAAATAATAATATTAGGTAAACCAGAGCCGGGAAAGCTTTCAATTTTTTATACTTGACGTATGTAGAATATGCCAGAGTATATTTATAGTTTTAGTCTAAAGTCTTTGTAACGCTAGAAAATATTGATTGAACAAACTTTTTATATAGGTGATTATAAAATAATCTAATTAGTCTATTTCTGGTTTTCCGCTTGTCTGCTATTTAGAACACTCAAAAAATGAAAATAGATAACTATTTGAAATTGGGTCCATTGAATCCATGACCCAAATTTTAAACCATAAAAGATAGAATAAAAATTCCAACACAAAAAATATTCGTTTTCAACAACAACAAAAATTGTTTTTTTTTTTAACATTGGATTCATCACAATTTTAGCACAAATTTAGCTAATAAACACATTTATAACAACATAACATATTATTATTTTATATATATATATTAATAATTCTATAGATTGGATATTTAGAGTATTTTATGAATGCTAATAATTTAAAATAGTTGTAACAATGATGATACTCAAACATATATCGAGTATTTAATTAATTAACTCAGTATAATATAATATTAAGTCGTTATAATAATACCGAAAGTTATTTAATTACCAATTCTTTATTCTATATAATGACTTAAATAGTATTTCCGTTTATCAGATAAGGCAAATATATCTACATATAGTATAGAAATTTTGATTTCGTTTATCAGATGAAAACTTTAACTTTCTATTATAAGTCTAGAAAGCCAAATATTTGGCACTTTATTATTAAACGTTTAGTTCTCAATAATAAATCAATAATAATTTTAAATAAGTAATAATTTATATTCAACTCATATGATGTCTTTATATAAGATATATAGTTTGTTAATGCTTTAGTTGATCCCAAAAATAAAATTGTATTTTATTGAAAATGCGATAAATATATTTTAAATAGTTCAAGGTTAACTAAATTTTATAAATACACAATGTACAATTGAAAATGAAATGAAAAATCTGGTGGGAGAATATTTATATGTATAGGTAAATCACTTTAGATTTTTTTTAGAATAATTATTTCGTTTATTAAATTGATTCAATAGGTTTTTTTTTCAAACTATTCAAGTTTTTCAAATAAAACAGCTTTTTCTTCTTATTTCGAAAGGATTTTTTATTCCTAAGTTTATTTCAAGATATTTTCATTAATTACGAATATTAGTATTTCAAGGTAAATCAGTATTTGTAGAATAATTGTTTTATTTTTTAAATGTGTAAATATTGTATTAATCAAGTTTTTCAAATGAAAGCGGTTTTTTTGTTTCTTATTTCGAAGGACATTATATTCGTAAGTTTACTTTAAGAAATTTTTATTAAATATGAACATTCAAAAGTATTTTTAAAAGTCATTTCACATAGATATGATATATTATGTGTGGGGAAGTGTGTGGGAAGTAAAGGGAAAAATAAAAAACATTTCAGTTAACAGCAATAATCGTAAAAATTATATGGAATTTCGTCAAGAATGTATTAAAAATATCGTTTTATACATCTTTATAGTATATATATTTCAAGTTTATTTCAAAGCTTGTTCCATTCAAGACAGTGACGCGTTTACTTTTAAGATGCCCCTTAGAAGCAGTGATGAATATATTTCTTATGAATTACAATAAAAGCCATGACAATTGATCACAATTTTTGAAATTTTGTTTACATAATGAATACAAACTCTATTCACTTCGTCCTGTAAATTTTGCAAAATGGCGCTTAGCAGGTTATCGAATCAGGTTAAGATATATATATATATATATATATATATATATATATATATATATATATATATAAACTGAATAATATTTGTATTCATTATATATATATATATATATATATATATATATATATATATATATATATATATATATATATATATAAAGTATAATTAATATCATATTAGTTATACTTTTATTACAAAACACAGGTATACTCATATTACAAGACACAGGTAAATAATATAAATATCGGGGGCTTAGGCGACTTTCTACTTCTCACAATAAAATAATCAGATGCGTAAAACTGCCTTAATATTCAGATTGAGAATTGAAAATTTAGTTAAAAGCATTAGTCTTACGCATTAAATGAACAGATCAAACAAAATAATACATGATAAGAAAATAATATTATTTATAATTAATTGTTTACATGCTTAAATAATTGGCTTAATCACGAATTTTTCATTTCATTGCATTTCTCACTCTTAATAAGTGTATAACGGTGTAGATATTACCATGAACTTTTTAGTCTGTACAAACATCTTTTAGTCCAAAATGGTTATCGAATCAGGCCAACGATATGTGTTATTGATGACAGTATATTAAATTTAGTCTAAAATTTGTATTAATAGAAAATATTGAAGGTATCAACAAAACTTTGATATAGATGTCCAAAGAATTCTCTAATTATTCCGTTAACGTCTGTCTATCTGTATCAGTCCGTCATCTCGATAACTCAACAACAAAAAGTAGATGCAAAATCAGTCAATTGTGTCCCATAGATTCATGTGCCATCTTCTAAACCATAAGAATAGTTTAATAATATTAATTATGACAAGTACGAACGTTGATGCATAATTACATCCCGTGTATTTATATAATTAACACTGTTAGGTATTATCTTCACTTTTTTATATGAATACTTTTTCTGTAATAGTTTCTTTATGAGGAATTAGCTTTTATTTAAGTGGAATTGAAATATATTACTGAAAAACCCTCCATTATATAAAATCTTTCATTTATCTAAATTTGGTGTGTACAATGTTGACATGAAAACAGAAGACTTGTCGAAGAGTGTTTCTCAAAAAAGACAAGTCGTCCGTTTTCATGTCATTATTGAGCATTCCAAATTTCAAAATATTTAGATGATTCCTCTTAATGTGATTTGGTTTTTTTTTTTTGATAACTTTTTATCCAATATAATTTTTATATAATATTAACTAAACCCTTCTATATAGTTCAACCTGCCATTAAGAAAGCTGATTCTTTTATACATCTTTCCTAATGCTCTCTTGAACAGCGCACGGTAGATGTTGCATTCACCGCTGTGTATAACCTGTACTGGTAATTTGAAATAATTTTAAAAAGATACATTTTTATTTGAACCTTTTGTTATAACTCTTATCTTCTTTAATTATTATTTCAGATACCCTTTACAGGTGTGATGGACAACAAGAAACTGAACATCTATCACCTGCAAAAGAGCTTAAAGAAAGATGAAGCTTTCCTAAATTTTTATCTCAAAAACGTTGTGCTAGCTGTTAAACTATGAAATAAATAACGAGAAGTAACGCAAAGTTATCAAAAAGGAAGGAACTAGGTGCAAGCTTACGCCATTGTACAAGATTAGGTTCATATAGTTTGCATATAACATTTTAATCGATCCACTTCATTTAACAATCTCACGACCGATACAGAAGAACGATTTGTAATTTTGAACTATTGGCGTTCTCTTTTTTTGAATGGATTGTTCTCTTTCTTTTAGTTTAATTCATCATTTTTCCACTGTCTCTATAATTAAATCAATTTCTTCTTTTATAGATCAAATATTTTCATTTTTGATAAATAACTTATTTTAAAAATCTGGTCAAAATATAGAAAAATAAATTCTGACCCGCACTCGTTAGTTATGCCCTAATTTTCATCTGTATTTAAATTTGAAATGAATTCAAAACAAAATTTAAATATAGAGCATAGATAATATATTATTTCCTTCGATTTATGATTATTGATTGGTTTTAAAGATTTATATGTGTTCAAATATATTTAATATGAAATATTCGAGGATAATATTATTATAGTGTATATAAATAGAATTTAAAATACTTTATTGAAAGCTATTTTGAGTCATTGATTCGATTAGTTTTCATGATGTTTTCATGTGTATATGGTGCTAAAAATATTTATTTTTTATGTACAGCAATAAATGAATTTTAGCTATCCACTAAACTAACAACATATATACAAGCTTAAAATTGAGGAGGAATGTGTGTTTTGAGCTAAAATTAAATTATAGATTTACTTCGATTGCAAATATCTTAAAAAGATTAATAATATAAAAAATGCGAAAAAATTACAAATAGTTAATTCCTTGAAAAGTGAGTTTATACTCCCTAACACTCCCATTTAAATATTTCAAACAATAATTCAAGGAAAGTCGGAAAGAGTCTGGGTTAGCAATTTATTTAAATTTTATAGCTCTGAAAAATTTATTGTAAATATTATACAAAGTTGCGAAAAAAGTGAGTAATTAAAGACATATAAAATAAAATTTTTACTTTTCTTCCATGATAGGAAACAATTGTGAAGCTCAGAAGAGTAAACTGATTGTTTCTAGTTGTATTATTCGTTAATAACAAAAGATTTGAATTTGAGTACACCATCGATATAGTAGATGAGATCATTTAATTGATGCACGTTGGCGACATTTAAGAATACTTGAGGAAACTCCTTCTCACCAAAAAGACACGATGACACTATATTATTTACTAAGAAAAGTATCTCTCAAGTATGGCCGTACATGGCACATTCCAGTAAAATATGGAAAAGTATTTCATATTGTTCAAGTTATAGATTGTACACAGTTCGTTTGGATCTATTTGAGTTGTTATTAATATAAAAATAAATTATTTGATTATTTACAGTAAGACAGTTGATACATAATTCGAATTTTTATAATAGGCACAGAATAATCTAACTAGGGAGCACAATTTAAATGCTATTTAAATGCTATGATATGATTTAATCCCAGTAGACAAGCAGACTGCTCTTGCTCATAATATTGAGTTAAAGTATTTGTAACCTGATTAATGTTACATCTGATAAAATAGAAACTATAAAACTATTTTGTAAATTTTCATGCAATATTTTTAAGCGAGGTCTAAATATCTGGTGGATAAGAATGGATGTTTGCATATATTGGTTGTAAGAATTTACTAAGCTCAAAAAATAGTTAACAGATCAAGATCACATTCGACCAGTACATGCATCTTATCGAGACCCCCGATTTGACCCATTCCTCTTCAAAAACATAATCGTGTAAACTTAAGAGATACCAGATCGGAGGCCAAAGCCAAACTCGCAGTCATTCTTTACATTTCTTTTACTTGCTCTTTGATCCTAGTGTATTTAAAAATGTATATTTCTGAATATGTAGGTATGATATCGCTCGCTAAATCGATTGATCTAAAATTGCAACGGAATTTCTAGTTTTTACCGTATAGTTCGTCTCCCCCATTATTACTTTGACAATCCTATATTGATGTAAGATTACCAGTAAAAATTAATCAATCGATTTATGTCGAATTGACATAGTATATTTAACTCTTCCACGCGATAGTTCTTTGCTATATAACTAAGCCCCCACGCCCAGTTTTATTTCAAATTGTCTCAATACTAACAGTATTTTAAATTTTCTATTGAATATTTTCCAAATATTTAGATAATATTAATTCAAGTCTTTTAAAAAAAAAAAAAATCTAGAGACACGAAAAAGTTTTTAGTCTATGCAGAATTAGTGTTCACATACTCAAAAGATTTTTTTGTTCCACATTATGTATAGAGGTCATATGAACACCTTACATTACATTTTAACATACTTTTAGCACAATTTAAATGGCACATATTATTTTAAAAGTATAACAAAATGTTGTAAATGGCAATAATTAAAAAAAAAAAATAAGTTGTGGTTTGACTTTTATTACAAGGTATTTTTGTGGTTTATTATATATATATAACATTATTGCAGAAAAGTATTAAGTAAAATCTGTATTTATTTTTAAATAAATATTTTACCTACGTTATAACGCAAATTTTTTCATACAGATTCAAACACCCCTAATTTTCTGAAAATAGATGCCGTAAGTTAACAAACCAAAATTAACAAAGTCAACCATTGGATCTACTTGCTTCCCCCTCCTAGCCAGTAGTTTAAAATTTTTCGGATTTTTGGCTATTAAAATTGACTTCAACTATTTTCAAAAATAATAATATTCGTCGTTATAACTAAAGTTTCATAAAATATGTAGTAAATAAACGCTATATCAATCAAAAACAATTTCTGTATCTATAAAAGGTATTAAACGTATATACATTAACAAAATATTGAAATTAAAATTTCTATTATTTATTTATTACAAACAAAACTAGATCCTTATCTCGATAACTTTATTAGTTTTCTAATTCAAGCATTCTTTTTAAGTGTATTTTTATCGTTACTTATACCAAATTATACAATATTTCTATGTCTATCATGCTCAGCAAAGATTATTATCGATATATTTGCATTTACTCACTAAAATCCTTTCCTAAATCCTCTCTATGGGTACTAAATTATTATGTGAAATACATCATGAAATTATATAATGGAGACATATTTAGTGATTTAAATGATAAAATTTAAGTTATGTTGTAAGAATAAACAAATAAAATAGTTTGTAATTGGTTGAGAAGGTACTTATAGTAGACGAATACATGCATTGATTATTTAGTTATATAGTAATTTTATAACAACATTAACTAAGTCCTTAATTTCAGTTACATACATGAATATATGTTACCGTAAGAGAATGAGATTCAATTTATTTATACATCCACGTTAATCAAGTGTGCTCTTACTTAAAAAAAAACTTCTTAATCAATAAGAAAAATTAATTTATTTTAGTCTTGAATTCAGGGTGCCACTTTCCTTATGACAATGCATCGCTGGCCAGTATGTTTTGATATTTGTAGATGAGAGCATTCACCTGAACAGCATATTTTAGCAAATAAAGGATTAAAGAAACTTCATATATTTTCACTAACTAGTAGCTCTGTACATGCTGGATCTGACTCACAATAACTCGCTCTTCTCTCCAAAATGAAAAAATAAATTATACGTTTTAAACATTATCGATGAATTATACTCGACATATATAGAATATGTCAAAGTATATATTAATTTTAGTATAAAATGTGTGTTTAGCCATAAAAGATTTAAAAAAATTTTAAGACAACATTTGTTTGAGTTATTTTTCGTAAACTGTTTAGATTTGTATCAATTTCAGCTCAAATTTAGCACATTATTATAATATATATAATTAATACTGTATGGACTACATATTTAGAGTATTTAATGAATGCTAATGATCAAAAATAGTTCAAACTTTGATACTCATCCATATGTCAATGTATCTATACAGTGAACACTTTTGAATGTTATCTTCACTTGGTGGTTTATATGTTATATTATAACTTTTTTATTAAAAATATTCGATTATATTAAAAACTTATCAACCACATTCGAGCGGAACAACAATTATGAAAACTTTTATTGTAAGGTTCAAGAACTACACAGTAAATGTCCTGAATGTGATTAACGTATCTACAAAATTCATCGAAATCATACAATGCGTTCACACCTCAACCTCCTATGATTAACGAAACCAACTGAAGAAAAATTACCGTCTCGTCCAGTCATCAGAGACTTACACTATCGAACCAATTCCATGAATTTAAATTGACAAAAACATATTTTTTTCATCATATATACCTCATTTTTTTCATATTTTAACTCTTACAATTGATTGATTCATATATAAAAATGAATAGAAAATTGTTTTCCCATTAAAATCAATTAAGTAGTATTCAATCTCTATTTTAACAGTTAGGTAGAGAAAATAACAACTTGAAATTCTTTTTATGAAATGAACCAATTCTTATAGACCATTTAATAGCATTTAATATAATATGCCTCGACTATTTACTAACGTTGATTAAAAATATAATATATTAACTAAATTAAAAATTTTTGCTGTAACATATACAACAATATAAATAGTACTTCTGAATAGTAAAGAGAAGCGAATTATTTATTAACACAAATAACTATAAATGATAGGGGATATTTGTTATCATTAAATTAGATAAATATTATATAATTTAATTTATTTAAATAAATCTAATTCAATAATTAATATATATTATTTAAATACTTTTTATGTATCTGTAATAATCGTAAATACCAATCGAATATAACAATAATATACCACCCTAGATATATTGATTTTCAACCCCTGAAAAAATAATAAATGTTTGAAGTTTAAAACGTTTAACTGAATGTACATTTACCAATACAACTTGTTCGTAAATTGGTGTTTAATCGAAATTGCTCATACCTATATAGAATAAAATTATGCTCTACTGTTTCAAGATTATCATCTCTTTTCATAATTGTATGCAAGACTTGTCTATAACACACAGAATGTTATTGCGAATGAAATTCTAAGAAAAAGTTCTTGGGTTTGATAAACCATTAGCGAGCTAATACTTAGTTATCATTTATAATTTTAAAAATGTATCCATTTATATTAGTAAATTTAAGTTTTTATAATAACTACGATTTTAGAAGAAGTTAAAATATTTGGTGGAGGCGCAAGGAAAATTTAATTAATCTTTAAAAAGAAAAAACATGCTGATCGAGAAAATGTAAATAATTCAACCCTTAAAGTATATTAAATAAAATGTAATTATTTTTTGTTTTTAGCTGTTTTCGAAATGAAATTTTAAGTATACTCATTAAAAAGTTAAAATTTTATTGTCTGGAAAATTGGAAAGTTGGATTAATTATGTATATTATACATCTACATCGACATCTAATAAATTTTACACCCATGAAAATTTTTTGAATATCATTCATTGTCAATAAGTTTAAAATTTGTTTATGGTTTTTTCTCTTTCAAATTATTTAACATTATTAAAAGCTACTGAAGTTTGGAATTTGGATCGCAATCAAAATTAAATACTCAACTTGAATATGCACAGAATGAAAACAGTCAGAAAAACCGTAAGCTTCTAAGAAATTTAAGAGTAAAAAAAGATACAAAGCTTAAAAATAAAATTAAGAAAATTGAAGTTACCTTCTAGATCCAAATAATGCAAATCCAATTACATTTTCAAAACAAATAACAAAATTTGCTAAAATCCACAAAACAAAATGACACAACACATAAAACAAACAAGAGAAGAATAATTTCTGCACAGTCCAATTAAAATAAATTAAAGTGAATTTAATTTTGTGGTTCCTGTGTTTCGATGTTTTTGTTTATTTATTTATTTATATTATTGGCAACTCTAACTAACAAACTCTATGCTTATTGTGGGTGTACAACATACATAGTCACTCTGTGCTAAGAGTCGACCAACAAACACATCAACAGACAGAAGTTAAGTAACTAAACTTAAAAGTAAAATTGTAGGTAGCTTACTTAAGTTTATTAAACATCATATGTGAACATTTAAATATGTTTATCATATGTGTTTTAATGTAAGTTGAACAAAGATACATGTATAATATACGTTTTTGTGGTATATTGGGATGTAAGGACGCTGTTTACTACAGCGCATAGTATACTTGTAACGGCGACGACAACGACGACGGCGTTTTAAACGATATCATTCGATTAAAGAGTATTATTTAAATAGCATTCGTAGATTAAAAACGACGTTACTATTGAAAATGATGCTGCAACCTTATTAATGTTTTGTATACCTTCAAAAGTAAACATCATTAACCGTAACAAATCCATGCTGATCTTACGTCTTAAAGAGAAATTTTGAAAAAAAAACTCGTTGCAATTGAAATATAAATGCGAAAATAGCAAAATAATCTTTTAGCAAAGGATCTGCTTGGCACCGACTTCGAAAGGTAATTGGTTGTACAAAATTTTCTTTTGATGAAATTTAATTCATTAGAAATTCATTCCTTAATACTTGAATCATTTGCCCTTCAAGACCATCTACTCTTCAACTCCAGAGAATCAAGTCTTGAATGACAAACGAAATTTGCTTAAATACTTGAGATTATTTATTCAAAAAATTATTCAAAATAAGAATTATCATTAATTAGGTGTTATTTACAATATTAAGAAGACAGTTTGGAGTTTAGAACAGATTAAATTTTTCTGATATTATTATTATATATTTGAATTCAATTTAGGATCTCATTCCTTTAATGGGCCAAACATTTTGGATAGAAACCCTATTTTCACAAATTGTTATGTATTTAACCAGGCATTACCATGCTTAAATTATGAAGAAGAAGAAATGATTTTGAAGGTATAAATGATTGCAAAAATAACAAGTGAAGATAATATATAGCCGAATGTTAATTGGATACATGACATATGATACTCGACATATGAATATTACTGGACTATTTTTAATTAGCACTCACAACATACATGAATATCCAGTCTATGCAGTTATAAATACATGTATAGTAATAATATATATTGTAAAAATTGTTTATTAGCTAAATTTGAGCTAAAATTGTGTCGAATCAAAACATTTGACGAAAAATTGTTTTTTTCAAAGAAATAAAGAATTTTTGTATTTAAACTTTTCTTCGATCTTTTATAGTTGAAAAGTTGGATTAAGAATCCATTGGACCCAATGGATTTTGCTCATTCACAAACTCAAACACACTTTTTATGTTTAGAATCACTTAAATTTCAGATCGCTACGTCTTTTTGGTTTTTAGTTAACCGAAAATTAGGTGATTCTATGAATATCTATACAAAATTTTTGTTAGTGCCTTATTAATTTGCATTACAAACTTTCGACTAAACTTTAATTTCGACATTGCTCACAATCAAATTATCTATATATACAAGTATTTAATTTCAAATTTAAATTGTATATGTTTGGAATTTATCTATTTTTCGAAAAATTTTCATTTGGGAATTATGAAGATATAAGGGGATAAATTTTAAAATTTCATTAAAATTTTAATTTTTTTGTCTTAGCCTGACATGAAAATACCTGTAAAATACATAATTCACTCATTTTTGGGATCAGCTTTTTTGGAGTAAATATCACCTTTTTACGGGTGAATCTGAATGAACATATAAATGAAAACAGTAAAATTCGGTAATGTGTATTCAAAAAGTTGCGAATGAAAGTATCGGGTTTTCAAAAATATGAAATACTCTTTGAGCAAATTAATAATTTAATATAAACAAATATAGAAAGAACAACTAAACAACGATAATTATCGAAACGATAATTATCAAGCATATGCTTGATAAATACTAATTTACTATAAAGTGTATAATATACATTATAGTTTATATATAACGTCGACGTAATGTATACTATAAATCGTGTTTTCACAAAAATACGAAAAAGCGGATTCTAACGAACGTTTTATACGATCTAATGGATTCTTAAGACAACCATGTAGTGTTTTCGACAACATGTATTTTTTTAAGAACGAAATGCTAATGTCTTATTTTTATGAAACAGCAAAATTGACAAAGAGCAAAATAAAATATATATATATATATATATATATATATATATATATATATATATATATATATATATATATATATATATATATATATATATATATATATATATGGTTATTACTAGCCAAATATGTGATTATTAGCCAAATTTGATTTAAAATTCTGGAAAACTCAAACATTTTACGAAAAATGTTTCAAACAAAAGTTGTTTCAGAAGAAATATATTTTTATATTTGTATTTTTCTTCTATTTGTTATAGTTTAAAAGATGAGTCAAAGATCCATTGGACCCAATGGACCAATTTTGCTCATTCACGAACTTCAACTCATATTTTTATGTTTAGAATACGCAACCAAAATTTCAGCTTGATATCTCTTTTTGTTTTTGAATTATCGTGAGGAAGGACGGACGGACGGACTAATTAGACGTGTCTATGAACATCGATATAAAAATTTTGTTTGTGTGGTCACTATTAGGTAGCATTACAAGCTTTAGACTAGAATTAATATGTACTCTGACATATTATGTATGCCGAGTTTAAAAATATAATATAAATGTTTAAGCATGACGTCAGTAAATAATCATATGCACATAAAAACATATATTTCTGATAAATAATAAAATATTAATTAATTATATATAAATAAAAGATATATATTATATTAATTAATATTTTATATTCGTTTCAATCAATGTAGTGTTTAGTCATAACTGTTTTAATTGCCACCAAATGATTATGTTTATATTATTGTTAGTTGTATATATATATATATATATATATATATATATATATATATATATATATATATATATATATATATATATATATATATATATATATATATATATTATATTTATGTATTTTGTTTTTATTTAAATTTGTTTTATACTCTTTCAAGGTTTAAGGTTTATATACGACGTTTATGTTATATATGAGGATATTATAAATTTAGTATAAAGTGTGTAAAATTTTGATGGAATCAATTAATCATTCCATTTGCGTCAGTCTGTATGTTTTGCCGTCGCCAAGATAACTCAACGAAATGGCATAACGATCTGAAATTTTGGTATCATATTCTAGATCCAAAATATTCAGTTATGTGCTTGAAAATCTTTTAAATCATAAAGGGTAGAAGAAAAATTGAATTAAAAATGTGTTTTTATAACAAACATTTTTAATACTTTTTGACGACAAGAACTGCGGTCTATGGTATAATTTTGTATTTTGTCTTTATATGTGTTTGTTCCGCTATATCTTTCGAACATCATGTTCGATTTGGACGTAATTTAATAGAATATTGATCACACTCAGAAAATTCACTGTATACCTAGTCTTTAATTTTCATTTTCTCCTTAAAAGAGAAAAATCTCTACACTGCATTTATTTTGATATATTTAATTTGTCTAAGATCATGTTTTGGATAGTGTCAGAAATCTAAATTTTTCGTACTTAATAATATTTATACTTTTTACTTAGGTCTGAGTTAGATGTACAGTTCACAGAAATAGTAGTCATAAACTATTTAGATTTGCCACCATCTAAATGCTGATAATGAATACATGTAAATATTTTATTAATATAAAAATTTTTAACCTTTTTTTATTCATTTGTTTGTTTATAGTGAACATATGTTAATATTTCTATTGTATTTCTTTAATGTTTACAATTAAAAGTAGTTCAATCATTGATACTAAAACAAATATCAAGTATTTAAACAATTTACTCAATTTATATATTTTATACGGGTAAATAATTACATAATGTTTGCTTTTGCTTATAGCAGAAATTTTATCTAATCTATCAATACCTCGTGTATATATCTGCATATAGTGACTATAATTAGAACTAAAGCTAAAATTTTGATTATACTAACTATAATTAAAGCCTATATGAACAGATATGCTAGTTAACCATAGCTATAGCAAAAAATATACGCTAGGTTTTTTTTCTACGTGCACGTAACTTAAGAGATATATTCATATTTTTTATATTTATTAAAATGTATTTTTTATATTTATTAAAATTCCAAACGTATAAAAACTAACCGGTAGTTTTGATTAATCTTCAGCTCTGAAGAAGCCACAATAAATGTAGCTGAAATACAAAGGATATGTGTATGAACCTTTTATTACATCTAAAGTGGTTTGAGTGTTGGAGAAAGAATTTTTAGAATTGGTTCGGAAGCTCTAAACATTACTCTCTACAAACAAATAAACAAACCTAATTACAATATTTGTTTAGATAAATGCAGTTTGAATTTTAAGTAACTATGTCAGTATTATAGAATATTAAAATATATAAATATTCGAATGTGGATTTCAATGAATCTTTGTTTTAAAACTGGAAATAAAAAGTTGAATATAACAAATTTTAAACTTCATTGAACAGACGGAAATGGACTAATTAAGTGATTCTATAAACACCTACACCAAAATTTTGTTTGTGCGGTCAATATTTTTCGCGTTACACGTCTCCAGCTTTAGGCTGTCAGTAATGCATGATATATATCCTACATTACTGACTGACGAATCAACGCAAAGCCTGGTCCTAGACACTTGAAACATGGAGGATGTGTTCTTTGCATGACGTAGGCATCCGGTTTGCATTTTCTGAATTCCTATCCCTAAGAGCTGAGAAACGGGGACAAAGTTTGTATAGCACAACGTGATTCCTTGGTCCAATCTACTTCAAATTTTGCATGCAATCCCTATTACGTTTAATATAATGGAAAAATTCTTTTTCAAACTTTTTTCTGTAAAAATTATCACAGCAACGTGTGATCGGGTCTGCTAGTATATTATATATTTGTATATTGAGTATAAATAGCGCTTAGTCTTTTATATACGAACCATTCACACAGATTATTTTTTTTTCAGAGTTCGCACGAAGAGTCAAAACTAGACATACATTTTGATGTTCATTTTTATCATAAACAATACGCAGAAAGCAAAAAGGAAAGGGAAGCATTTTTACCCATTTATGTGTTTCTACCTTTAGTAACTGAATGTGTGAAATTGAAAGAATTATATAAGAATATTTCCGTATACGATCGTAATATAACAATCTATTTTTAAAGCCTTTATTATATAGTTTTCTTCTATGTTCTATAACACATAAAAATTACTCTTTAAAGATACGTTCATGTGGAATCAAATTCATACACTGGCATCACAATATTTTTCATAGAATACAGATTTCAAATTTCAATGAATATATAAAAATAACCTACTTTGAATATTAATACACTGAATTTACTATCACCATATAATTAATATACGCTACCACTATTCAAATAAATGATGGTTTTTTAAATTATATCATTGCATTAACGTATATTATTGACAAATCAAATCAAATAATCTCATGATATTATAGCAAAAGCATAATTTATGGTTATACTTTTTTCAGTGATAGAATAAGGTCACAAAAATAATATATTCTTGTATTTTTCTAACGCAGGTTTTTGTAAATATTTGTTAAACGTTAAAAATTTATAGATTGCCGATTTCCGTTCACATTTTTAAGGTCCATTTATATGAAAATTATCATTCCAATGTTCGAAACTAAGAATATATTTTCTTGAAAAGTTGTAATAATATTAATGAGTAAAATAACATTTTTTAATCAAGCTTTTATTTAAATGATCTTAAAGGAAAAATATAAACTTTAAATTCAATCAAACACATAAATTTATAACATTAGTCAATTTATAAGACAAATAAAAGCTTTTCAAGATTTGCGTAAATAAAAAATCATATTATTTTTTCCTGGAATTACTTTTATCAAGATCAAGTTACATTTTGTATTCTTTTTAATCTACACAGATTAATCTCACGATAAGTTTTTATATCATATAAATTGTGTAATGTAATAAATAAATTGATGGTTTCGATTTAATTTAAAGTTTATTTTCTGATTTTTGATGCGTTTAATAATTTCCTTTTTTTTTTTAATATTTCATAACTATTAAATAACAATTAATTTTTATTTTTTAGTTAGTATTCATATTCTTCTCATCAAACCCTTTCATTTGATACCGATACCATGGAAGTGTACAAAATAGAATGTTTGGAACGTTTCCCAAAGAGATGGAGATAATATAATTAAAAATATTGTTTTTACTCTGATTTCTCCTCATTACTTCAAATCGATTGCATAAGTGCATACTAACTTATATAGAAAAATAGAATTTTCGGAGCTTTTCTGCAAAAGAAGGAGCTGAAATTAAAAACAGTTTTGATTCCGTTTCATGCTTTAACATTGATTTCTAAAAACCAGAAGTTCCTGCATTGCATAAATAAAAAACCAGTATTTTCATAGCTTTAAATTTTTTTCATTATTGTTTAATATATCTATTTACTTAATTTAATTTCTTAATTTTGATGATGGAAAGTACCTTATCCGCTTTTCTCACGCTACCCAAGTGGAATGGGATTGTGTGTTTCGAATAAATCGCTTAGCTCGGTCGTTCTAGCGATCGTTTTCATAGTTGCATTTTTGAAGGATTACAAATTTCATGCTGGGGTATTCACAATTGCATTTTTTTTTCAAAAGTTCAAATTAAAACTTGAATTTTGTTCACCATTTCGTATAAAATCACTTGCATTCGACAAGTCACTGTCGCTATGGATTATTGGTTTAAATACATTTGCAATTTTATTACTTTTATTTGGTTGCGTATTTGAATTGTTGGATTTCCATTGTTTACTGCGTGTAATTTTACTAACTTTTAGTTTCCAGGCTCTTATTAAAGAGAATAACTTGTTTGTCAATATTTACATCCATAATAGTGTTATCTTATCATGGTTCAGTACGTTTGTCTTTTTCATCATCTTCTAGTATTACAATTTTATTATATTTGAGAATTGATATTTTATCTTAAGTTCGAATTTTTTTTAATTTCTGGTTGCAAACGTCTACGTTCTTCGTGAATTTTTTCTGACAGATTTATATAAATATTATATTCTTTTATATAGACATTATTATATTCTTTTAAAAAATGCTTATTTTTCATTATCATCAGTTTGCGCATAAAATCTATATCATTTTCGTTACAGTTGATTTTAATGATGTTATAAACAATATCTAAAATAGCATTTACTGACTGGAATTATTTAGTTTCAATATCTTCGATTACAAAAACCAATATTATTCTGATTTTTAACTCGCGTTCAATATTTTCTTGTTATGTTAATAGTTAAATTTTTTCCCATTTCATTATACATTTTTTAAATTTTATCAATATTTAAATCCATTTTAATGGCCATAGTTTTGGCAATATGCAAAGCAATTACACTGCGGATAGAGTGATGCGGTTTTTATTTTTACCTGTGGAAGCAAAATAAAAAAATTAAACAGTCCAAACAAAATCAACCTCAAAGTGGGTAAACTGCCAAGATATTCTATATTTTCTTCTTTCTCACCTTGATAGAGTGATGTGGTATTTTATATTCTGAGACTTCGTTATTTTACTATACTCGTATCTATTATAGTATACTGTGGTTAAACAAACAATTTTTTTCACAAAATAAGATATTTAGATTCAGTAGGAAGGTTGAGTAGTATTTTTCTAGCGTGGTTCAAATCTAAGGCTTGGTGGGAAATCTAACTGAGATCTTTTGAAAAGGTATTTATCGTAGCCTAGGTTTATACGGCGTCGTATGGATTTTTCTATTATTGCTAGAGAACAAAAATAGTCTACCATGAATAAATTTAAGTACAGTCGAGATGATTTTTTATGGTTTACTTGGGTTGATTTGGTTTAAAATGGAATTTTCTAAATTTTTTAAATTCAATAATAATACATCACCAAATGTAAAAACCGCATCTGTATATTATCCATGTAAGTGAAATAAAGTATAGAAGGTATTTTTTAAAGGCTTTCTTAATTTTGGGAGTAATTTCCAAAATTAAATTTTCTAGTTTTTACTTTAATGTAAAACTAAAACATCGTCTAATGAAAAAAAATGCATCAATCAATCTATCATAATTAGTGGCTTTAACTATGCGGGGTATTTTGGAGACTTGACCACCTTTTGGAATAATATATTCCGTTTGGAAAAATGAATTTTTATGTTTGCCTTAATTTCAAATAACGCTTAGCCTCAAATGTAAAAACTTGCGTCAAACTATCAGGAAAAGACTTGTGTATTCTAGAAGATTTTCTAACTTTTAGAATGATATAGGATGATTTAGAATGATATATTATTCCCAAACCAACACGTATACTACAGTAAATCCGGCATTGAATCGTACATTTCATATACGTACAAATTTTATATTTTAATTTAATAAAACTCATGAACGTGAACTTAACTTTGAGTTTTCGGGTTCGGGGTGACTGCACTTTGGCTGCTATCTTGAAAATATTGCGTTTATCTCGTAAACTAATAAGAATAAAATTTTTTCCATGAACGGCTTTTAGATAATAATATTAGCTTAAACTTTTGCTTTCAAAATTAAATTGTTTTCTAAATTTAAAATTACTTAATCCAATAAAAATTATTTATAGAAACTCCTATTCATAGTTTCTGAGAAATACGAGCACCAACATACAATAACTTTTAAAATTAGAACTCTTATTTAGAAGATCATATGGGATAATATATACGAATATTGTATAATTCCAACAATATTACATACACTTGGGTAGAATTACTAATTATCTGCTTGTTAATGAAAACGAAAAAAAGTAAATAAAACCAATGTAAATCTTATTTGTAAACAGTTTTGTTCCTTATTTACCAATTGGTTACTTAGGCTTGAAGTTCTAAAATACCTGAAGAAGTATAGATAACCTAAGGCATATACTAATCGAATTCTTCGTTTAAAAATTTGATACATATATGCTTTAATAACAATTTTTAATAAAATCAATTTAAAAAAAAAAACCTAATAGGCTTTGAAAGAATCCATAGCTTAATTTTAAATCTATTTTATGCCTTTTTTTGTGTATTTTTGTTTACAACTTTTGAATTTTTAGTGTTTTGAAGAAAAAAGCAAAAGAAAAAGTGTTAGATAATATTATTATCTTAAAAAAATGTTCATATTATTAATAGTTTACGAGATAAACGCAGAAGTCTTATTTTCGAGTTGGCGGCCAGAATGCACTTCTCTCGATCCCGAAAACTCAAAATTAACTTCACGTGTTTGATTAAATTAAAAATAAATTTGTTGCCTATATCAAATGTACAGTTTGGCATTTTTTTAGTGCGAATTTACTGAAGTAGTTCTGTAAACGGCCTATATATTTCCTGTATCTTAAGTGTTAGTAATTATAAGTAGTTCAAACTTATATACACAATCATAATTCTTGTAATATAAAAAAACTTTTACCCAAAAATGAACAGATTCTAATGTAGAGATATTAAAAATAGCTATTAATACACACCCTCGAAAGTTTATCCAGTCAAGTTTTTGGCCAGGAGAAAAAGTTACAAATCAACTTTCATCTGTATTCGAAAACAGTTACTTTTTTTTATGTGGTTTGGGCTGCTAACTAAAGTAACGCATTTGCAACAGATTTTTAATATTCATACAAATAATATTTCCTACTCCATTATAAAATGTATGAATAAAATTTGAAGGTCAATCCTAAATTGTATTTATTTTTTGTTTGTAAGTATTTCAAACAAAGATTATAGAAATTACAATTGGCATGATAACAAGACAAGTACATATCCAATTAATGTGGATTTATTTACAATTAAATTAATATATTAATCCTATTATCATACATAATTATAAAAGCATAATTTACTATTGAGATAATAAATGCGTAATATATTATATATTCTGATACAGATTATTAAATAATCAAATAAACAGCTACAGTATATAATATAATATTGGAAAGCAAAATATTAGTATTCAAAAATATTTTGATTTCATTTATACATGATATTTTGGCAAATATTTATGTTTATACACAACATATTATGTAATAAGTGAAAATAACAACTAACAGAGTTATTTGATACGCGACGTATGATCCAGTATGAATATTAGAATAATTTTAATGATTAGCATTCATAAAATAGACTAAATATTCAGTCCATACACTTATAAATACGTAATAATAATAATGTGTATTGCAAATATATATGCTTATTAGCTATCTATTTTCACTTTTGAGTCATCTTTATGAAGGATGGGCAGTAGTGATGAGCAAAGCAATACCTCGGTCTTGGTCTTGCGAAAGTACTTCGAGATTTGGTCTTGTTCTTGCTCTTGCTTATATAGCCTTGGTATTGGTCTTCCATATTGATCTGATACCAAAGGTAGGGATTGCAAGAAGAATCTACTCCTATCCATAAGCTTGATATATTTTCCAAGGTGTCACTTTTCATGTCTGATGTAACACAAGAAATACTTATTTATAACGCTAACGCTATTGAAGCGTACAATAGACTAAAAAGACTTTAAATGTTTCTAATAGTAACAAACCATATAAGTACTTACCGTATATCAGTTTTATATAATGCATATTATAGACCAAAATTTGTGTGTACGTACTTTAAACATTAAAGAACAAATTAAGCTTATGAATGAACAAAATTTATCCATTGGATCCAATACATTCATGACGATTCATGTCGATTCATGACAATATATATTATATAATAATAAATATTATATAAAAATTATTTTGTATATTGCAAATGTATGTGCTTATTACCTAATTTTAAATTGAAATTGTGTCTTATCTAAACAACTTACGAACAAATATTTCAAATGAAAGTTATGTGTTTAAAAAAATAAAAAAAAAAAAAAAAAAAACATTTTTCTGTCCTATAATGACTCTTATATCTTTTAACGCCATGAATAAGGAAAAATAATTCAAAATAAAGTGAAATTTGTTATTATATTTAATTATTTATTTTTAAATAAAATGCTTCTTTGTTGAAGAAAGAATTAATCGAAAAATATAAAAATTTGCATTTTCATACGATATGTTTTTATTTGTAGTTTTTGTTATTCAAAATATTGAGTGGTTTTTATTCAATTAATTACTACTAAGTCATAACTTCATGACTCTAGCTTCGTTATCGTTAATAGAAACTAAGACATCTTAAGAAACTTTTTAATTTTAAATTTTTTCATTTTTTTATATAACTCTTTTGAGATAGGAGCATTATTTTAATGTCTTAAATACCATTGTTATAGACGCCGGAGGCTATAAGTGTAAAAGTACAATGGTGTTGATAATGGTTTTTTCGTGATTTAAAAACGTTTTCACCTTGCTCGGTAAGACACAAATTATAAATTTTGTTCACTGGACTATTAATGCAGACAACACGAAGAAAAATATGGTTCTGTTTTTATTACTCAGAATAGTACTTAGAAAAACGAAATGAGATTCCTGCAAAAATATTAATGTGAAAACAGTGCGATCTCTTCTAACTTGGCTATGGATTTTTTTAAATTAATGTATATTTCTATAAGTTGAAGAGAAGAAAATCTTTATGGGCAGATGGCTCGAAGATTAACTAACATTAGAATTATCATTCAGTAAATGTTAGTTGTCATATTTATAGACAGTTTGGAGACCTTAGAACAAAACTCAGTTGTACGATTAAAGAACTTGGACACAATTTTTTTAATCCCATTTCTTATATAGGCTGAAATCTTTCGATAGAACCTTTTCCCGTTTTCACATTGATCAGATAATCTACAAGACAATAACATCATGACATAAATATTAAATACGACCAATACCAAAAATTGCCGGAATATTATAACATAGGTACCCTGACTACTACTAATATACATAATGATCCGATTCAATTATCAAATGATAACAAGTTTTTATCAATAGACCACGGTCAACTAAGTGCATATAAGAGGTTAAATATTTATCAAATAATAAATACACAATCTATATAAAATTTAGAAACACTTGAAAACTTGACTACCTTTAAATTTTGTCCCTTTAATTTTCCATAAATAGTGTTTGGATAAGCCAGACTAATGATGACAGTGATTGTATTCTTGAAAAATAAATTGATGTTGATTAACAGGCTAAATACTAAGCTCCTACTAAGTTTACTTTTCCTTATTATGTACATCAAAATGGTAATTATGTGTTATGACTAGTTCAAGGCTCATACCCTTACTTATCACGTACCAAATACGCTCGTTTACAAAACTATTATACTTAGAACATGGAATTTTGATTCAGAACGGATTATCGTTTGACCACAGAGCACCCAGCTAAACAAGATAATGTTTACTAGACAAACATTCTAAAAACATTTATAATTGTTTTCAAAATCTTATCAAAACCAACGATCTTTTTCAGAAATTCTAATCCAAAAATCTTATCATGCGCTATCTGAACTAGCGCATTCATTAATTTCAAAATATTTGAAAGTCTATTGGTTCGTTGTGGTTCGTTGTACATATTCGATGACATCTGCTTGCTTAAGATTGTGGTCTGAAGTATGATCAATTTTTTTTATAAGATTTTCTCATAGGACTATCCGATGGTGTGCGTTAACCATCAGATTTTCTTATCAAAATTTCTGATCAGAAAATTTTGCGCTGGCCCTAAAGATTTTATAACAAGGGTATCAAAATATATTTTTAAAAGAAAAAAAAATTATTCTATAGAAAACGGTTTTTTATCGTACAGATCATCGCACAAGGGTCAAAAAGGTCAAATTGATCTCCAGGAAAGTATTTCTGCAGAATGATTGAAAAAAAAGATTCAGAAATGATTTGAATAAATTTTCGGTTGGTATGATGGCCAGGTTCTTGGTAAAGACATGCAGAATCAAATCTATGTTTTTTTTTTTTAAATCGTTGGGAGACAATGAAATTTTTGCATTTTTGATCTAATATATAACTTGTAATGTCGGTGTTTCAAATATTCGTCCAAATTACTCTTGGTGTTTGCGTAGGTGCGCTTTACTGTCTCAAAATTGTTCATAGTAGTGTATAATTGATCATTAACAAGGATTTTTAAATAAACATTAAGTTATGATTTTATATCAAGTAAATAGTAGTTAGTATGTGTTATGTTATTCAAGTATGTCCGATGAACAATATCCGCCCTAACATATCTTAGTGTGAACTTTTTTAAAAATTTTCACTCACTCACAAAATCATATCGGCTTTCAAAAACTATTCCTTCTATCATGTTCCCCGTTATGCTTTATATATTTTACTAAAAAATTTAATATCGAAATTTGTTAAAGATTAGTTTATTCGAATAAAAATATATCATGTATATCACAATACCAGTGACTCAAATATATGTTGCATTCAAAATACACATATCTTCGTTTTCGGACTATATACCGAAAATTTTTCCAAATTATCAAAATTATTCAAATGTGTTTGTTTTATTTTCATTGAACAAAGTTGTCCAATAAACTTAAAAAAATATAAAAAATTGAACCGACAATATCCCAATCCCTAATATTTAAGCTACTCTTAACCCAGTTTCATTGGCAGAATGCGGGGCTCAATTTTTTAACATCCAACTTCATCCAGGTCCTGTTATAATAATATAGTCAATACCTATACGAAAATAATTTGGGATTAAAATACACAAAAGAGATTTAAAACAAATACCAAATTTTAAGAAATATTCAATTTTTAGGCTCAATGTTTTAAAAGACATAAGAGTCAATGTGCCTTCGTAATGAAGTTCAATAAAACAAACCCTAGTTTTAATCATTATCACCGTCAATCACAAAAAATTTTTGCGATAAGATTTTCTGGCTCCACCATTTTATCCCTGCGACCTCCCATTAAAATGAAATCGATATTAAATATAGGTAAATGATTTTACTATGAAATATCACCAAGTGATGATAACAACTAAGAGAGTTAATTGTTTAGATACTCGACATATGATTGAATTTTATTGTTTGGAGTATTTTTAATAAGCATTCATAAAATACAATATATATCCAGGCTATACAGTTATATATGTGCACATGTATAACATGTATTGTTATTCCCTATATGTGTTTATTAGCCAGATTTGAGCTAAAATTGTGGATAACTCAAACATTTTATGAAAACAGTTTGTCAAACAAAAGTTATTTGTTTCAGAAAATAAAGTTGAGTCAAAGATCCATTGGACCCAATGAACCGATTTTGCTATGCACGAACTTAAACTCACATTTTATGTTTAGAATATGCCAACAGAATTGCTTGCTATCTCTTCTCGTTTTTGAGTTATCGTGATGACGGACATACGGAAATGAACTAATTAGGTGTTTCTATGAACACCCATACCAAAGTTTTGTTAGTGCGATCAATATTAGGTAACGTTACAAACTTTAAAATTAATATACTCTAACATATTAGGCATGTGAAGTATAAAAATATGGTATACGAAGTGAAGAGACAATTAATCTTCAACTATTTTCAAATATTAAATAAATATTAACAATTTGTTATTTTGCGATTGAAATTTTTTACTATTACATTTTCTAGAATTTATTCACTTTTTCAAGATAACTACGATTATGATTATAAAATTAATTTTGTTGTAAATAATAAAACTTTATAAAAACGTAGATAAAACCTATATTTATTAATGCTTCACGTTTTTTGTTTAATGTTACACAAAATTACATTTAGTTAGCACAACCTTCGCTGTGTAGTCGGCATTTGATTAATTTAAAATTTAACTTCGCATCATCGCGTGAAAATCGACTAAAAGAAGTTGGTGCAATGATAAAAGTGTTAGCTACAAAAAGGAATCTTCTAAACTAGTCAAATAGCCAAAAAACAATATTATTCAAGACTTTTTGTTTACGTGTGTTGTTTCCACGAGTAAAAAATTAGCAGAATTTTCGCGAAGCGAATCATCGCCTTGCCTTACATCAAGATATTGCATCAAAATCTAGTGCCATCATTACTCGCCAGTACAACCAAAATTAAGTAAATGTCAACTGCAGTGAGTGAGTGTTGTATGTACTTTGATGGATAAACCATAAAAATAAACGAATTAAATATTTTCTGCGTATTTTCAGTGTTATTATTTTTTGTCAAGTATAGTAAACGAAGAACAAAGCTTTTTTGTTTCAAAATATGTTATAATATATATTATTTTTTGCAAATTTTTCAAAATTATTACATTAAATTTTGGACCCTTAAACTGTACATTTCCTATTTTTGCAGTGTTTCACTTCCTTCTTGACCCTTTTTTAGAGCCATTCAAAATTTATTTTATTTAATACTGACAGACATACAATAAGTATAGAAATATTAAGTCATCCAAGTTTATGAATATTTTTAAGGTTTTTAAGAATTTTTGCTTAGCTCTTCAACATAATTCATTTGTAAATTCATGTTATTTTCACCCCTAGAAAAGAGCTTCACCCGCCAATACAATTCGGAAATTTGTTAAAGAAACCATAGAAAATGTGGGTATGCACAGGCGAACACTCGCCCTTATACTAACTATATTATCCTGTAAGTAGTATACAACATATCACGATTCCTGCGTCCAATGAATTTGTTAATAACTTCTAAAACTTATAAACTAATAAAAACTTGAACTTCCAATTTTGGTTCAATCTTTCTTTTGAATCGATTACGGTTTTTTTTCACTATCCGTTTAAATTGCTTTTTCACTAATGCTTTCATTCGAACAGGTATTGTTGCTTAAATCATAATATTAATTAATTAAATCAAAAACCAATCGAAGCAAAGTTTTTTGTTTATTTGCTTGTACCAATTTTATCAATTCTAAAGAGGTTTCATGAATTTTTTTGTAAATTAAATGGTCTAACTAGCTTCATAGATAATATGACTAATTTTTACAAAGTATTTAAAAAGTACGTACCTTTCTTAAAAATTAAATCTTCCCTATTCGATACTCACAGTACAACATAGAGATTTTAATTTTGGAACTGATTCCAGCTCATGTTACTTATCTACACCCAAATCGATTAACTGCAATATAGATGAACTGTGTAAAGTAAACTGCATGACTTTTGGGTGCATTTTTAAAGTAATTGATTTATTTAAATAATTAAGAGACTCAAATCATATAAATATATCAGTTATCAACCGTATTCAAGATATATATATTTTTCGGTAAAAAATAGTAATGTCTATGTCACAAGAGAATAGTGTAGCTTCCTAACGGTGAAATAATTTTTCAAATCGGTTCAGTAGTTTTTAAATTTATTTCTTACAGACAAAAATTCAAATGTTTCCTCTTTATAATATCAGTTTAGACATCAACTGAATATTTGACAATTTTTTCAAAAAGTATATTCATTAATAAATGATAGTCCTCAGATCTGTTTTTCTGTACCAGAAATTAGTTTTAATTATAAATAACCTTTTAAAAAAGCAATGGGAATGGACATAAAAAACATACACAAATAAATTTTACGAGCAAAATGTAACCCTTTACTAAAATATTTAGTGGATTCTTTGTGGAAAGGAAACATTTATTAATTAATAAATGTTCCCCCCCTATTTTTAAGTTTTTTAAGTTTCGTGTAATGAAGCGAGTTGCTTACAAATGTTTTAACTAATAATTATCATTAGTGCGAGCTTTCCTATAAAAACAGTACATAAATAGCTTCTTAAATAGTTATTCAAACAATTTTATATCGATTTATTGAGTATTTAATAACTGCAATAAAGAAAATTGTACAATCTAGATAAACAATAGTTAATTTCAATTTATTAAATGTTAATTAATGACCTTGATTTAAACTATAGTAGTTTATTTAATTTTACACAGAATTGTCTACAAAAAACAATAAAATAAGATATATGTATATTATTTATTAAATATAGTCTTTTTAGATTATCGCTACTTGCAACCCTTATGCACACATCGCCGTCCTTCAACTTTCCTGATAGTGATATGTACTGCAACTTCTTTGAAAGTGATGTCAGAATGCCCAGGGATCCAGGTAATTGTGACTTTATTGTTTCTCGCCAGGTTGTTCAGACTGTTCCTAGTCTCCTTGACGAGCCACGATGACACCATACAGCTCGATAGCGCCTTGAGTGCTGCCTGGCTGTCTGTGCAGATACCAATCGCTTCATCCTTTGTATTGGCCAATTGGAGATAGTCAGCACATTTGAGGATGGCTACTATCTCCTCCTGGAAAACAGTGTTATAACTGTCCAATTTTATGGATTTATCGTTTGCTCTTCTTGGGCCGGCGCCGACTTCTTCTGCAGTTTTGGAGCCATCCGTTGGAAGGCGTATCTTGTAGAGTTGCTCTTCCATCGGTAGAGTTCTGATTCTGTCCTGTGGCTCATTTTTAAGAGCTACTAGCTTACCTTTGAAAAGTTTGGACAGGTCACTGTTCCATCTTTTCAATTGTCCTATGCAGTTTAGTCTATACGCCGACCTCATTGCCGCATTTTTGATAGTCAGAGAGAGCTGTGACACATCTAACAGGGCTCTAAGGGCCGCTGTCGGAGTGCTTCTTCTGACTGTACAGATACTTCTCAGGAAGAGAGCCTGGATTCTCTCCAGCTGTCTTTCTGACAATATGAATTTACTAAATCTGAAAATGGTTATACAATATTTTAATAACAGTTATGCCAGTCAGCAAGTCTCTGTAAAACAATTTTCAGCTTACCACGGCCACCATAACAGTTTTGATAATATCCATGTGACCCCTATTCTACCGTTCGGTTGACTAATAATAGTAGTGTTGTACATACACTACTTTAACTAATCGTCCAATAATCAGCTTTAGTAAAGCTAAAGCATTTTTTTGGGCTGGCTCATAGACCAATATAGTTGTTGAAAGCGCAACATATAAATATAGCAAATAGCATACACACAACTGTACTGGCTGCAGATCCTAATACTTGACAATAAAATTCAACTTACATTATTGTGCAGTTCTATTATGATGAAACTCTTTGTATTAAAAAAAACCCGCATCGAACGGCACAATGTATGTAGAAAAATGGTGTATTAAACAGGTTGGTATGGTTGGCATGGATTATATTTATAAATGATTTTTGGGTTTGTCTCTATCAATAATTCTACTATTTTAAGGTAGTACGAGCGCCAGGCGGGGTGGGGATAGGTATCGACTCTAGCGCGGTAAGGGGAACGCAGTAACCATATGATTTTTTTCAATATATAGATATACATTTAACATTGGCTAGTGGCGGCATTTATTTTTCTTTTAATTAATACACTTTAATTAGTCGGGCAAGTGTAAATATTTTTGAATTAAATTTATCACTAATATATATACTTTCATCCATAAGTTTTTTAAAAATATTCACCGACAGTTTTACGAGAAAAATACAGAAATGTATCAATGTTTGAAGGTTACCCCATAAGACCAATGTTAAATTGCTCAACTTTAAAGTTAATTATTTATTTAAATGATCGGGCAATCTCCTTCAAATTTTTGGAATTTGTTTAGACATATTTAAACTTTGTATTAAAAAAAAATCAAGCCTTTTATCAAAAGTTGCCTTGGTGCTCGTACTTCCTTAAGTGTATTCAGTATACTACATTTCTTAGTCCATTCTATAGAAGTTCTACGGTCCATTGATTTGCTTCACTTGCAGATAGATATTCTACGTCACTACAGTTACTCATCAGTTCTGCAATCAAACTTTTGTTCTTATAGAGATCTTACTTCGATAACTAACAGACACATGTTAAAATATAAAAAAATAAAAAAACATTGAATTAAAATGTAATGAACAAATGTTTTACTCAAATTTTGAAACACATGGTTATTTTTATAAATATCGTTTTATAAACATTATGATAAAGAGCATTTTTTTATGCTCGAAGTCATTAGGCCAGATATTATTGGCGTATGACCTACGAAAATTAATTTATTTTTACTATAAACTGTTAGTGAGAACCACAATTTTGAAAACTTGTTATTACGAAGCCTCTGATGGCCTAAAAATACACAAAAATTCAGTAAATTTCCTGAATGTGTCCAGCAATTTTCCATTTAAATAATCACCACACCCTCCAAATTTTCGTTTTTGTACTCAAGTGTTTATTTATTCTTTATAAATAATTATCATAGTGGCTCCTATTTTATATATATTTTTTTATTGAAATTATTACATTATATTTGTTTAAAATCAACAATCCAGGGCCGAATTTACACATAAAAGCACTTAAAGCACGTATTCAAGAACCCTAAATAAAAAAGCTTCCTAAATATTTTAAAAGTACAGATAGTAAAACAAGTGAAGATAACAACTAACCAAGTTAATTTCTTAGATACTCTACATAAGATTGAATTTCATTTTTTGAACTATTTTTAATTAGCATTCATAAAATACTATAAATATCCAGTCTATACAGTTTATGTATACATGTGGAACAATAATATGTATTATTATTACCTATATGTGTATATTAGCCAAATTTGAGCCAAAATTGTGGCAAACTCAAACATGTTACGAAAAAATGATTCCAAGAAAAATTGTTTATTTCAATAAAAATATATATTTCTTGTATTTGAACTTTTTTTTCTATCTTTTTCTATGTTTCTATGAACTGCTTTACCAAAATTTTGTTTGTGCGGTCAATATTAGGTAGCGTTAAAAACTATAGACTAGAATTAATATACTCTGATATATGATCTATGTCGAATATAAAAATAAATGTAATGTTTTAAACAATGCAACCCTTAAGCACTTTATTTTAGGTATGAAAAACAAGTTTAATACCAAAATATAAATCGAAATATAATTTTGTTGATAATATAAAATTATAATAAAAATAGTATTTTAAAATAATAATTAAATATGTTTCGTTTACTATGAATCTACTGCTCAAAAATAAACCCTCACCAAAAATAAACGGTCAAAGATTGTTAGGATTTAGAATTTAGATTTAGATTGTAGAAAGTGACCAGGGGTCTTTTAAACGTAAGTTTGTCCCTGCACCAATCTTCTTAACAAACATTGTCATGCTGGCAGAAAATCGAAATTTAAGGTTTAAAAATTAATTTTGGATGCGATTCATTTGAACATAATTTAGACCTATGAGACAGTAAATTGCATTCGTTTATTTCATTTTAGCCTAGTAATATCTATTATTGTCGATTACAAAATAAGCATTTTTTTTTGTACTACACAGAAATTTTGTTAACTCATGAATCATTTTGGAAACGTATTAACCGCTGCATCCTATTCTACAAAATAATTTAAATAAATTTAGTTCCAATTGAAACAAGTTGTTAGTAGCGACTGCGATACAAGTGACGATCAACACACAATATCACCATATACACAGCTCATCAGTTAATTGTGAGTACTTAATGGCATTTATTTTATGATACTAAACAAATTTTACTTGTAATAGAACAATATGTTTTAATTTGAGAACAGTGTATATAGAGCAGAAGGAATCGGCGCACGAGTACCAAAAACTATTCCACCTCAATTTTTTTATGCGATCCTCTTCAAATTGCCCTTCTTATGATATAAATGCATGTTGCCAGGGCGCAACCCGGTGCCATATTGTTTAAACCGAAATTGTTTAAACAATTTCAAGGCATTGTGATTTTTCAACCGGACAAATTTTTTTTATATTCTTTATTGAAATACCAATAAAAAAGGTCCTATGACTTTTAACGATAAAGTTAATATTTTTAAAGATATGAATTTTTAAAGGTTCGAAAAATCTCAAATTTGGGTACTTTCAACCCATGAAAAATATATTAAAAAAAAACATAATGTCTAAGTAATATTTTTTTTTAAATTCTCTATACAATTGTTAATAATATTGTAAAAAGAGATTTTGAAAAATTTCATTGTTTATACCTTTTTTTAATTGTTAATAAGTATGCGTCGCTTACCTTTAAGTATCGCTGTCTCTCTCTGACTCATGGTTTTTTAAGTATCGCTGTCTCGCTCTGACTCATTGGTTTATAGTTAAAAATATTTATTAATATTTAACAAATCATTTATTAGAGACCACTTTTTAATACTAAGAAATATTTATTAAGGACTAAAAAGTGGTCTCTAATAAATGATTTGTTAAATATTAATAAATATTTTTAACTATAAACCAATGAGTCAGAGCGAGACAGCGATACTTAAAAAACGATGAGTCAGAGAGAGACAGCGATACTTAAAGGTAAGCGACGCATACTTATTAACAATTAAAAAAAGGTATAAACAATGAAATTTTTCAAAATCTCTTTTTACAATATTATTAACAATTGTATAGAGAATTTAAAAAAAAATATTACTTAGACATTATGTTTTTTTTTAATATATTTTTCATGGGTTGAAAGTACCCAAATTTGAGATTTTTCGAACCTTTAAAAATTCATATCTTTAAAAATATTAACTTTATCGTTAAAAGTCATAGGACCTTTTTTATTGGTATTTCAATAAAGAATATAAAAAAAATTTGTCCGGTTGAAAAATCATAATGCCTTGAAATTGTTTAAACAATTTCGGTTTAAACAATATGGCACCGGGTTGCGCCCTGGCAACATGCATTTATATCATTAGGAGGGCAATTTGAAGAGGATCGCATAAAAAAATTGAGGTGGAATAGTTTTTGGTACTCGTGCGCCGATTCCTTCTGCTCTAATATTTAAACAACTATCTAATAAAAACCTGTTGTTACAACCCCCAAAATTAAAAATAATTTTTTGTGATCTTTCAATTGTAAAATGTCAACAATGTGTGCTTATATAAGTAGTAAACAAATGGTAAAGAGAGAAGGGAAAACAAATCATTTGTAATTTATAAGTTCATTCTAGTCTAGTGAAGTGAAAATAGTTATTAATTAATCAAACCATATTATATTTATTATTTAATTTGATACATAGAACTTAAAATTTCGCAATTATTAAAAGGGCTTCAATATCTTATGCGAATAAATAAATTTGCACACATTAATTTTTGCTTAACCACTTTATTAATCTTTTATATTTATAACATGACATGTTTCGGATGTTACTTCATATTCAACTGCAATTATGTATAACCAATTCGTCTTATTTATAGAAAATTTTTATACTATATTGTTTATTGTATAAGTCATTTAATAATATGATCATTTATCTGACCTTTTTTGACCTTATGAAAACAATTTTATAGAAAAATTAAAATAAATATATACAGTAACATTCATTGATAAAATTTTAATTAATAATTTTTTAGTCAGACGTTTAAAATATTAAAAAGTCAGAATTTTAAATAAAATTTATTAAAAAAAAGGGGGGGGGCTAATTTTTCACCCGTAGTGTTATTTCAGTAGGGAGAATAGTTTTGGGTAGACCGTAATTTCTGCCTGCTCATTCAGGATAAGTTGGGGTTCTATTTTGTGTTTATAAAACTGGGCCTCTAAAACATCTAACTTGTACCCTTTTTTTGAAATGTGTAATATTTTCAAATTTCTATATGAAATTTCAATCTCCCTATTTGTCCGATGAAACAATCCTGGCAATCTTGACATGAGTGTTTATATACTTCTAATTGAGAGTTTTTATCAATTTTGTCCTTAGAGTTGAGTATAAAGGGTTTTAGTATGACTTTAACTTATTCAATTACTTTTACTATAACAATACGATTTAAAATGGAAGCACTTATTTAAATGGCGTATATTTATAGTAAACAACGTTGTAGAAAATTTTAAATCAGCAGATTTTTGGAAATAATTAATAATAATCATCAATGACGGCTTATTATAAAATATTAACTTTCAATTTAAATTACAGAAAAATGGCGACAAAAGATAATTTAACTGCTGTTTTATACAAAAAAGAAGATTTGCGGTTAGAGCAACGACCAATTCCAGTGCCTAAAGATGATGAAGTGCTATTGAGAATGGATTCTGTTGGAATTTGTGGATCAGATGTACATTACCTAGTTCACGGAAAAATTGCACATTTTGTTGTTAATAAACCAATGGTTATTGGGCATGAAGCTAGTGGTATTGTAGATAAAGTTGGCAAAAATGTTAAAAATTTGAAACCAGGTGATCGTGTTGCAATAGAACCTGGTGTACCATGTCGTAAATGTACTTTCTGTAAGACTGGTAAATATAATTTGTGCCCTGATATGGCTTTCTGCGCAACACCTCCATACGATGGAAATCTTACTAGATATTACACACACGCTGCTGACTTTTGTTATAAATTGCCCGACCATGTATCTATGGAAGAAGGAGCTTTGCTAGAACCTCTCTCTGTTGGTGTCCATGCATGTCGTCAAGCTAATGTTATGGTTGGCGATTCAGTACTCATTTTGGGCTCTGGACCTATAGGTTTGGTGAATATATTAGCAGCTAAGGCCATGGGTGCGTCAACTATCATTATTACTGATATAATTGATTCAAGGTTGGCAAAAGCAAAAGAATTAGGTGCAACTCACACAATAAATACAAAATCCATTACAAACGTTAGAGAACATATAGAAAAATTGTTAGGAGATTTACCAAACAAAACAATTGACTGTGTTGGTGCTGAGGCAACAATTCGTTTAGGAATTGAAGCAACTCGATCCGGTGGCAATTTAGTTGTTGTTGGTTTAGCAGCAGAGGAAGCAAAAATTCCAATTGCTTATGCCTTATCACGTGAAATTACTATATTGGGAGTGTTCCGCTATTGTAATGATTATCCATTGGCACTCGATATTGTTGCAAGTGGCAAAGTAAATGTAAAGCCTTTAATAACACATCACTATACATTAGAAGAAACTTTAGAAGCATTTGAAACTGCTCGAACTGGACGAGGAAATGCAATTAAAGTAATGATTCATGCTAATTCTGATTACAAAAAATAAACATTCTGTTAACATCCACTCATAATATGTAAATTGATTTTATCGATAATATTTCATAAATAAATACTTGATTATAAAACTGTTTTCACAAATCCACTTTAATATTAACCTTGAATTCTACAAAGGATATCTAATTCATATAAAACTATTACACAAAAAAGAGGAGAGTAAATATCTAATGGCTGATGAGATTACTCAGTTATTAAGTGATTTTTTTTAAGTGTTGTGCACACTTGATTGTTAAAAATGCCTTTGTCTTCCTTACTATTATCCTTATTTCTATGATATACCATAGAAGCTGGATTGCAAATAGCAAAAAATACGGATATTTAACCTTCAGTAATTGCGTAATATAAATCCAATATTGATTATATTTCACTTATCCTAACTGCTAAAAATTTTAGACCATGAATATTGTCTTGTTCTTGAAATAGTGCCCTAACCAAACACACATTGTTTTATCATATTCTAATTATCTCATGCATTCTTTTGCCCAAACTTTTTATTGTAAGCTTTATTATATTAGTATATTTGGGTCAAATCTTGCTTGATTATTATGTTTGGGTCACATCTTGCAAACTGAATTTGGAATCACTTCTCCTTATCCTACGAAATTGAAATTTTACATTTTGGTTTAGTTTGTTGACAATGGATTTTTATACCTAAAAACGTGATCTCCATAGACCTACCCCACCCCTGTCAAACGTTTTTCACGTAAGCTAAGAAAATACGGTGTTTTGCAATCGATATGGTATGATAATAGTAAAAGAATATTTGTTAATTTCAATTCATCCTTTATCCAATCTACAAAAACTCAACTTTTTTCTGTACATGCTAATCATGTACGGTTTTGTGCAATAGATGTGAAACGATCAAGAGAATTTTTAACGAAATTTCTTTGTGAAAATACGGCAAATAATTCCAAACCAAAAAATTAAAAAATTTGCTGTTGAATCCTTATTTAAAAATGGCGTGTTTTGGTTATTTGATCTTAAATCGCTTATAGCATGAAAACAAAGAATTATTTGAAAACATTTCAAGAGTTTAAAAGTGTTGTTTCATACCCAATTACATTTTCAATAAATCATTAAAATAGCTCCAAATCTTAAAGTCGATAAAAAAAGGGAGGGGTCCTTAATAAAATTGAACCAAAAGTTGGTACGGCAACATCCGAATCCAAAATACTTAAGCTTTTCTTAACATGCCCAATTTTATCCAATCGAATGCATAAATGCTTCACCGTAAATTTTTGTGATTGATTTATTTCCAATGTGAAAAAAAGTGATGGTAATTTTTTTTCCTGAAAAATTCCTCCGGAGTGTAGCGAATAAAAATAGCAAAAAAGAATTATGCATATTCATCGTTCAGTGAGTATTGAGCTTCAGTTCATTCAAAAATGGTATAAAAATGGTTTTTCAAAATGAATTAATCCAATTTATCAATCACAAAAAAAACAGATTTTCTGGACTGATGTGCATTCAAGGTGTAAAAATTTCATCAAAATCGGATAACTAATTTATAGTCAAAATGTCATAGTATGAAATACATACAGAGGCAGATTTCTTTTATAATATGCCGTGAACTAACAGATTAACATATAGTTTATTAGTTTACTATTCTTGGTCCCGCAACTGTTTGCACGAATACAATATATACAAGGCCTAGGGGTCATACATATTTTATACGCTCCTATATAGGAACGTAATGTATCGACCGTAAGTTAATCCGTAGCACTCGCGATTGTCTGATTTTCAGATGACCTTGCCCACCAAATTTTTAGAGTCTTTTTTTTATACTCAATATATAAAAATTAAAAATAGTTATGCCATGTCTTTTTTATTAAAATTATGTTAGAAATGAGATCGTAATTTTTGGTCGGATTTCAAAAGTCACGTTTACACTAAAAGCCATGGTAATTCGCATATATTATATATTTTTGGTATTAGAATACTTATACCACAATCTATGGGTGCTTTTCATCTAAACTGCGATGAGCCTTTGTGTGCCTGTCTAATAATTGGAAAATTAAAACATATAACATTTTTTTCTTTGCCATATGCGGGCGTTTCTTTGCAATTTCGGCCTTCAAACGCTCCAATAACGCAATATAATATTCACTATTAATGGTATTTCCTTTCTCAAGATAGTCGATGAATATTACACCACGCAAATCCCAAAATAACGAGGCCATAACCTTTTCAGCCGATTGTTGTGGATTCCGGCGCTTTGGACGAGGTTCACCAGTTGCTGTCCACTCAGATGACGATCGTTTTGATTCCGGAGTAAAGTGATGGATCCATGTTTCATCCATTGTCACATATCGATGCAAAAATTTCGGTTTGTTACGTTTAAACATGGCCAAACACTGCTCAGAATCATCAACAATTTCTCGTTTTTGGTCAACAGTGAGCAAACGCGGCACCCACTTTGAACAGAGCTTTCTCATAGTCAAATGCTCATGCAATATAAAGCCAACCCGTTCTTTTGATATCTTTACGATGTCAGCTAACTCACGCAACTTCACTTTTCGATCATTCAAAACGATTTTGTAGATTTTTTTATGTTTTCTGGTGTTACCGCCTCATTTGGACGTCCATTGCGTTCTGCATCATCGGTGTCTCTACGACCACGTTTGAAGTCAGCAAACCAACGTTTTATTGTTGTTTCTGATGGAGCGGAGTCCCCATAACACTTTTCAAGCCATTGCTTTGTTTGAACGGTATTTTTTCCCATCAAGAAGAAGCAGTGTAAAATTAAAACACGAAATTGTTTTTGATCCATTGTTTTGAAAATAACAAAAGTAGCGTCACTCTTAGCACAATAACTCACAAACTAATGAATAGAATATCATGAAATTTTAACAGCTGTCTTTTGAAGGTTAGTATTAACTGAAAAAAAGGTGACTGCAATAAAACTAGCAACATCTATGTGTTAGGCCCGGGACTTTTCAATCCATGTAATATATGCAAAACAATATTACTAAATTGATTACACTCAATATCACAACAAAACATGAAAGTTAAAGTAAAATTGATTCAAAAACAAAGAAGTTATAGAAATTATAGGATTATCAAAGATTATTTTCTATATGTATAATGATGTCAGATCCATGATCGCGAAATAAAGACGTTGAAGTTATAAAAATAACAAAAAAGTAAATCTCTGGATCTTATAGGCAATGATGTTGTTCCACAGATCGCTAAGCATACAATGCTATTTATAAGCATACCTCTAGAAATGTGTATGTTTGTTGCTAAGTTATGCTTAGCCTAACAAGGCAAGGCTTTGCCAAGGATTCACTTGGCAAAGAACAAAAAGTATTTCAACCGATTTAATTAATATATTTAATGATTTTTGTTCCAATAAACCCTTTTTTTAAGTGCGTGAATCATTAATATTTCGAGAAGGCATTTCTAACTTTTAAGTCCAAATTTTGTTATTTTGTTTGTTCACCAGTTCTTCCAATTTTATCATTGTTTTAGTGAGCGCTAATATTATTATTGTATTAGTATATTATTGAAATATTTGTTGAATTATATACCGATCCACTGTTAAAGTTAAAAACGTTATGTCTTTCTAGCTTACAGAAAAACATGTTTAAACACTATATTAGTGAATCGAAACACTCGTTCGTTCATTATTTTTACTTCGCTTTGCTATCTGGAGTACTGACTATCCAATATATATTATATTATATTATATTATTATATTATATCTTCTTATAATCAGTATCTTAAGCATTAGGTATAACAATGAATAACGTATGCAAAAATTTTTTTGTATAACTAATGTTAAAATATGATAATTATGTCCTTTGTCCAGTACTTTAAATTTTTTTTTTCAAATTTGTCGGTTCCTAGGAAAAATTATTAGATACATCGCACATGAGGTGATTTAGGTGAAATCGGCGATATCACAGCATTTTAGTCGCACACGGAGCAACAGAAGTTGCTCCGACTTTGTAACGTTTTTTGAGAAGGGGTAATACATAGTTTGTTTACTAATAACAAAATATGTATATACAGTGTCTTAAAGGATGAAATACATCAAGTAATAAATAATATAGATTATAATAGATTATACTTTAAGCCATTTGAATCATGATGGAATTCTTACGATTTCAGTATTTGATTATGCATATCTTACACAGTGCGATTTCGTACATGTAATTTTCTTATGGATAGTAATCTCTATCCGTATACGACACAACAGTTGCAACAATACCATATATATGATAAAAGTATAGCATGTATTCAAAGATATAAATATTGCAGGATATTATAAGCATTTACTTAATACTCGCTACTCTTCGTTCCTTTTCTTTAAAGCATATGTATGTATTTTAAAAACATTTATGATCTGCTTTATAAGATGCACTTATTAAGCCTGTTGTATTTGGTTCAGGACATGAATCTAACCTTTTTTTGTTTGTATGTAAACAAGCATTGACATGTTTTTATTTTTAAATATTAAAAATAACATTATTTAACTCTCTATCTTTGTCATAAACATTGATTTATATGACTGTATAAACAATAATAAAAAAAAGTTGCCCATATGATTTTAAGAACGAAGGATTTTAATAACGATTTTTTGATCACATGTATGATTTCAAATCACAAAAATCACGTTGTGTGCGACTATCATTGGTTTCCATAAGCAAATCATATGTATGATATCGCCGATTTCACACAAATCGCGTCATGTGCAATGTGCCTTAGGGGTATAAAAAAATTAAAAAAACGAGAACACGCACATGCTTTATCCATTTAAAATAAAGGCATTTGAGAAGTTTTATATAAAACTTCTAGTTTTGCTACTGTTACAGAGTTAGTTACGAAAAAGTATCTTGATTTATAATACCTCGAAAAAGTCGGCAGAAGAACGGACTATACACAAAATATCCTATGGGTCTGTATGCAATTGTTAACACAAATATGTATATATAATAGTAGGCATAGCATATCCTAACTACATTCTAACAAAATCAGCAGTACGTCAAATCACTCATATTTATCAACATTGTAATACAAAATTAGAAAACTATTATCAATCTGAAAATTAATATCCAAAATTTTATCATGTAGGTACTGAAACTGTTATAATCTAAGAATATTTTATAAATTATTAGTTAACCAATCAAAGTAAAATGGCAACAAAAGATAATTTAACTGCTGTTTTATACAAAACAGAAGATTTGCGATTAGAGCAACGTCCAATTCCAGTTCCGAAAGATGATCAAGTGTTATTGAGAATGGATTGTGTTGGAATTTGTGGATCTGATGTACATTACCTAGTTCACGGAAGAATTGCACATTTTGTTGTTAATAAGCCAATGATTATTGGGCATGAAGCTAGTGGTATTGTAGATAAAGTTGGCAAAAATGTTAAAAATTTGAAACCAGGTGATCGTGTTGCAATTGAACCTGGTGAACCATGTCGTAAATGTACATTCTGTAAGATTGGTAAATATAATTTGTGCCCTGATATGGCTTTTTGTGCAACACCTCCATACGATGGAAATCTTACTAGGGTTCGAATACGATTACAAGGGCCCCTCGGTTTTTTGATGAATTTTGGCAAAACAAGCCAAAATAAGACGAAAATGAAGAATACTAACTTTCTTGTTTTCGCCTATTTTTCGAGTTATCGAACTTTTTTTTCGAAAATATACTCCAAAATAACCAAATATTTTTTTTGTTTATTTCACAAAATAATCACAATTTAACACATTTCACAAGATTTAATTACAATTTGTTGTTACAATTAATAAAATTTCAGTCATTAACAACCAAACTTTCAATTTATTTAAACGAAATAAACATTTTTATTTTAATCACTCTTTTGGCATATTGACGCCATTTTATATACTTATATTTTACTGAAATAAAGTATTCTTTTGAAATATTATAGCCAACATAAAAAAAAAAATTCCTAAATGAATATAATGAAGATTTTATTGTTTAATTTTATATAAAACATTCATGCTAAGATTTCATCGCCAAATCAAACATTTTTAATTTAAATCTGCTAAATTTAAAAAAACTACACCCCACAAATCCATGGGTAGTTTAATCACAGGTTATACGTAGGGGCCAAAAACCAACTCGACCCGTGCAAACGATACCCCACAAATCTATGGGTAGTTTAATCACAGGTTGAACGTAGGGGCCAAAAACCAACTCGACCCGTGCAAATTATACCCCACAAATCTATGGGTAGTTTAATCACAGGTTGAACGCAGGGGCCAAAAACCAACTCGACCCGTGCAAACTATACCCCACAAATCTATGGATAGTTTAATCACAGGTTGAACGTAGGGGCCAAAAACCAACTCGACCCGTGCAAACGATACCCCACAAATCTATGGGTAGTTTAATCACAGGTTGAACGTAGGGGCCAAAAACCAACTCGACCCGTGCAAACTATACCCCACAAATCTATGGGTAGTTTAATCACAGGTTGAACGTAGGGGCCAAAAACCAACTCGACCCGTGCAAACTATACCCCACAAATCTATGGGTAGTTTAATCACAGGTTGAACGTAGGGGCCAAAAACCAACTCGACCCGTGCAAACGATACCCCACAAATCTATGGGTAGTTTAATCACAGGTTGAACGTAGGGGCCAAAAACCAACTCGACCCGTGCAAACGATACCCCACAAATCTATGGGTAGTTTAATCACAGGTTGAACGTAGGGGCCAAAAACCAACTCGACCCGTGCAAACTATACCCCACAAATCTATGGATAGTTTAATCACAGGTTGAACGTAGGGGCCAAAAACCAACTCGACCCGTGCAAACGATACCCCACAAATCTATGGGTAGTTTAATCACAGGTTGAACGTAGGGGCCAAAAACCAACTCGACCCGTGCAAATGGTACCCCACAAATCTATGGGTAGTTTAATCACAGGTTGAACGTAGGGGCCAAAAACCAACTCGACCCGTGCAAACGATACCCCACAAATCTATGGGTAGTTTAATCACAGGTTGAACGTAGGGGCCAAAAACCAACTCGACCCGTGCAAATGATACCCCACAAATCTATGGGTAGTTTAATCACAGGTTGAACGTAGGGGCCAAAAACCAACTCGACCAGTGTAAATGATACCCCACAAATCTATGGGTAGTTTAATCACAGGTTGAACGTACAGTTGAATGTTAATATTTCATAATAATAAAAAATATCATGAATAATAATCCACAATAATTATAACAAAAAATTAATTTTTAAAACATTTTGACATTTACTGTTAATTAATATTTAAAACATTTTGATATTGATTGTACAACACCGCATTTTAAGAAACTTTTTTTTTTTAATGTTGGCTATAATATTTTTTTTAATTTCAAAACAATGTTTTTTAGTTACTTTTTTAAGTAAAATATAAGTATATAAAATGGCGTCAATATGCCAAAAGAGTGATTAAAATAAAAATGTTTATTTCGTTTAAATAAATTGAAATTTTGGTTGTTAATGACTGAAATTTTATTAATTGTAACAACAAATTGTAATTAAATCTTGTGAAATGTGTTAAATTGTGAAATAAACAAAAAAAATATTTGGTTATTTTGGAGTATATTTTCGAAAAAAAAGTTCGATAACTCGAAAAATAGGTGAAAACAAGAAAGTTAGTATTCTTCATTTTCGTCTTATTTTAGCTTGTTTTATCATAATTAAAAGTCAAACCGAGGGGCCCTTGTAATCGTATTCGCCCCCCTTACTAGATATTACGCACACGCTGCTGACTTTTGTTATAAATTGCCCGACCATGTATCTATGGAAGAAGGAGCTTTGCTAGAACCTCTCTCTGTTGGTGTCCATGCATGTCGTCAAGCTAATGTTATAGTTGGTGACACGGTACTTATTTTGGGCTCTGGACCAATAGGTTTGGTTTGTATATCAGCAGCAAAAGCTATGGGAGCTTCAACTATCATTATTACTGATATAATTGAATCACGATTGGCAAAAGCAAAAGAAATGGGCGCAACTTACACAATATACGCGAAATGTATTACAAACGTTAAAGAACATTTAGAAAAATTATTGGGTGGATTACCAAACAAGACAATTGACTGTGTCGGTTCAGAGTCCACAGTTCGTTTAGGAATTGAAGCCACCCGAACTGGTGGTTCTCTAGTTCTTGTTGGTCTAGCAGATGAAGAAGTTAAAATTCCACTTGCTAATGCGTTAACACGTGAAATTAATATTTTGGGAGTGTTTCGATATTGTAATGATTATTCATTAGCTCTCGACATTGTCGCTTGTGGTAAAGCCAATGTAAAGCCTTTAATAACACATCACTATACAATAGAAGAAACTTTAGAAGCATTTGAAACTGCTCGAACTGGGCGAGGAAATGCAATTAAAGTAATGATTCATGTCAATCCTGATTATAAAAAATAAATATTATTTTATTTTTTAACCATTCATAAGTAAAGTCAGTAGCTTTGAACGCAATTGACTACCGATTAAATTTTATAAATACAAACTCTTTATTGGAAAACTGTATTCTATTTTATTTTGCTAAGGTATAAGTAAAGTTGATCATGTTCTATACACCCTACGTTTTTCATGTTTTACAGATTTTGCATGATTTTTTATTTATAGTTGATCGTATATTCACTGTTGAAGTATTTAAAAGGTGTAAGATGTATACGTTTTTAAACAGACGAAAAAAGAAAGAGGTTCTCAAATCGACATTATAAATTTTTTTTAATGAAATTATAATATTAATAAAGTTTATTCATTTAAAAATTTTACATTGTGTAGAATGAGTCGAAAAAATAAATAAATATCTAATTGTAATATACGTTCGCAAGATACACGTCATAGAGTCCCGATGTCCATAAGAATATCATATCATTGCTAAATACACTTACAAAAATTTGTGTATGGATTATTATTGTTATAGGAAGATCATTAAAAAACAAATGTAAAAACCTTTCTGTCCAACATGTGGCAAAACAGAAATTCCTTTACCCAACATCATCAAACCTGCAATATTTTACAATTTTCAGGTTGTCAAACAGCGGGCAAATGGTTTTATCACATGGTGCGATGGATAAAAATTATTTTTACATTTGTTATTGAATGATCTACCTACTACAATAACATTAAAACGAGTTACTGTCAATTTCAAGCTCATGAGTACAATCGAAAATTTTACATTCTCTGAAAATAAGTCGGGAGTTGTTTGAAATTGTGTGATTATGAAAATTAAATTGTGCCATGATGAGAAAAAGGCAATAGAAATCTTTACAGATTGTTTATTGAATATCTACCTTTTTCTTAAAAATTAAAGGAAATTAGTCTAAACAAAGTCATGTATATTTCGAAATAATAAATTTTGATCTTAATAAATTTCATAATATCTTTGGTTCTTTGTTAATTTAATCATAGTATAAGAGAAACTATTAAAATGAAAACTTGTTGATACAATTTATAAAAAAACGTCTTTAATATTTTCAGTCTAGTCTAAAATGGCAACCTTTTTTGTAGACTAAAATTAAATTTATTTTGATTAACTCACAATTAAAAATTAAGCTTTGTGTTCTGTATTATTTGCAGTCATAGCCTCTATAACCCCCATTGCAGCTAAATCGCCATATAGAAGTTTCCTCTATCCTCTTCTTCTCAAGGGCAAAGTTTTATCTTAAATTTAAAAGGAAAAAAATCATTGGAAACAAACTACTTTATAAAATGTCTTACTTGAATGTACATTGAAATATATATATATATATATATATATATATATATATATATATATATATATATATATATATATATATATATACATATATATATATATAGCATTTCCCGTTTTAAGCGTAAACACACTCTTATTTTGAAGTAGAAAAAAAAAGAGATTTAAATAATTTATTTTATTGGACTCTGTGTGCTGCTTTGCAACATTAATTGTTGATATTAATCAAGCAGCTTAAATTTGAATTTTAAATTCTAAACAACTTTGACATTTTTCAAACAGAGCTGATACTATTATTAATCTACAATTTCCTCCTACTCATCCAATTTGATTGTTTAATAACTAAAATGATGGGTATTGTGTCACTCAGTGTTATTAGGCCGAATTATAAAATATGCATTTCTTATATTATGGGGCATTTGTTTCTCCAAGTGTTATACTAGTTTTGTATCCAAATATCTCCACTTCAAATGAAAATAGATGGTTCTGGTTCTGTTTCTCGAATAACACTCTGTGACCTTTTATTTGAGCTATTAAACACTGAAATTAGATGATATGGAGGAGAGCAAAGCGTGAACATTAAACTCTTAATGGGATTTTCTCCACTCAAAGTTAGATATCTTCTGTTCTGATGAACATAGAAAGTTTTAGTCTAAGAACACTCAGTGACTCAAGATCTTTCGTTTGAGCTATTAAAAACTCAAATTGGATGTCATGGAGGAGAGCAAAGCGCGGGCAATCAACTTTTCATCAATTTTGTTTACTATTTAGATGCCTGAAATATACTACGCGAAGAGAAACTGCAACATCTTTGATGCTCCTAACATCATGTTAAAAATAAGTAAAATATCGATAAGCTTTCGTTTCTAGCCATGTTTCCGGTGGTAAAAATTAATATCAATAACACAAAAAGACATAAAAATTATTGTGTAACAAATTTTATTTAAAATATATGCTTTATACACTCCTTATAAACTATTATAATATAATAAAGAATACGAAACATATTGTATTATGCATTGAAAACAAAAACAAAAATAAAATAAAGAGCATTTATGTAGATCGGTCAGACATGCGCAATAATATCATTTTCACAACATCACAACAATATAAAATATCCATATAATTGACCGAACGAAGTTAGGTCTATGGTACAACTAGACGATTTTGTATTTCCATGTTTATAAAACTTGCTAGAAGCGTTTTTCATATTCAGGAAATTTTTGAGTTTCTTTGGGCTATCAGGAGTTTCCTAATAACAATTTTCCTAAAATTATTGTTTTTCTTATTAACAGTATGAAGGTGAAGTTTATTGTATACATATTATAAACCAATTATGATAAAGAAGTGTGACCACAGATTATATTTTTAGTTTATTATCTATGGGTGTGACCTATATTTTCATTCTAAGGAGAATAGGGTGTCACCGAGAGTAAGATCGATTGATCAATGGAGCTACTAGTTTACTAGATAATTTTGGATTTCGTTTGTCTGAATATATCTATCAATCTATGTTTATTTCGCTGTAACTTTCGAATGTAATGCCCGGTTTTGATTTCATTTGGTAGACATATCACATCATAGGAAATATACTGTAAATCATATCATAGAAAATTTGACATATATGATTACTACACTCATAAAGTTTACTGGATAGTTTTTGGAAAAATTTATGCTATCCTTTGAGGAATATCTCCAAAAATGACTACTTCTGTTCTATGCATACTAGACAGATGCGGTATTTTGTAATTGGCAGGAAATAAAATAACAAAACCAAGAAAAATAAGAATATTTGTCTATTACATCCTCCACCCTTTTAGAGAAAATAACATTTTTTTCTATCCAAGCTAGAAAGAAGTGGTTTTTTGCATCGAATGTTATTAGGAAGAAAAAGGAAAACCTTATTTTTAAGTTCCTCTCCATCGCTTTTAGAATTTTTTTTTATAAAAATATCAACTTTTCTATGTAAGCGGGTTTTTTCAATCGATGCGAAATAACGAGGAACGTTGGAAATGTTTTTTTATACTTCTTCCCATTTTGGAAAGTCTTAAAAATACCAACTTTGCTATTAAGATAGCGTTTTTTGCAAGTGTGAAATTAAATGATCAGAACAAATAGGGATATTTATGTATTATATAAGCATCTCATTCTTTTTCGTTTTTGGTTTATTTTCGAGTGAGGTATACAGCTCACAGAGCTACAAGTAAATATATTACTTAATGGATAGTGCGCATAATCAAATACAAACTTCATTGTTAACCAACTCAAAAAACCCCACCCACATCAAAATTATTAAACTAAAGTACGTAAAACTGTTACGTAGTACAGTATATACAATACTTATACTTATTATTATTAATTATCACTTTATGTAATGAGTCTATAAACAGTGCCAGATTTTTGTTCTAAAACCTATCAAAAGATGCAAATAATTTGTAGAACATAACTTACATAAATTATTAATATTAGACGTTTCTAAAATTAACTAAAAAGTATGAAATAATTTCCAATGCAGATTTCTAACTACTTGTAAATTAATTTAAAAGTGATATCATTTCTTCAGTCATAAAAATATTTGTGGAAAACGTTAGGCGCAAACAAAATATAATATTGGAAAATGTAAAGATCGTATGCTATAAATAATAATACTAACACAACAGTCTATATCTTTTACAGTTCCATAGGTTAATGCACCTATTAATCATTTCCGTGCGCCCCACGTTTTCTATTTAAAATCTTACAAATATTTTCATATCAATTTAAATTAATAATTACAAATGAATTGGTGGCGTATTCTAGCCCTAAAAAGTCCGTGAATGAGCAAACTCGGTTTATTGAGTCCAATGCATTCATAAGAAATAGAGCTTTTAAACCATAAGATATATAAATAATATTCAAAAACAAAAAATGGTTTTTTTTTTCAAAACAAACAACTTTTGTTTGAAACATTTTTTATAGACTGTTTACATTGGCCGTGATTGCAGCTCCAGCTTTTAGGTAATACACAATTAGAATAGAAGCTATGTATTATTATAACTGTATATTAGTGTATTTTACGAATGCTTATGATTAAAACTAATTTAAACATTGATACTCAACCATATGTCGACTATTTGAACAATCAACACTGTTAGTTTTTATCTTCACTTTTTTATATTATAATTTCCTATATTTTACATCGAAATTTGAAACTCGACTCAATACCATTATAAAACTTGACAATTAAATTAAAATTGATTCAAAAACAAAGTTTTAGAAGTTATAGACTATCAAAGATTAAATATAATATCCATCTCATTAATAAAAACGGTTTTTTTTTTTATAATTATTAATGACAACTCTAGGATTTTTCGATTTTTTTCTCTTTTCTCTTTTTCTTTTTTTCCCCAATTTCCTAGATCAAATTATTTTGTATTTTATAAATACGTATTTCGACTACAAAGTAATCATCATCAGTATGAATTAGCTAGTTGTAATGATTCTCTCAGGGGATGTTACTCGTTGCTAATTTGGTGACGGTTTGCACACTTGTTAGTTTTTAGTTTTAGTTTGATAATTCTTTATTTGCATCAAAATATAAATACAAGTCGGCTTACAACTATAGCACCTAGCCTAAGCTTTATCTATAATACATCATCTTATATACTAGTTACATCGAGATTACAATTTTTCATTACATCGTTTGAATAAAAATGGAAAATTTAAGAAAAAAACTAGTTGAAAATACTTAACCTATGTGGATGGATAGGCCATCCCAAAAACTAACTTAACAAATAAATATGTGGCTCAAATTAAAGAAACTATATACAATTAAGATTACACCGGAAATAAGTGCAATCGGCATCGTGTGGCATGGGGAATCTTTTTCTAAAAAGCAGCATCGTTGGTTTAAATTGGCCGAGTGTGCTGATTTCTGGGAAGGGATTGTTACGAGAAGATTGTAAAAAGGATTTTGGGGTGGAAAGGATAAAGTTTGAAATAGTTGGGTGTCCAGTTTCGCGGTGGAGAGCTTCAGTTGGAAATCTTAGGAGTTTTTTCGAGATGACTCGAAGGCAACGATTTTGGAATTGCTGCATCTTCGTGATGAGCGAAGATACAACGTTAGTCCAAATAGGGGCTGCGTACGTGAGAACTGGGCAGATACATGACTTGTAGAGTCGATGCTTTAAACGTTCGTCCAGTTTACTCTTGGGGCTGAGTAGTGGGTACAATCCTGTAAAGGATGGGTTTCCCAGGGCCAGACGTCCTTTTTGCGTTCTGTGTCCAGTTCAACTGCCTTAGGAGGATTACTCCCAGATAGACAACACTTTGAGTTTGCTGGATTTGCGTTTCAAACATCTTCAATCCAAGCGCGTATGCTGAAAATTTATTCTTTCGAGTGAAGAGAATAGATTGGGTCGTCACACTTGTTAGTTGGTGTATGCGCAATTTATACTTTCCAAGTATCTATCAAATTGCTACGTCAACCAATCAGCATCGATCACGTGTTTAGTGTTCGGCCAATGATATTGGACCACGTGGTTTTTGTCAATTAAAAAATGTCAAACTAAAAATTGAACGTACAAAACTAAAAAAGAATTATGAAATTAAATAATTTTAATTTCAAATACTGTTTCAATTCTCATAGTTCAACTTCAATTTTGAAATCTTTATTAAATCAGAATTTGGAATAGGTCCTTTATCTAAGTTCATCGTTTCTTTGTCATATTTTTGAATGTAGATGCTTTCATATGCATAGTTCAGTTGGAGTGGATACCGATTTTAAGAGTTTTAAATTTAATTTGTCGATTTTATGATTATTATTAATGACATGATCAGCTACATATGATTTATCGGTTCGTCCAAATTTTATTTGTCCTATATATTTCATCGAGCAATTTTGACATCCAATGCTATAAATTCCTGACTGCTGTTCCTTGTTAATTTTTTAAGGAAAAAATTATAAAATAAATATAAATTAATATATATTCTTTGATAAAATATGAATAAAAAAGGTCCTTTGAATTTTAACAATTAAAGTAATATTTTTGGAGATATTAGTTATTAAAGGTTTGAGAAATCCCGAATTCGTTTGATTTTTTTGATCCACTAAATATACAAAGAGGTGTTTTTTTAATTCTTCATACCATTGTTAATAATATTCTTAAGCGAGAATAAAAAGAATTCATTTTTTATACCTGGTTTTTAATTATCTATTATACAGAACTTGTCACATACCTCTAAATAAGTATTGACTCACGCGCGGCATACGCGTAACAAATAATTTAAAAACAGATATGAAAAATGTAATTTTGTTTTCATTTTCTCTTAAGGAAGAATATTTTTTATTTTATTCGTTTTCTTTATTTTAAATGGGTCAAAAGTAACCGAATTTGGAATTGTTCAGTCCTTTAAAAAGTCATATCAGCAAAAATATTATTAACTTTATCGTAAAAAATCAATAATCCTTTTTATTCGTATTTCTTTACAGACTATAACAACACCCTTGTTTGGAAATAACAATATACTGTAAGTGTTTAAGTAATTTCGATTTAAGCAATACGGCACCAAGTTGTCTCCTGCCAATATATATCATTAGTAAGATGATTTAATGAAAATCGCGTAAAAAAATTGACGCGAAATAGTTTTTGGTACTCATGCGTCGCTTCTAACTAGACTAAGCAGTTATTATGAAAATAAATATATAATTGTGTAATTTATGACCAAAATATAACATGCCGAGACAATAGTATCCAAATATTGTTGTTGGTGTTAAAGGTGCTAAAGCAATTTATTGTACATTTTGAATACCTGTTGCCTAAGCTGTCAATAATTAAAATCTCTCTACAGGAAAAAATTTTGATTTTTTGTTTATTCAAAGTTATCAATTTTTCGAGCCAGTTTTAAAGATTCAACATCATTAATGAAAGTAACTAGCGGAATTAATTGTTTAGATACTCGACGTATGATTGAATTTCATTAATTGGATTATTTTTAACTAGCATATTATAAATATCCAGTCTAAACAGTTATATATGTATACATGTATTATAATGATATGTATTGTTATTACTAATTTATTATCCAAATTTGGGCTGAAATTGTGGAGAACTCAAACATTTTACGAAAAAATATTTCAAACAAAAGTTGTTTGTTTTAAAAAAATAAACTAATAAATTTTCATATTTGAATGTTTCGTCTATTTTTAATAGTTAAAAAGTTGGGTCAAGTTTCCGATTTTTGCTGATTCAAGAACTTACACTCACTTTTTATGTTTAGAATACGACAATACAATTTCAGCTCGCTATCTCTTTTTGTTTTTGAGTTATCGTGATGACGGACGAGCAGACGGAAATGGCCTAATTAGTTGTTTGTATGTACCTATACCAATATTTTGTTTGTGCGGTCAATATTAGCTAGCGTTACAAACTGTCGACTAAAATTAATACAATCTGACATATTATGTATGTCAAGTATAAAAATGTAATAATTTTTATTCTTAACTAATAATGAAGAAGGAAGACATAATCAAGAAACTTAAACTTTAGGCTTTGAGATATTGACGGTTGATATTATCTTACGAAGTACACCACTGTATTTTATTTAAAACATAAAAATACAGCAACCAGTTTAACTTTGGTGTAAATATCGTAGTGTATATAGAATTAGTGAATGGACGTGAGGGAAATAGACGGGTAGAATACACGTATGTACGTATATATTGAAACAGAACATATATGAACCCTGGGATTTTCCCAGCTACATCGAATCATCATAGATATCATACCATACAAGCAACCCAACCAACGTACAAGTTACAAGTTCGTTACAACAAATACATTTCTCTTATATTATTGTTCGAGTTTGTGACTATCTATCTATCTTTGCTCACGAAGTGTACGTTTCGTTATCAAATTGGTGTTGTTGTAGCAAAACGTATATAATAACGAATATTTTTCACTACGTAATATAAAGATTATTTTTTTGAAATAAGTGATTAAGTTTAAGTGATCCAAACAACTAAATTGGATTATTTGGAAATAGTTTCATTCAGGTAAATTTTATTTATTGTGATTTCTTTAACAATTTTTTTTTTACAACTAATGTATTTTGAGAATATAAACAATTAGTATAAATTTTATCGATTTTTAATTATTTTAAAATAAAAATTGTACAAAAAAATAACTTGTAATATCTTCTTGGATTTTTTTATGAAAACACACAATACTTTAATTTCGAAACAAAGTTTTAAACTGTTTTGTTAAAATATAATTGCAGAAACATAGTAGAAATTCTTAAAATTCATCTGATTTGAAAAATTCAAAATCAGATTTTTCCAAAAAGCTCCCATGCGCTATGAACTGTGGAGAGACTGATAATTTACGGCAAAGTAATTAGATCTTTATCGATTAAGGTGCGTTTGTCGATTTAAAATGTTAATTTTTTTTACAAAATAATTCTTATAAGAATACTAACAACTTGTCCAGAAGTGTTTTTCTCAGTCTTAATTAAAAACTGTTATTACATACTCAATATAATGCAGACTTTTATATACCCCATATGTAATATATGACCAGTATATTAAGTTTAGTCTAATGTATTACTTCAGCATTTGAGTTCATAAAATCTAATTAATTACCTCATCTGAAATTGAATAGTTTTCGAAATCTTGAATATTTTCTTGTTCCTACCGCCTGAATACATGTTGTATTTAAATTTAGATGTTAAACGGCTTACGAAAAATCGTATACGTGATTTTTTCTAATTAAAATGTTGATAATTATCTGTCTTTCAAAAATACCCGACCCCTCTTTACAATTACCAATAATACAAATAAAAGTTATATTTATATTCTTTCGATACATTTATTTTATAGATAATTAATAATGAACAAAAATATTGACTAACTGAAATTCACATTAAAAAACAAAGAATAAAGCGTTTAATTTAAAAACACGACCACATTGTTGGAATCTCATGTATTCAATTTTAAAGTAATTCATTACAAAAATGCTGTTTTAAAAGACAATAAAGTAATAAATGTGAAATAGGTAACCATAAATTGAATAACAAATCGAGTTTAAAAGTCTATGGAAATTTACATTTAATAAAAAAATTCCCAATGTTAATATGAAAAATTTTGTTCAATAATTCCCAGAAATTAAATGAGTCGCCCAGAGGCCAATGTGGTGCTTTTTAGAATGTATTATACATCATAAGTTGAGTTGACACAAAAAATGAGACCTCTATAATAAAAACAATCTCTAATGTAAAATATATTGTATATTTTTTAATTTCACTCACTTAAATAACTTAAAAAATAATTCAAATGTTCAAATGAAATTTGGTATGTATAATCTTGGCATGAAAACAGAGGGCGTGTAGTTTTTCACGAAAAAAAACATTTCTAAATATAAAATAAAATTTTGTTTTTTTTCCGGAAAAACTTTTCAACACACCACGTTTTCACTTCAATATTGGTATACCAAATTTCATAATTTTCAGATAGTTATTATTTGAGTTATTTGAGCGAAAAAAAATACAATGTATATTACATTAGAGGTTTTCTTTATTATAGAGGTCTAATTTGAGGTGCCAATTATATAAAATCTTGTATCTCTTAATATAAAATTGTGTCGACATAAACTTGGTGGGGTCATTTATTAAATAGGTTGAAATTGAATACAAATTATTTATTTTTCTTTTTAAATAAAATTTTGTACGTAGGTATAATTCAATCCATTTTTTACTACAATGGGGTTTTTCCATGTTTATCTTATTGATGAAACCAGGGAACACTTTTACAAGCCCTGTCTATTATTTCATTTTGTATATAGGAATCAAACTAAGGCATATAATTTTGCCCTTTTCTCCAATTTTAATGGAAATTTTTTCAATTTACACACACTCACTTACAATAGTATATACAAACAAGGAAATGATCTTTTAAATGTTTACTTTGTTTGTCTAAAAAATTTAGTCAATTCATCCCAATTTTTATTTTAGCTATTCAAAATATACTCATATATTAGCTTTTCATTTATATGTTCAAAGTCCCAAAAGCAAATTTGAAAAAAAAAAAACATTTTTTAAATGCCCAAAAATATTTTTTTTATTGCATTTATATCATGTTTGGGATGGTCAATCGTATTAAAATTTTCACAGCGAATTGATTTTGCATTCGATTTATAGTCCAAATTTTAAAGATTTCTTTAAACATTGCTATCGTACAAGTAATACCTTAATAACGATTTAAGCAAAAAATAATAATTAATGATTTACTTGACATTATTTGAGATTCAATAAAAATAATTAGAAATATTTCGATGAAAATTGAGAATTCGATTTTAGGAATAAATAAAAAATTTAAGCAACAAATATTTTTACAAAACCTAGAAAAAGTTTTTATTTATCAAAAAAATAATTTGTCTTGATTTCGAATTTTCTTTTTGGTCAATTTTTAAACATACCAGCGAACTTAGATCAACGAGGTAAAAATAAATAATACAATTTTTTTTCGAGTCTGAAATTTATATATAAATCTACGTAAAATATCAAATCGGGAAATTTTCAAGAACTTTTTTATGTTTATTTTTTTATGTTAACTATTATTTAATGACAGTACTCGAATTATACCAGATATTCACGAATCCTGTTTTTAAACCAACTTAGTAAGTTAGTCTTTCCCTAGAGTGGCAGAAAAAAGATTTAGTTTATATGGAACAAGGCTTGCTAATAGATTTACAATACTAGCTTAAAAAATGTCAAATAATCCGATTATTACAAAAGAATAGACTTAGCGGCAATTTTGAGTAATAAAATCCGCTACCAATAAAAAATAAATATAATAGTCAAAAACTTATGAAGTAAATATTATTATATTTGAATAAATTTATTTGAAATATAGCGAACTACATTTTGTTTGATTTTATTATGAGCAATAAAAGAATTAGCAAATAAATTCAATTATCAAACAATACACGCAATTATTCAAAGAAAAATAAAGGTAAAAACTAGTCATCGACGCAAAAAAAAAAAAAAAACGTGTAAACGATCATAGTAAAGTAATCAAAGCACAAAGTCAACCGTATTATAATTTAATTAAGTGCCTTTTAATTTCATTAAAATATTTACCTATTTTATTTTAATTATAAAATTTAATTTTTAAATAAAATCAATGTTTCTTTAATACCTAGTCGGTTTTTATTAACCGAGTTCAAAAAAGGAGGAGGTTCTGAATCCGAATATATATTTTTTTTGCTACCTTAGAACTTTTGACTGGGTGAACCGATTTTGATGATTCTTTGTTATTTTAACTTGGTCCAAATCTGACATCCTTAAGAGGAGCGAAGCGGCAGAAACAATTTTAGTGACTTTACCCAAATGAAAAAGTTTTCGTGGTTGTATACAACACTCAAAAGTGAAAAATAGAAATTAAAAAAAAAAAAAGTTGAACTAAAAAGTAAAATTTATTTTAACCATTAACCTTTCGAAGTCGGTGAAAATCTTTCCTTAGCTACAAAATTGATTAGTTGGCGTCGGCTAAGAAAGGTAATTGATCACAAGGAAAAATATTCAATCATCTTTTACATTTTAAATCATTTTTTTGAAGGCGGTTATTTTCTTTTAAATATTTTATAAAATACAAAGTTTTTCCATTGACTTGTCCAATCAAATATTAGAAAATTACCAAACCAAATATTATAAACTTGCAGTTCTCTCACGCACTCGATCTTCGAAAGCATTATTATAAATTAGACCTTGAATAGGTAGGTATTGGTCTACCAGCGTCGATTTAGTATTTTTAAAAATTAAAATATAATAGTCAGAACACAAAACCTTTTAATTTCGTTTTATAAATTATCCGCTTTAAATGCCAAGTACTAGTAGCTATAAAATTAAAACAATTTTTCGGTATCAAAATTTCCTGTACTATTTAATTTCATTTTTAAACATTCGATATTTGGAGGGAAAATTGTAAACAGTATTGGGATACTTCTAGAAAGGGTGTGGGGGTTGACAAAGAACTTGCATTTAAATAAATCAATTACACTAGCCAAGATGTTTCTTCAGGAAGCTCCTCTCTCACATTTGAACCTTCTTCGAGATGTTCACCGCCATTCTTGGATTATGAGGCTTGTTTTCGGAATCTATAGTCTGGCATCCGCATTATATGACCTTAGTGAAGTTATGAGTGTTGAATGGAAATTAGGACGGGCTTCATTTTGTTTGATGGAGTCTGCAATGGTTTGGCTTCGAATTCGTGCCTTTTCCACAACACATCTACTTCATTTCAGTGGCCAGAAGTCTAGGTTTGTGCTTACGGCCGAAAGTCCAAATTTTGACAATGTAGATGAGAATGGGTGGAAGATGGACTTAAAAGCAATCTAACTGATCTACTTTGTTAATGAATCCTAATGAAATATTAATATTGAGGATGCCGTCACTCGTTCGTTTTTCTGTGAGTCAAATGTTACGTAGTATTGCTCTCCAGGTTTTATCAGGTTTCTTAATGTCTCAAACATTCCAGTTTGGATTTTCGAAACTTGTAGAATATTTCCAAATTTTTTCTCGAAAATGAAAGGAAAGTATAAGTTAATTGTCTGCAGTGGAAACACTTTAAATTGTTTACAACTCAATTTAAGCTATATACAGTTCGCATCTTTTGACATAAGCAAAACAATATTAAAGTATACATATATAGAATATTACAATTTTTATATATACATACATAAAAATATTTAAACAAATACATTGATAAATCTGCGATGTTTGTGCGAGTCAACAGATTTATGTGTTATACATTATTATTTTTATAGTGGGGATCCCCACTATAAAAAGTTTAAAAATAATAATGTGTGACACATAAATCTGGTGACTCACTCAAATATCACATGTTTATCAACGTATTTGTTTAAATATTTCTATGTATATGTATATAAAAGTTAAACAATCTAATATTGTTTTCTCTATTGCAAAAGATGCAAAAAACGATCTGTATGGGAACTTCTGTACCAGTAATATTTACCGTAAATTGTTCAATTCATTGTTGAATTGTTTACAAAATCCCAAGCGCAACTTGAATGAATTACCTCAGAATAGATACTTAAGAACACAAGATACATTTAACAATTCAAAAATTTTGTTAATAACTTGTAAGAAGTAAAAATATCAATCTTCCATAATAATAATGAAAAATAATAGTTCTATTTTCTTTTACCCTCACTGGATCGACTAAGAAAAACAACTTATTGTCGTCTAAAGCTTTCGGTAACCCAATTCTAATTCACTTTCATATTTTAAATGCTGTTTGTAAACCAGTGTCCTATTTTCTACTTGAATTCAAATAAGTAGGTAAATTAATATTATCATTACAAGTAACGGGTTTTTTTTTATTTATATATAGTTATATACAAGACAATTGTAAATGTATATCTCCGTCTAGTCAAACCAATTTCAAGGCTTTTAGTTAATAAGAAAGTGATATTTATAATAAGTTTAATAATATTAAATAATATTCTTTAATTCATTTTTACTACATTTTTTATAGTGATATAAAACAAATAAGAGAGTGAAAACGTTTTGGTTAACCAACCAATTTTGATCAAATAAAGAAATAATGAGTGCTGTTGATGAGATTATTAATTATAAGCGATCAGAAGATGAAGATTTTTATAAATTACTTGGTTGTGATGAAAATTCAACTGTAAGTTTATTTTTTCACCATTTAAGGACACTCAAAAAATAATAAATAAAACTTCAAAGATAACGATTGTAAATTTTAAAAGCATATTTGATGATATCAACTTCACAATTTAGACACAAAATAATAGTGGTGGAATTAATTATTAACATTTATGACGTAAATGTTTTTTAATCTAAAAAATTTTGTGAATGAATAAAATAAATTTATTTTAGGTCACATTTAAACTTAAAAATATTTTATCTTCTGGTAGAAGGTTTTAAGTTACCAAAGTTATAGTTTTTTTCCGAAAATAAAAATAAACAATTTTTTTATATACTTACTTTTTGAGTTGTCAATGTTGTTACTGAAATTACTGAAAAATATACTGAATATGTGTGAATCAAATTTGACTAAACTGGTGATATTTTTATGAGGAACCCCTCAATCCCATTATATTTGAAACCAAATTGAAAACACAGTAAAAAGAAGTTTAAAGAGGGTTAAATATAAAATATTTCTATTTAGATTTCTTAGTAAAATGAAAATATTTATTAAAAAACTAACTTGTAAAAAACATTTAAATTATTAATTTATCACAGCAGCATAAGGAGACGTTACTGCAGCGTCGTTAAAAAATATAGAAATATAAAATGCACCAAGATAAATCAGTTTCCCTATCGCAAAGACTATTAATAATAATAATTCATTTTTATGGCAAGGGTAATTGAAATTTTTGTATGGTAACGATAATTGCAATCATAAATAAAAATACATTAAAATCAGTAATATCTATAAATATTATATTTAGACATAGGGAATATTATCATACGCTAAATCGCAGAAAACTTTATTTCCTGCAACTTTGCTTATGATAATTATTATCATGTTACTTGTCGTTAAATGAGAAATCGAAAATAAAAACAATTTCTTATTTAATATACTCTTATATTGATTTTCGTGCAAATAAATCAAATAATAATTTTCCGAAAGTTTGCAATTTTCTATACACAATCTTGACATTGAAAGGGCTGAGGGACTTGTTAAAGTTTGTCCTGAAAACCATTTCCAAAATAAAAATTTATTTTATTTTTAGAAATGTTTTCTATCACATGTTAAGATTACACATGATAAATTTCACAACATTTGGATAGTTATTTTTTGAACTATTAGTGCGCGAACATTGAAAGAAATAATTTCAATTTGGTTCTAATTCAACGTAAGTTGGAGTTCATCCAAACTATAAATAAATAACTCTAAATATATAAAAAGTCAATTTTCATTCTGATTGGATTTGATAACATCAAATTTTAGTCTCATAATTTAGATTATTACTCATTCTAATATTGATAAAATTTTTTAGGTTGAACAAATAACTGCTGAATATAAAAATTTGGCCTTACAATATCATCCGGATAAAAACGCCGGTAATAAAGAAGCAGAAGAAAAATTTCAAAAATTAAAAGAAGCAAAAGAAATACTTTGTGATCCCGAAAAACGTTGTAACTATGACAAGTGGCGTAACAGTGGTATTGCAATCAGTTACAAACAATGGGTCAGCATGAAGGATCACGTACATCAGGTAAACTTTTAAAATCTATTTCTAACTTGCTATGTTAACATCTAATTATTATAACCTAGCCCAAATATTAAAATTTTGAATTTAGGATCTTTGTAACATCTAGTTATAATTTTCCTGTTTTATGTTTCGTTTTACGGAATAAAATCAATTGTTTTCAATTTCCATTCTGACTAGTTTACAAATATACAAGGCATGTTATATCCTCAGCGGATTTTTAATTTAATTTTTTTTTCATTGTTTCAGTCAATGCATTGGACAAATCCAAAAACAAAAGACCGCATGTTGACAGAAGGTGGATCAGGCCCATCTAGTTTAGGTGCTGGTAATATCACAGCCGCACAACGACGCGCATCTGAAGGTGGTGCTAATTTGCATTGGGGAGGAAAAACAGGTGTATGGGGTACTGAGGCACCTAGTGAAGTTGTCAGTAAATTTCGTAATTATGAGATCTAAATCAAATACGAAATCTATATCATGAAACCTAAAAATTTTTAAAACCGAAATCAATTGGACCTTAAACTTTTCAAAACACAAAAATTGAGAATTTTTAACATTCTAAAGATTAAGCTTGAAAAATAATTTTCAAAGTTTTGATTTTATTTAGGGTAATTTTTAAATAATTACCGAAACTGATAGTTCCCAATCAGTGACAGAACAAAACAAAATTATCAATCAATTCATATTCCATGTATCTTTTAGCCTAGTTCGCAATACTGCAATAACCACAAAATAAATTTAATCGACCCAATTTTGTGTGTATGTTAACCTACATCTCTTATTCATGTTTTCTATTTTATTCAAACCAATTAAATATGTCCGATTTATTTCGATCAAAGTATTGGCCTATTAATTGGAATAAATAATTATTTATGACAATCAAACAAAATGCAAAATATGGATATCAGAATAATCTGGGGATACTTTAATTGATAACTACTATAATTCATTAATATCAATTTTAATATATTATTTTATAACAATTATACATAAAGATTGGCAATCTCTGACTTTTTCGAGAAGTAAGCATTGTATCAAAAGTTAGGAAGTTTCCTTTCACTGTTATTAAGCAAAACGAAAGTGCTACGAATTACAACTAATTTACTATAGTAATTTTTCGCTCAAACATTCGGCATTCGGGGGCATTAACACCTACCTAACGTTTAAAGACACGGTGGCTTATTTTTATCGTGAATACGATGAATCAGCAATATTACTAGATAAATTGGAACATAAATTTTTGAAAATTATACTTTTATAAATATTGTTGTACTTTACTTATATTTTATAAACTCGTAATAAGAATGAGAAATATAATAAAATCAAAGTTATAAACTGTGTTTTTCAAAACATAGATAATATACGATTAAAAATTTTATAAAATTATTAATAATTTAAATAAATAGTATATTGAATATTGCAAAAACATTTTTTGTTTATTGATCCAATGTTTATTACTTAATTTATTCGGGGATTACCAAACATTATTTATAGATTTTATATACTTTTTATCTCCTTATTTCTTACATACACACATACACATCAAAACATATTTATATGAAATTTATTCGAAAAAAGGATACATTTATGTATAAAATACTAAAATTTTCTAAATGCGGTATTTAAAACAAGGATGATAAATGAATTATTTAATAGACGAAGATTCTAAAGAATAAATGTATATTATCCCAGAATTTAATCGGCGGTCATTATATCCTTAAGAAATGTATATTTCTGCAAATTTACTGAATACTTTAAATTTACAAACAAAACTTTTAAATAATATTTTATAACTCCAAAAAATTGATAACTTCTCGTAGCTTCAGTACTTTCTCCTGTGATAGGGAGATTTTTCAACTTGATTGACGCTGTGTTATGTTTAATAATTAAAACACACTGATGAAAAAAATTCCATTACTACTATAATTTATCGTGTTACATTATTGCACAATGAAAAAGCAGGTATTTGGCACACAGAAATTCATACAGAAAGAGAATACGGATTCCATTTAGTAAAAATTAAATTTACAAAGTGGAGTATTTAAAAAGGTAGAATGCAGAATAGTAGAATGAAAGTGCATGAAATAACAGAATTAGTCTTCAAACATCTTTTAAAAAACTCTTAAACACGTTTACTTTACAGGTAAATGAATCTGCCAAGGAAAATTGAAAATTATCACTCCACTCAGATGTTTTCCATTCGCAAAGGTCTAATTTAATAAATTTTACTAATTATGGATTATTTTTTGTCTGGGTAAAATAATCATCTGAAACGAATGGTTTGTAAAGTATATTCATTTTTTTCATGTTTTTGTTGCAATGCTTGGTGCCAATTTTGAAAAATCTTATTACTTATAGCATAGAATTGAAAAGTGTGTTGTCAATTCAATTCTATTGCAAATGATTTATTATTTGAGATCGGAATGTATTTTAATGAAATTATGAATGAATGGTAATAAATAAGAAATTGAAATAATTTTGTCGATTTATTATCATTTTTTCCGAGTAAAAAATTTGGGAATGGAAAAAATAAAAACTAAAAAACTAAATATGCAATTCATTTCAACATGAAAAGTAATTTTTGCTAGGGATTATAAAAAATTATCTCCATTGAAATTAAAAGATATTGTTAAAGTATTTGTCATGAACAATATTTTATAGTTATTAATGGAATAATACTGCCGGTTAAATTATACACACCCTGTGCAACAAGTGAATGTTATTTAAAAAAATAAATGGAAATTTAATTATATATCTGATGTTATTAAAAAAATGCATTATTATATATGGATGTTATTAAAAAAAAGAAACTATCCTTAAATTTTAAATAGTATTAAATCTAGAGACTAACTAACAGGTCTGTAGGGTACTCTCATATTAATCGTCAAGCAAATAAAATCTTGATAAACCAGTTTATATTGACGTAAAAATTCAAAGTTTCCAGCTTTACAATTTCTTTACTACACCGCAACTTTACTGCATCGATAACTAAAATGTTCTACAATCAACCAAAATAATTCTAGTGAATTTTAAAACAAACCATTCCTACTTAAATTAAATAAATATACATTGACTCGATGTTTTACAAGATTACAGATACTAAACATAAAAACATAATAAAATAAAAATATATCACACATGTTATTAGCTTAAACTGGTTTAAAAGCTTTTCATATTTTTTTTTCAAATATACAGGATTTTTGAGGATACTCTGCAAATCTACTATTTGTTAATTGTACGACATATTTCCCCCCATTTAATCAAAAATGAAATCATATCATTTTTCTAATAGAATTCATTTGTATTTGATAATGCCATCTGAAATTTTATGTTGGATGTATTATAGTTCGCAGATAAATAAATACTTCATAAAAAATTATTGCAATTATACGACACTTTTGCAACTTAAATATTGTAGTACTACTGACGCGTCCACAAACGATGAAAAAGGATGAAGGATACTCAATTTAAGAAAAATATTTCATAATTTATTAACAAGAACAGTCTAAGCTAATCATCCAACAGAATTAAGATTTTTTGAATGACTTTAACAAAATTTACCCTTAAAAATTAATATATATGAGAATCCAAAGTCTGCCCTCTACATACTAAAAATATATATTTATTTTATTTTTCATAGAAAATTTGTTATTTAAAAAAATATAATATATAAATATTTTATATGAAATGTTGATTGAATATGATAAAGAGAGAGACAATCATAAAGCGATGTATTCAAAAAATTAATAAGCAGGGTAACAAAGACAGAAATATGAATTTTCCGTTAAATCAAATGTTATTATGGACCAATGATATTTTTCGTTTAAATTATAATTATATATACTGTATTATGAATTTCTAGTGATATTTTTCTTTATGAAAACTTCAGTTTAATGATATTTATAATCAATAACAATACGTGTTTTAACTAAAATAATTAGTATTAAATTTATTTTAGTATGTTGTCTTTTACCCTTCTGTAATATTTGTACGAATTTGACTTTATAGATTAACATGAATTATTCCAGAAATTCTATAGATTATGTTTTACTTAATTTTCTTAATTATGTTTTGAGTTGAAGACTTCGATAGCTAAGCTAGATCTTTAAAGCTGGCAGGCACGTAGTTATAATAAAAATACTACCATAATTTCCTTCCTGTCTTCAATCATCAAATATCACTTCTAAACGAGAAGCATAAAAAAATGAATTTTGATTCTGAAGGTTATTAACTAAAAGATTATTGAAAAACAAATTTAGCAATATAAATTATGTATTTGAGCACTCGAGAAAAATTATGATCTTTCAATGGCATAATTATAAAGAAATAACCATTCAACTACTTCACAAAAACGGTAAAAGTACAAGGCATAATCAGATAAAAATGTTTATAAAGATTTAATGCCAAGCTTCGGATACCGTTTGCTATTCCTATTTTTTTTTAATAAATTCAATTGAATTGAAATACAGTATGTAAAATTATGTGCACAAATTTTACTAATTATCTATTTGTAACAAATAGTCTTTTTCTTATATCTTTTCTGTGAACAAATAATATAATTATCATAGTTAAATACAAAATTCAATGTATTTTGCTAAATGTCGAAATAAAAATAAATGTATTTTAAAAAAGTGAATATTATTCTATTATTTATTTTAAATTATAATTAATAAATTTAATTGAACTTACAGAGAATGAAAAATATTCAATTGCTTCAAATTGCTACCCACAATTTTAATAAATAATATTTAGTACTCTATATCAAAATTGAATTCCGAAGTCAATTTACTTTATAATAACGAAATTCATCTTTTTATAATCTACATAAATGGAATGTCGGATTTTTTTGTTTGCGTATGCATTTCGCAAAAATTACTCAAAATTCCTCAGGAAAATCAAAGAAACTTTTAGTCATTAGCCAAATAGTGGCATAAGAAAACAAATTCATGTATATTAATGAATACAACTGATTTTCTAATGGGCTTAAATGGTAAGTTTGAAAATTGGCGTGAAATTATCCGAGGATTACATTCAAAGCCTTAAATATCAGTTTTTAGAAATCCATTTTGTCAATACGGTTACCTAAATCTAAGAATGATATAACAAAACTATCTGAGCTATGACGATATTACGACTCTAATCAAGCTTCTTTTTGTTATAAAGAAATATCGTTGTTTAGTGGAACGGATGTGCATATGGTAGCAGGTAAAATATAAGCTTGATTAGCTGTTCGATTTGAAAATTTAATTTGAATGATAAAAAACATGTTACTAATTTAATTAAACTTTAATCTGCCTGATGTTCATTAAAAATAATATAATTAATGAGAAACCAAAGTTCGTCGCATAACCCTATTCAGTATACGTCAAACACAAATTACTTGAGTCCCTCGTATCCGGATCTTAAAATTCTCTATACTCTCTTTGACAACAATCCGTATTATAGGGACAGAGATAACTGCGGATGATAGAAAATGAAACTAACTTTATAAAGTTGTATTCTATACCATGGAGTATAGAAAAGGAAGGAGAACCATCTGAATGTATTAAAAAGTGTCCATCGAAAGGGAGCAAATTAAGGTGGCGCCATAGTTGCAAGTGGGAAGATTTTAAAAACTTCGTTTATCAAATTACATTTCACTCGGTTTATAATATGGAGGGTAGAGACATCTCTACCCTCCATACACCAGAGATATTAAATTTTCCAACTCAGCACACTTCACTCCGCTTACAACTGCTACATTCATATCCTTACCTCTTGCTACGCTAGCGCTATTTGGTGGGTTATTGAACTATAATTTGCCTGCTTACGATGGACACTTTTTCAACTTGTCCTCCACTTGAGATGGTCCTCCTTATCTCTACCCTCCATATTCTATACTTAATATCCTGTACTTAAAAATAATGTAAATAAAGGCTTCATCGTCCTCACAGTTACACGCTTTATATGTTTGATTGAATAAAGTCTCCAAATTAAGAACCTAGTAGTTCAACAAATCACTCTGTGAAAAGATCCATTATTACCACTTTAATATCAATTTTAAATTCGTTATACTCTTTGATAGTTTCCGTCTTGATTGCGGATAACCGTAATATCTTGTTATTTTTTAAGAAATACAAATAATTCTGTTTTTAACGTGATTCAAATTTTGTGTTTCGGCTACCCAAACATGTATATTAGTCATTAGTAAGGCAATTGATAAAGTTTATAAAAAAAAAAAAAAACTATATTGTCATAAGAAATAAAATATACACCTCTTTATGGTAATTGGTTTTGTATGTTCAACATATTATTATTGTTATTACAAGGTTCCTAATGGCCCTATTTGTCTCTAAAACTATACAGTAAATTTCCTCAATATAATAAACGTCCTTAACAAATTTCTCATTATTATTTCGTAAAGTGTCTTATTTCCGACCACTAAATATTTTTGTCCACTATTTTATTTATTTTGTCCATTACACAGTAAATTTCATGAATATAATAAACGTCCCTAACAAATTTCATAAAAATTGAAGCATTGTTTTGAATGTTACAGCTGAACAAACATAGATAGACAAGGTAAACTGTCCTATTTACGACCACTTGTCTAATTCCGACAACTAAATATTTTTGTCCACTATTTAAAAAAAATTTATATTTATTATATTTTAAAATTAAATATTGATTTAATTTTTTTTCAAATATTAAACAAAAAACTGAAGATTCTAAGAATCTGTAGAGTGACCAAAAAATGCTGCACGTGTTCTTTGTCGAGGGGACACCAAATGTAGAGTGACCAAAATGTAGCAAGTGGGAGTCACCAATTGTAGAGTTTATTGATTGACTTGTTGTAGAATCTTGTATTTAATAAGTTAAATATTTTTATATTAAATGAAATAACCTGAAATATTTTAATATTATTTTATTGTAACAAATTATACATAAACCACGTGACGTGGCTTAAAATGTACCCGTCGTAAATTTTGGTGTACTGTGTAGATACTCCTGTACTGTTCATGCAGGTACCATGTTGTATGAATGGCTACTTATGCACTTCTGTTCGCTGAACACACGTAATAATTCGTGTGTAATGTACAATTCGTGTGCCACTTGCACGAACTTTACCGATGTGTCGGCGATCTGCTCGACCAATGAAATCGTGTTTTAGAGTCGACGCTTTCGATGGTGGCGCCATCTGACCTTATATTTTTTACTTATTTTGATTATAAAAGTCAGGTGCACCTACAAATCCTTTGAAAATTTCGAGGCCTATTTTAAAAAATTCTATTCATTTTATTTGAAAATTAAACATTGATCAAAATAATATTAATAAATACCTACATTCATTATTCCAAACACTAAAATTTAACTTAATATTAAATAAGAAATTAAATATTTAGAAACATTTAGAAAATAGAATAGATAACATCCTGCAAAAAAAACCTTATCAAATTTTTTAACCAGTTCTGGTTACATTATAGGTAAGCAGCAAATGAATGTCCTCCGTCTACTTTATATTAAAATTTTGCATAATTAGGTAATTTTTAATTGATTTTTTTTAATTTTTAATTGATTATCACCTATATAATTTTATACCAGCCTTTATAAATTATAACCAATAATAATGATGTATAAAAATTTCTTACCTAATACTATCTAATATTATTTTTATAGAAAATATTTACATTAATATTTAATTTTCAAATAAAAATAATAGAAAATTATTTTAATAGTCCTCAAAATTTTCTAAGGATTCTAAAAATCTTCAATTTATTAATATTAAACAAATTTAAATTGGTCGGAATTAAGCAAATGGTCGAAATAATGAATGTAGGTATTTATTAATATTACTTTTATAGAAATTATTTACATCTATATTTAATTTTCAAATAAAATAATGAATTTTGAAATAGGTCTCGAAATTTTTAAGGATTCTTAAAATCTTCAGTTTCTTATTTAATATTGAACAAAATTATAGTTTTCGGAATAATGAATGTATATTTATTATATTTATTTATATTTATTTATTAACATTATTTTTATGGAAATTAATTAGAACTTTCATTGATTTGTAAACTATAGAAATAGTGGGGAGATTACGATATCCAGGGCGCCTCGATTTGACGATTAATTATGATAAAACAAGCTAAAATAGGACGAAAATGAAGAATACCAATTTTCGAGTTTTCGTCTTTTTTTTTAGTTATCGACACTGTTTTTTATAAATTGTCGTGCTTATGTCACATAAATATCACAATTTAAAACATTTTACAAGATTTAATTATTATTTTTTTTAAATGACCATAATTTAAACACAATTCGAGCACAAACAACCGAAATTTAATTCGTTTAAAAAAAAAATTAACATTTGTATATTTAATACAACTATTAAAAATACATGTACGCCATTTTCGACTGTTATCAATCCATGGATTTGTTGGGTGTAGTTTGCACGGGTCGGGTTGGTTTTTGGCCCCTACGTTCAACCTGTGATTAAACTACCCATGTATTTATGGGGTATAGTTTTCACGGGTCGGGTTGGTTTTTGGCCCCTAAGTTCAGCCTGTTATTAAACTACCCATGGATAACTCGAAAAATAGACGAAAACTAGAAAATTAGTATTCTTCATTTTCGACTTATGTCAACTATAGTGGTACAGTATTTTACAATTAAAATTTTCTAATCAAACTTCATTGAGCCCAGCAATTAAGTTAATTAAGGTTTTATTTAATATTGAATAGATTAATTATATAATTTAGGTAGGTCGGAATTAGGAACAAAATTGGTCGAAATTAAGACAAACTAAATTTAGTAGTCAGAATAAACAAAAAGAACAGATTTACAACAACCTTTCTTTAATGCTTATTTAAAAAAAATTCTAGATTAAAATCGATCAAGTGGTAATTGATTTATAATCATCGAAAGTTTTAGACATCGAAAATTATTCAGTTAATTTATTCATTAGTTTTTTTTATAGCTAAAACAAATATACTATGACTTAAGTGGTCGGAAATAAGATAATTTACCTTAGATAAAGACAAACAAAATGCAAAATCGTCCATATAACCTGACTTTGTTCGGTCAATCAGATATAAAGTAGTATTTATATCAATTAAAATGTATTTGAATTAATAAAACGGTTCACACTAATCAGGAATCGAACACTGAATATTTGGATATCGTTTTTTTCTACAACTACAAATAAAATGCTCAAATTATGTTTATTCTAGTTTAAAATGTAAATTTACATTTGATTCACAGTATTGGAGACCCATTTTAAATAATCAGGATTGCCGTCTTCAATTGTAGTAGAAATCACTTCAGGTGTAGAATATGGATGATTCTTTTTAATAAAATCAGTTAGTTCTGGAATACGTGCGGTTTCTGTTTTTACCATCATTATTACTTCCTCATCTTCATTGATCTTATTATCCCAAAAATATATAGATGTTACACCAGGTATAACATTTACACATGCGGCTAAACGCTTTTCGACTAACGATCGTGCCAATGTTTTAGCAATATTTTTATCTGGTACTGTTATAAAAGCTGCTGATATTTTACCACTTTCGTAAGTATAGTTTTTCAGTGATGTTTCAGATTTCGTATCCTGTTTTGCCATTACTGTTGTTGTAAACAAAGTTCTTTGTAAAACTAAACTATAAACAAATGTATTCACGAGGATTTTCGGTGTTTTTAAACTCATTTTGACATGTGACCACACGTAGATGTATGCGCATATGTCATTCTAACTTTCTAATGGCTTGTTTACAAGTACACGATATTTGAATTCATAACGATTAGTTTGCGATATTAAATTTGAAGTTTAATCACTAAAAGAAGTTTAATCAAAAGTAAAATAAACGGGATTTCGTATAAAATTAAAAAAATAGTTATACATTCAAGATAGCAAATTGACTAAAGCTACAAGAGGCGAGCAAGCGTAGACATGCTTTTTTGCAGTCTATAATAGAGAATAGCGATTTCTCTATGAATTGTAAAAAATTGTAATGATGAACTATACGTTTTTCAGTCAAAAATTATGATTTAATGTTCATAGGGTAAGCAGCTAATATTGCTGTATACTTGTCCATGATACACCTTTATTTCCAATTCATATGATTGGGTATTATTAATTTCCAATTAGTGATCGATCACTATATTATTCAATCAAATGAATGGCAGTTACATTATAACCAAATCGTATTGGTTAAACTAGTGTCCGATTAATGAACGGTCACTGATCGACAATTAATCTGGATGGTCCCATTTTTGTCGTACAAACAATTTTTTGCACACTGTATTTATAATTTTTATTTATTTTAAATTACGGTATATAATGTGTTCCCTTATATTATCTGCGTAATAATAGTTTTAAATTGAAAAATCCGCTCTCATATACAAATATATAGTAAAAAAATAAAAGTAAAATAATTTTGGACACAATTTACTATACTATTTGACATACTTCAAAGTCATATGATATGTTATATTACCTATGTAATAATAGTTTTAATTTGAATAATGCGCTTTGATAAGAGATAAATAATTAGTAAAAAATAAAATTAAATGAGTTTTGGACACAATTTACTTTAATTTTGACATACTTCATAGTAATATTTCACATTTGTCAATTGATCCGCTATCTCATTTCCCTTTATATTAGAGTGACTGAGAACCCAGATCAGTCTGACTATGTTATTCAGTACCAGGCGATTCACCTCCTAGAAATAATCAAGATTTATCATCGACTGGAACCTTGAAGCCTCAAGAGCCCGAAAAGCAGCCTTATGTGTGAAAATGCTGATGTGCACACCACTATAACTATTTGTGTTATAGATAAAGGTCCCTCTCAACAAAGCGAAGATTTCTGTATGAAAAACCGTCGCATGACGCCCTTAAAGAATCGATTCCTTTATTCTTCTTGGTCCATAAACCTTCGCTCCAGATAGGGAGCATTCCGGCACTCGACCCATCCACGTAGAGATGTGGTCCAGGAAGGGGCGCGATTTATCGATAAATTTCACTACTCGATACAACAACAATAACAACAAAAAAGCAAAGAACTTTACACACAGAACATATTGGTGTTGCACGATACAACAACAACAACAATAACTACAAAAAGTCTAAGAACTGTACGTACAACTGGAACAAAAACCGAAGCCACTTGGCTAATGCATCGTTTCAAACTTGAAAATCATTATCTATGTGCGGTCTATTGCACGTCTATTGATATGTGGCTGTCTCATCTTATTGCTTGGATCTTTCGGCGTTTCGTCTGTTTATTACAAGTGACAAAATGGGATAATAATTAATTAGCCTAACAAATAATACTAAAAGATAACGGATTTTGTATTGAGTCTTTTGATCATGGGCTTTAGTTAATCGATACATGCCATTCTGGCTTTATATTATAATAATTTGAAGAATAGTCGCAAGTTTTAGTGTGGCGGTAGTAGGAATAAAATACAAAAATAACGTTAAAGAGATAGGAAGCATCATTTGTAAAGATTTTCTTTAAAAAAAAATAAAACTTAGTTTTCAGTTAATAACATGTAAATTTGGCAATTTACTTAATTAATTTGAATATAAATATGTTAATTATTTCAATAAAAAACATTTTTCTATTATTCAAATAGGTACTAAAAATTAATTACTTCGTGTGTTTAAAAAGTTCGTTATTTAACGTATTTTGACAGTATATATTTTGTTTATAAAAAAGCCATAAAAATAAATGTTGTGATTTATTTGTTAATACCAAAAGTAAGTAAATTTTAGAATTAAAAAAATGAAAAGGAGAATATTGTGTAGGTTACTAATTTTCAGTTTAATTTTAAAAGCAGCTAAAATGACGGAGCCTCCAAAATTATCATTAGTTGCTCAGTTTGATGATTTGATGCGATGTGTATGGGGTTTATTGAATAACGATGAAACAGAAGCCTTTTTAGGAATTGTTTTAAACTTTGAAGAATTTTGTTTAAAAGGGATTGACGCCGAAAAAGAATGCCAGCGCCTACAATCAGAGCTAAACAAACAAATGTTAACGATTTCTAATTTAGAAAAGAAATTGTCACATGCTCGTAGCATGTATGATACAGAAAAACGACATCGACTTAAAGCGGAACATGAAATTGAAAATTTGGTAAGATAGAAATAATATTTAAAATACAGTCTAGTATTATATGGTACATTTGTTTAATTATTTATTATAGTAAAAATTAAATAACTCTTATTAATACTGCATCCAAACAAAGAAATCCAAGTAATTTTGTCATAAAATAGTTAATTAAAACAATTTCTCTTCTCTAGGGCATATTAAATGATTTTAATTGCTGAAAATAAGATAATACCAACTTTAAATTTATGTTATATCTTTAATTTCCATATGTATAGGAAAATTAGGTTTTATTCACGTTATAATAATACAAATTTAAGTAAATGTTCACTTAATTCTCGAAGAAATTAGTCTCCGCTCCTCAGTATTGAAATGTAAGATTTGTACGATAATTGCTAATTCCATTCACAAAATTTGCTCGTAGAAAAATGATAATTTTATAATTTAAATAATCAGAATGTTATGATAAAAAATCCGAGGGAAATAATCTCATTCTTTCGAAAATTAGAAAGTGTTATTAAGCCCTTCATGGTAAATTAATACTTAGACAAAATTTTGAATAGAGTTAGGCTAGTATTCTAAAGATTTCTATAGAATTACTTCAAAGAGTGATTTGTCGCCATTAGCAGCTTAAAATAATGAACAAATTATTATTAAAAAATTGATGTTTTATTTCAGGAACGAAATGTAAATTTAGTTCGTGAAATTTTATTGACAAATGAAAATAAAAACTATTTACCAAATGAAACACGAGAAAAATTGCAATTTTTACATAATTCCACATCGAAAAGTCGCCGTAGTTATGAAACTAGTACACGTGCTAAACGCTTAAATACAATCAATGAATTAGAATCAACAGGTAAGCGAATAATTTCCATCTCTTAAAAACAATTCTATTACAGTGAATGTATTGATGTGAAACCTTCGGAATTATGTTTTGTGCTTTAAATCCAATGTTGGTCGATTTATTTTGTGTGCTTTTGTTTCAAACGGTTGATACTATGTCATCAGGGATATGAGCAACATAAAAAAATTAATCGACAAAATGATAAATTTTTAATTAACTCATTTTTAATGCTATTTTTAAACAACAAACGAATTAATTTACTTTTAAGTTTACGTAAAACTATAAATCTTTAATAGTAGAATGTATTTTTAAAAATTAAAATCTGATCAACTCGAACTGGGAAATGTTTTCCGAGAGTGCCTTTACAAAACTCATGATCCAATTTTAATTTTCTATACGCCATTTTGTATTATTTTTTGGCTGCATTGTATTTTTATCATTGCATTCTATGGCTGAACTCTGCCAAATTTTTGTGTCGTTTGTAGTTAGTATATAAGTATGAATATCTTTAATTTGCTTGGTGTATAGGATCATTGTTATCCGATTTGAGTTACTCGCGTTCAGAAGATGATTTAGATGTGACTGGTGATTGGAATGGGCATCGACCATGTAATGTGAAACAAGAAGAATATCATCAGAAACGCCGTCGATCATCGCAAGGAAAAATGATTGAAGTAATTATACAAATCTGAACTATAAATTTTATGCATTGTTTGTATCGATTTGTTTTTATTAATATATAGATTAATCCAAATGATCGTGTGGTGGCAACAACAACTTTAAGCGTAGGCAAAGATGGTAGTCAAATTTTGGCAACATCAGTTATAGAAGCTGTACCAGAAGATGAGCATACAGAAATTTCACGTATTTCAAATAAAAGTCGGCGTCAATCGTATTCTTCTGTACCAACAACACCACACGGTTAGTATTACTAAATCGATTATTTGTACATTTTATTATAGTCCATATGGCGACACAAACTAAATTAACCTGAAATAAATGTTATCTCGCTCTCAAATTCTGACACTCTACTCTGAATATATAAGAATGTCTATACTCTAGTTTGAGTATTTTAAAATAGTGTTAGAATAATTAGCACTAGACAAATATTCAAGTTGCCTGTCGCACAAAATGCATTCTCAAAATTTAGTACACAAAATATATTTTCGAATTCACTTGTCTTATATCGGTATACATTTTTATCGGAAGGCTGAGTATTTGTATATAGACTTTAGATATATTTTTTGTAACCAACTCGATTATTTTAGGGCAATTCTTTTCCTGGCAGGGGGCTTTTAAATTTGTCTCTCATTTGCTATATAAAATTCTACAGATCCATCAAATATTTCGATATTTTCTCTAATTTTTAAAAATATTTTTATGAAAAAGTATAAAATTTCATTTAAAAATAAAAGTTTGTTAAAATTTTAAACATTATAATTCGAATCTGAATTACGAGTACATAATTATTATTAGCATATTGATATTTTTCATTAAAATAAAAAAAAAATTTTTTTATAACCTTTAGATAATTTAGATGCGGTCGCAAAACATAAATATAGTCAAGTACTTGGAGTTAGCCCAAATGTACACAATTTACGTAATTCAGAAAGCAAGTGTCGCCCACATACATTTGTAACAAAAATAATGTCAGGTTTTCCAAAAGATATTTGTGGTCCATGTGGTAAAAAGATGCGTTTTGGTACATCTTCAGTGCGATGTAAAGATTGTCGATCAATTGCACACATCAAATGTCAACATCTAATTCCATTACCATGTGTTCCTGTTGGTAATACACCTACATTAAAAGGATCCATGGGTGTGATAGCAGATTATGCTCCACAATTTCCGCCTATGATACCCGCTTTAATTGTTCATTGTGTAAATGAAATTGATATGAGGGGATTACATGAAATTGGGCCATATCGAGTGCCTGGATCTGAGAAAGATGTGAAAACTTTGAAAGTAGGTATTTTTCAGTAGTATTTATCGTTGATAGTTAAATATTTATAGCAGTGATAAAATTATTTTGCATATTTTTAGTAAAAATGCCTAGATTCCTTCAAGAATCTAATAATTCTATATCAATTGATCGTTTTTTTTGTTAAAGGTAAAAACTAATTTATTTTACTTTCTAAAAACGATCATTAAGGACGTCCACAAATTGAAGCTATTAACAATTAATTCTCTTTCAAGTTTATTTTGAAAATAACTTTAAAAGCTGTTCTAAAGGCTAATTTTCGAACCTCTAAAAATTAAATAGTATTTAATTAAATTATGGAAGTATTTTCTTTTTTAATGTTAAACAAGAATTATGTGAAATAATATTATAAGAATACATGTTGTAAAGAATATATGATACAAGCTTTTATTTAGTTTCACTTTTCCCAGTACCAGTGTACTTATAATCAAATGTTACAAATAAAATGTAACCCATTACACAGTGTTCGAATTTGCTGAAATTGAGCATACGTATGGCAAACGAATGATAATACAATACTTTAATTCAAAAATTATAAGGCAGTGTTGTTAACCTTAAAGGCCAGCGTACAACGTAATATTATCTGATGTTACTCTTAGCAAGCATTTAAAGGAGACCCCGCACACTGTATAAATTCTACATACGACATCAGATTTTCTGATTAGAAAATCTTACGGTGTGCGCATATATACGATGCTGTCTGAAGTAGCATCAGAATTTCCTACGATGTATATGAAGTAGGCTAACTGTTACATGTTAGTCAAAAAAGAAATTTAAAATAATTGAAATTTCATTAGTTCGTTGTACGTATGCGATGATATGCGATTGATTCCCATGATATTTGTCTAAACTATGATAAAATTTTCTTATAGGACTGTCCGGTGGTATGCATTTATCATAAGATTTTGTAATAAAAAAATCTTTCGGTGTGCTCTGGCCCGTATTCTTCACTACTTCTTAACTTCCTTTTGGCCTATTTTGATAAATACACCTTATATTTTCGTATTAAAAATTTATTTTTAACAGAACTTTAACATTTTAATATCATAAAAGCTTGTATTTAAAAAAAAAAAAAAGATTTTTATTTTAAAACTTGTATATCAAAAGCAATGTAATTTGTAATAATTAATTTTATATATATTTCAGGAGAAATTTTTACGTGGTAAAGGTATACCAAATTTAAATGGTATTGAAGTACCAGTGATATGTGGTACAGTTAAAGATTTCTTAAGATCATTACGCGAACCGTTATTAACAAATGCATTACGTACTGATTTTATACGTGCTGTAGAAGCGAATGATACTGAAGACATTGAACCAGCCTTATATCAAACAATATCTGAATTACCACAACCAAATCGAGATACTTTAGCATTTTTAATGCTACATCTACAAAAGTATGTATAGCTGTCTACGAAAAATAAATTTTTAATGTTAAATTTATTAATTATCTTTATAAAAAATGTCATAGAATTAAAAAAATCCTACTACTTTTGCTGTAAAAACTGAATTTAAATTTAAAATTTTTAATCTTGTTTTACATACTGGCTCATATTAACTCAAATTTCAAGTAAATGATTTAATTTATATGTTTTTTATTTTAGGATTTCTGAAAGTAAAGACTGCAAAATGCCAATTTCGAACATTTCAAAAATTTTTGGCCCAACTATTGTTGGGTACTCAATTCCTGAACCAGATTTTGGTAACATGTTATCAGAAACACGACAACAAGTTTCAGTTGTGGAACATTTATTAAAAATACCTTCTGATTATTGGTTAACATTAATAAATGTACATGGATTACAACCAAGGCCAATTGTTACTGAGCTAAAACAAACAATTAGTACAGATTCATTGAATTATCAAGGAAATTATTTTAGAACACCTACTGGAGTTACTCCAAATGATGAACGGTAATTTTATTATTTTAAAATAGCTAAATATAATTATTAGTTTGAATTGATAAGATAATATCTTTTTAATGTGCCTTTCTTACACTCTACATACTAAGTTTAGCATAAATCGTTTACTAATAGTAATAAATCAATCAATCCTTTCTTTTCTGTATGAATAGACTAACATTTTTTATTGATATTAACCCCCAGAAATTTTTATAATATAATTTTGATTTTTATAGAATAATTCGAAGTAAGAGAAAATTTTTTGACAACACACCATCAAAAAAGAAGGTTAAATGAAACATATAATATATCAATAATATTATTTACGGTTATGGGAATGTACGACTATTTAATTGTATATTACATTAATTTGTAATTCTTTTTTATATTCTTCAGAAAAAAGTAGCTAACGAACTTATTTTATGTATTTCTCGAGCAAATATTTTGAAAAACAAACGAAATGTAGATATAATTTATTTTGTGGCATTTTACTTAACCCTAGCCAATTTCAAATTTTTATTTGAAAATAAAAAAAAATGGTATACTTTTTGCAATTTGTTTTTAATAGTGTAACTTCAAATTTTTACATTAAAAACAAAACCAAATGAAAAATAATCAAATTTTTTAAACCTATATTTTTGATTAGACAATGATTTAATTCTTTAAAACTTTTTTTTGTTGCGAGAAACATCCCATAATCGAACACCATATTGTAAGCAATATCAATTGTTAGATATGTATGTTGTTTGTCTTTGAAAATCAAATAATTCGGAAATAAAAGAAAAACTATGTAATTGAATTCGAAATTTCATTTCCAAAATTGATTTCGAATCCAAATTTTCACAGATTTTAGATTTTTATTAATTTTAATTGAATAGGACAAACACTGATTATATGCGTCAAGTTCAACGTCGCAACACAATCGTTCATAGTTTTCCATAAAAATAGCTCTTAAATTTCTGAAGACTGTATAATCATTTTATTTAATAAAATATTATATCCTTTAAGAATGAAACTTATGCATATATTTTGTATTTAAGAAGTTTTTATTTCTTTTAAAACCAAATTAACCCTTACGCATATTAATAAATGTTAATTTTACTCCATTTTTTGAATTTTTAATTTTTTTAACCTAAAAATCTACAAAATTTTTGAACTCAAAAAAGTGATTTTACCCTCAAAAACTTTAATTCCTTGTTATTAAATTATATTATATATTTTCTGAAATTGCTTTTGCTTAGAATATAAGCAAAAATTTAAGTTATAACTTATTTTATGTTTTTTCTGTTAAATTTCATAAAATATATATATAAATGACCGTCTATATATTTTTATGTTTATCCTAAACCTAAATAGGTTTTTTTATTTTTAGACAGGAATGTTATGGATTTAAAATTTCAAATATGGATATTAAAATAATATAACGGTTTTGGTTACAGATATTAATGTTTTCGGATTATCCGTTAGTTTCAGTTACGGATATTAGATTTATGAGAAATTTTTTGTAAATAAAATAAAAATTGGGAAATATTTTTTATTTCTTTTTTCTGGGTAATCTTTTGGCACTAAAGTCAAACATGGAAGTCATTAGTATAGGTACCAATTTTGAAGTTTTATCTAATCCGTTTTTATGTAAAGATCGTGCATAGCAGCTTTCGTAAAATTTGGATAATTATTTTTTGAGTTATTTGCGAAAATTGAAAGAAATACATAAGGGATAGTCTTTATTATAGGGGTTTCATTTTTTTGGTATTAATTCCTTATATTTATATCATTCAAAATAATATGATACTATCTTTGTGAACAATTACTTTTAGGAAAAAAGATCATTTGTTGATTCAGAGACAGATCGTACTTAAATAAAATATTAAAATTATGAACACAGTAACAATGTCATATTTTTCTTTCTCGCTTGTATTGTGCAGCATTTATTTGTTACATATGTCAAATTTCAACTTGACACTACTTTTAAATAATTTATTGAAGAGAGCTTTACTTTGTGGAAATCCATGATAATGACTGAAGAAAACTTCAGTTTTTATAAATAGTGGAATATTGCAAAATATATATCCTTGAAGTTTTCTTCAGTCATTGACACTACTTCTTAATGTTTTAGGAATGAAGCGAAATGAAAGCGCAGTTGAAATTTCATTGACCGATATTAGCTTTCTTTGTAGCAATTGGCCAAGAATAAATTTATTACCTTTACTAGTGTTACGATCTCTACGTAAAAATTCCCAAATTTTTCCTTTTTATGAATGGAATAACCTAGAAGTAATTGAACTTTTAGAAAGAATCTATTAAAATCAAGGAAACTCCCAATTTTATATCTTTATCACAATGCATAGATCAATTTAGCAGCTTATTATAAAAACACATTTCAATTCACAATATAGTCATCAGTATAAACTTAGTTGCCACTGATTGCTTTTTTTTTTTCAAAACTTATCTTTCTATTATGAAAAATGAAAGCCCAATTTTTCTGGAATGAGTATAAAATGAAAGAGGCTCAAAATTAATTCCTTGTAACATATAATCATTATTTATAACTTATTCATACTCTAAGCTTATTTTAATACATCCGTAATAAGTACACTCTTTAATGTAATTTACATTGTATTACTTTTAATTATCGGGCGCAAAAATTAATTATGTTCAACACGCTATTCGTCGTTTTCATGTTAATATTGTGCATAACAAATTTCATAACATTTGGATAATTATTTTTTGAGTTATTTGTGTGCGAAAATTGGAAGAAATACAAAGTATATTAAAATTTCAAAATACATAATATTACAGATTAGAAATACAAAGTATATACATACTTATTACAGAGGAATCAATCCCACTTAAATGGTGCTTGGAACGTCATAAAACTGAGTAGGGTCCGGCTCATTCCAATCCCATATTAAATTTTAACAAAAAAAAGTTTATTAATATTACCACTATTTTATGTCGTTATTACATTTATTTTACGATTGTGTGGCTAATTTCTAATAAAGCACTTGAAAATACTACGGAATTCAGCTTTCGAGATACGATTTTAAAAGGAATTAACACATATAATATAATTTTTGTCTATAATAAAAACAATCTCTAATGTAATACATAGATACACCGTGTTTTTCAATTTTCGCGCACAAATAACTAAATGTTATATTTGGTATGTACTGTCTCTTATATCTGTGATATGCATAATCTTAATATAAAAACAAAGGACTTGGAGAGTTTTCCAAAAAAAATTTCTATTTGGATAATTTTTTTTTATTAATTTGTGCGCAAAATTTGAAAAATTACAATGTACATTACATTAGAGATTGGTTTTAAAATAGATGATTGATTAATTATTTGTGTCGAAACAATTCTTCTTAAGCGATATTTCAAAGATACACATCCAAACGTCCGAACTCCATTTTTTATTAAGTATCGAATTTTAAAATCCGATTTCCTTGGTTTTTTTCAAAGGGATACACTATTATTTAATGGTAATTTTGTCCTATAAATTTTAAAAATAATATTTAACGATTGAATGAGAAATCCTATACAGAGACCCATATTTCATGTAATCTCAGAAGTAAATCCTTCCAAAACTAAATTAAATTACCCTGGATAACCCAAAACAGAGAAAACTTGATGATTTTTAAAGTCTGATATCACAAAAAAGTAAAATTAAAAAGATTTGTCCTTTTTAACAAAATTCAATATAGTTCATATGTGGCGCGTGAATTTTTGGCGTTCCATCTTGTCTTTTTGTTCGGAGAATAAAATTGTTAACAAATCGAAGCTTCAAATCAAATTTATAATGTCGAAAATGAAATTTTAGGTCTGAAAAATCAACAGGTAAATTTCTCTAACAGATGTTATTGTTTTTTCTCTTCATGTAGAACATAAGAACATTAGTATCCAAAAATCAGTCTCGTGGCGAAGCAGTTTTTCGTCAGAGAAAATAATACATAATTAAAACGAATGTTTGTCTACTTAAAGAAAGTGTGGTAATTAAGCGACGGCTCTTCTGTATATTTGTACCAAGGAGTTATTGGCATAATGAGTAATAACACAATGTTAAAATAGTTTCAGTAAATAAGTGCCTTGCTTTTCAGTCATTAGAAATTACTGATGACCAAGAATACTAGTTTAAAATTGCGGTCTCACTTATATTTAAAAATAAACAACTGAATGCAACATGGTGTCGATGCGATCCAAATTCCACCACGTGGAAAAATATGAACTATTCGCTCGACAAATTTATTCTGGCATAAAATTACTATAAATATCTTTGACACTATCTCGCATTTTATTTTTTAATACTGGATACTCAAAAATTTTAGTACCATGGAAAAAATTGATCCCAGGGTCGATAATTTTTGAAACAAAAAAAATTATAGTAAGATGAAACCCATTGGAAACGGAAGATAATATAGCATAGATGGAAGGAAAAATAATTTATGGGTGATCTGAGATCGGGAAGTGCAAAGTGATGAGTTTTAAAGGAAAAACACGGTTTATCTCGATTTCCGGCAAAACTACAAGTCCTATTATGGGAAAAACTATTATGTTGTAGATATTTTTAATATATGTATTATCTAATTATTTAATGTAAAGGCTCAAATTATCATAATTAATTTTATTATATAATATTATTTTAATTATAAAAATAATAAGTGGCGATAAATGATTTTTTTTATTTAATATAAGGTTAAAATAACAAACATAATAAATAAATATAAATAATTACTGTAAATTAATAACACGCATGTCAAATATAATTTTCTCTACTGTAATCACATGTGTTATTTTTTGTTAGCAATTTTAATTTTAATGAATAAAACTAATCATCATAATAATAATTTAAAACTAATTAAAATTAAATGTATTCCATTAAAATTTCTCAAAGGGCTTTTCTACATAGTCGGATAGTCGCACGCAAGCATATCTCAAGATATAATTCAAATTTATGCCCATATTTGTCACAAATTATTACAATGCGCTTGCGTTTGGCTATCTAGCTATATAGAACGGGCTTTAGTAAGCTAAAAAACTTGAATCAAATATAAATCATCATTATCATAATAGTGCAGCATTTTAATAAAATGAAGGAAATAGTTTTAAAAGAAAACTGAACAATTTTAAATTAAAATTTGTAATTTGATTCCTTACTTATTGCTGCACATTTTCTGGATACAGGTATATTTTTTTTTTTTTTTTTTTTTTTTACTTTTAAAAAAAGTTCTTAATACAAAATTTTGTCCTAAAAAATTAAAATTTTATGTTAAATTACATAGATGCTGCAGACCCTAAATCTTTATCAAATTATTTGTAGCTTAAATTACATATTTAAATATCTCAAATTTGATTTTTATATAAAATCTGATACTTTTTAGTATGATGAAATTATAAATAATGCATACATTCATTGTGTAGATAACTAAATAAGAACAGCATTGATTGCAATCAACAGAAGATTAAAATTTTTTTAATTTTTGATCTGTATAATTTATTCAGTGATGTGGATATTAAATTCATTCAGCTTAAGAATGAGTTGTGCTGGAAATTTCGCAAATATGGAGGCAACACGATCTGCTTAAAACGTTCTGTTTACTAATTAATTTGTAAGTAGATTCAGAGAATGGTCTAAACTCAGGTGGAGAGACAACTTGTAGACTGTCTTTAACATCTTAAATGTCAGAAATTAGTTCATTGTCGCCTCTGATAGAGCAGTATAGAACAAATTTTTTATTGATGTTAAAAATTACCTCTTGAATTAAAACTTACATTATATTTTTCTTTAACTTGCTATCTATTAAATTAATATAGAGCATTTCGTTTTTATTGGTTTTGAAATAAGCCGAAAATATATTTTAAATGAGATTCAAATGAAATATATTTAGGAGCAAATCTCGAACAAGTAGGATTTAACATTTTAATAGGTCCACGGATATAGTAAGCCCTTCGAGAAGTTATTACTTGAAGAAATGCTTTATTAATTTAGTATTTTTTAGAACAATGCATACTAATATTACTTGAATTTTGCGATGTTTTCGTCTTTTTTGCATCTGTAAACAAAAGTTTTAGCATTTCTTGCCAATTCGAACAAGTTTTAATTTTAATGATTATGAATGTGAAAATTGCCTCCATGGATATGGGAGTCGAATTGGATGTGCTCTACCCTAATAAACATGTGATCAATTTTGACACTTAATAAAAGTGTTTTTTAAGTTTTGCAATTTTTACTCGTGAAACTTATTCTGTTGAATGCAAGCTTTTCAAAAAATTTTCATTTTTTTAATTTATAATATCAAATATGAATTGAAATATAGACTATTAAATTGTACCCTAAATTATTTATTAAGGGATTACACTAACATACTAATAATATGTTTGCAAAAAATTCAAATTATCCATTTTTTTTTAATATTTATGTATAAGTATATTAATTAAATATTTTAACTAAAGACTACATTATAATTGTTTTATATAAAGAGACGACACATCTAAACGAACTATATATACTTATCTCATTCATCTAAAACCATTTTTCAAAATAATTTATTATTATTACTAATGGACTTAAAGAGCAGGAAGAGTGGTTGTGGTTTATTAAAGCAAAATTATATTAGTATATATCTGTGATACATAACTATATCATCGATGATTTAAATTGCGATTTTCGTGGATTATAATGAGAGTATTATAATTCTTGAAATAAGAAATAAAGTAGATTTGTATGTCATTAACGGATTAATCTCAACTGAAATTGAATGAAGTTCGATTATATTATATTTTTAATTATTTTTGTAAACTGCATGTATAAGTAAATAGTTCCAACAAAGGTATTATGAAATACATCGGAGTGTACCATTCTACTAAGTTAATAGTTCCAGGCAATCAAACTTTTACTAAACTAGTTGGGCTAACGAGCGGATATTAAGCTAAGAACAATTAAAACAATGGTCTATTTCAAATAGTAAAAATGACTTCATATATCATTAAATTTGTTCCGTTAAATTTCTAAATTCACATTTGAAATTATACTATAAATAGTTTACATTTTTCCTACACCGCTTTAGAGGATTATTCGATTCTTTAACCTTGTTCAAATAATAAGTAAACGATTTTTAAAGAGTAATATATATGTTATAAAATTCCGTGAATTAATTTGTAAAGCTCATACCTAATGTTCAATTTTTTTCATATTGGTAATTCTTTGCTTATTTTCATCAACTGGACATTTTACCTAACAGTTAAAAATTATCCAAGTGTTAGAAAATACTTACACTATCACATTAAGACCCAAGTAATATTCGTAATCCAGCTAAAAATAATAGAAAAGGCTTAAAGTGAACATAGGCTGATAAAAACACGGAAAATTGTTCAAGCAAATAAATTTCAAGAAACAAAAATTATCACTCCATGATACAAGTTTTAAATAAATTAAAAGACAATGTTTATAAAAAATGGCCGGAAAAACACTGATGTATATTGCGTCTAAAAAGACTTTTATCATAAAAGATCATCTGACGATTAATTAATTTTGAATACTTATTTGATTGATCATTTCATTTTGCTTACCATATCAGTTAAATTTTAGAACATAATCTTACTTTATTGAATTTTAGTATGAAATTTGACTGTAAACAAACATTTTTGAATTGCATTTCATATGCAAATAATTTATCACTTTGATATTATAATGTAGGTAATATTATGTAATAAAAAATTGTGGTGGATTGAAGAAACAACAACACTTGAGCAAAATAGCAATATTTTTTAAAATACTTGTGGCTACCAAATTTCAGTCTTTTATTTTAAATTCAACTACTAATTTATTGGATAGCACAAGTGATTTTATTATTTTTAATAATAATTTTTTAGAATGAACACATTAAATGAAGGCCAGTTAACAATATAGTTTCAATATCTTTTTTTCTCTTTAACTCAATAAATAGTCACTGTTATATATTTTTTATATTATTTTTTAATTATAATAATACGCTGTATGTGATCATCGGTAAAACTATATTATGTAATTGATGTTCTTTAAAGTTTGAATTAAATGCAAACATAATTTTTTGAATTTATTAATTAATATTATATTGATCGTACATTCAAGATAACAATTTTCATTTGTTTTAGAAAAAAATATCTTTTTCATTTCTTATTTTATTAACACTTCTCATTAAAAGTGGTCCTGCTCTACAAATATATTTTAAGATTGTACCATTTCTTATAGAAATATGAAATCGAAGATCCTAAAATACATTCTACTTAAGGTAGTTTGGTACCCAAATGACTTAAGTTACCCAATATTTTTTTGTGTTTATTCGAAAGATTATAATAGAGAAAAAAATCAGATTTTTTTACGACACCGTTTAAGAGATATAATTAATTAAAGTTTAGCTCTTATGAGTGTTCTTGTTCAATAATACCGGAAATGGAAGGTTTATAGAAAATTGGCAAAGTTGATCCCGCAAAAAAAAAACTTTTAAATTGATAGAACTATATCCCAAATATACACTGAAAAATTTCAGAATAATTTACCGCGTACTTTCCATGTAATTAATTTTTCAATATTGACTATCTCTCTCCTCCATATTTACTAGGGAAAAAATTATGGCTCCGTTAAGCGCGCTAATTTCAAATAGTTACTAGCGTTTTTGATGGTATATAACAACAAAAAGGTATTGAACAATAATAAATATAAAAAATGTTTTTTATAATACTAAATTTATTTATTTATATTAAAATTAAAAAATAAAGAATTCACGATATAAAAAATAAAGTTGTCAGTTCAGGATTATGTTTTGAAAATCATTTAAAGTTGGTATTATCTAGTGACAGTTACAGTACTAGTCAAATATTTTACATCATTTTAATTATTTAATTATAATCCGTGTTAAATTTTATCAATTAAATTCTTATGTGAATTTTTTTCATTTTTTTCAGACTCCAGATAATATTGAATAAACATTAACTTCAATGTGTTAGGCGAAAATACAGACAAAGAGTTTTGCCGACTTCAGTCTCCCATTCTTACTATAATTATATTTCATATTTATAAACCCTTAGAGTTAATTAATAAACCTTAAGTAGAATATATTCGCGTATTTGTGACAATAAAATAAGAAATAACATAGATATTATTTTTATTTTTTAAAATAAAAAGTCATGATAACTATAATAACTGTTTAAATTCCATTTTTGAACACGTTTGTTCTTTCATTGGTTGATTATTTTTTATCATAATTATTATTTTTATTACTATTTATTATTCTATATACAGACTTACAAAATGAATGTGCAATGGCACTTTTAAAATTAAACAACGAGTTCTATTTTTATTATATGCGACAAACGAGTGTACCAAAACAAAAATGTATCGAGACACAAAAAAAAAAAAATAAATAACCAAATATATTTTGTTAAAAAATTTGAAACTAATAAGATGTTTTTTACAACACTTCATTATGTACATTAAAATTTAATATTTATTGGTAACTATAAAAGAAAGGAATATTTATTTGTGAGGTATTTTATATGCATTTTGTCTGCGGTTGTTCCTTTTTATAATACAGAAAATGTTCATTTAATACATCATACTAGTTTCGAAATTTTGGTAAAGTAATTATTCGACTAAATTTTGATTTTCGGACACATTTTTTTTTTTTAATAATGAATAAAAATCTTACTTTTTTAATCTTTACATTTTCATTAGTGAGAAGAAAATCAACTTTAAATTAAATTTAATTTCGGCAATATATTGTCTTCAATTTATGAATGTAATTTACTAAACTTAATAAAATTAGATTTATTCAGTTTAAAAATAGATGAAAGTACTATCACTTTAAGTATTTAGATTTACTTTCTGGTCTGAGTTTATTTTATTACAAATAACATCAAAATATATAGCAAAGTTAGAAACTACACTATGATATAAGGCTTGTTTGTTTTAAAATGGAAGCTTCAAATCTCTTTCATTTAATTAAGGCTATAATATTTTCTTAAACGTATGATGGTAAGATATATATATATATATATATATGTATATATATATATATATTTCCATTGCACTTGTAAATATTGGATAATTAAATTTCAAAATTCTGTTCTTACCGAAAAAACCAGTTTGCTGTATTTCCTGGTATATGCTATTCTATCTATATAAATTGTAATATAAGGTGATCATTTAAATGTTAAAATTTAAAGGTTTCAACCATGAAAAAAAAATTCAAATTGAGAATATTATTATTAAGGTTTTTCTCCCCATAATTAATCATCTTTAATCTTTGACTAAGGATTAATTACAGAATTTTAGTATGCTTCATATTTCCGTGATTTCTAAGTTTTGTTTATTGCTCGTCATTCATTAATACATAAATATAGACTTAATTATAAACTACTCGATTTGCCATCTTAATGTAAGACAGAATCTAAACGTAAGATTTTACATTTAAAAGATATTCAGTTTATGCAAAATAAACAATCGATCTTTTTTCTAAAAAAATTATATATTTTATACAATTTTAAAATAAAAATTAAATATCAGGTAATTAAATAATCGTATCAATAAATTTTTAAATGATATTCTTTTCTTGGAAATATAATAACATTATAATAGATCATATATAAACGTAATACTAAGTACAAAATGTAAAGATTAAAATGAAAGGACCTTAATATATTATACTCGTTATTGTAAGCGCGCTTTAAAATGTACAGATTAAAAAAACAACACTATTATTTTCATTATAAATGGAAAACTATTGGACTGATTAATTATTGAATTGTTTATAATCATATTATTGTTTGGTTTTCTGCGATGATACACATTTAATAAGTACGTATTTATATATATACGTAAAAAATAAATAAATATATATATATATATATATATATATATATATATATATATATATATATATATATATATATATATATATATATATATATATATATATATATTTATTTATTTTTCAACTTGGATGAAAATCATCTTATAATAGGCCGAAATACCACTTTGATATATAAAAAAAAAATCGATTTATATAAATACGTACTCACATGATTCAACTATATAACTTTTTGTAACGACGACAATCAAACAATAAAGGGAGCAAGGTTGGTTGGCGTTTTATATAAATAAAAAGAAAAACTACAAATATACGAACATCGAATTCATTTAGTATTTGTGTTCGTATAAATGTATTATTATTAAAGTATTATAATAAATTTATTTTTGTAACGCTAAAAGTTGAATAAATTTTACCTGAAAAAAAAAATTTTTGGTGTTTAAAATAAGTGTACAATTAAGAAAGATCTTTAAATATTTAAATATTATTATAGCCAGATAGCCAGTCATATGAGTGCTAAAGGGTAACTTGCATTATTCTTGCATATCTGTTGTACCTCAGATTGATTATTTCACATAAAAGGCAAATACACTTTATGTGCATCTTTTCATCTAAAAATTACGTTCCAGCTTTCATAGCAATTTAAAAAAGGAATCGGGCTTCACATTATCATTTGTGACAACGATTGCCATCTACCTATAGCATAAAATAGAGGTGCCATGGCAGTATATCACAAAATAAAGAGACCAATATAGTGATCAATTTTTTTTTGTCGTCCTCAGAAATGCTAAAAATAAATATTATATAAATCGTTAATTCTGAAGCATTGTCGACTATTTTAAAATAAATAGATTATATTTTGAAGTTTTGTCAAATATTTTCATTATAACTTTTTAGAGAAAACACTCATAAACGAATTTGTGAAGAATTGAAATATTTTATGAGTTTGTTTTTAATGTAATATGGCGCTGTTTTTAATGTTTGTGAAAAGTTTAAAATTATAATCTAAATTATAATTATATTCTAAATAGTACTTTAATGTCCTAAAAGTTATATCTTAAAATGGCACGAAGAAAATAATTTACAAATTATATAAGTAGCAAATATTTTTACAAATTTAACGCGGCAGTTTTTTTAAATATAAATCTTATGCGAGCATACATTTTATGGAAAAAATGAAGAAAATCTAAGCTTCTATTCAAAAGATGTACCCTGGTTTTTAAAACCAAAGTTTCAGATCAATATCGTTTTAAAATACGTCCGCTATATTTCTATAGTTATATCATAATATCTTTTAAGACCGGGCGCGCACTATCAGATTTTCTAATCGGAAAATCTGATATAACTAAATAACATGTATTTTATATTAGACCCCGCATACGGTAAGGTTTTTACATAAGACATCAGATCTTCTGATCAGATAATTTGATGGTGCGCGCCTAGCATCAGAATTTCTTATAAGAATATCTTACGTTGTTCTCTTATCTATCCATTTGTTAGTTAAAAAAGTAATTAATGAATTTAAAATATTTGAAAGTTCTTTGTGGTTCGTTGTACGTAGTCGATGATATACGATGATATGCGCTTGCATAAAATTTTTGTCTGATGTATGATCAGATTTTCTTATAAGAATTTCTTGTAGTACTATCCGATGGTGTGCGTTGACCATCAGATAGATTTTCTGATCAGAAAATCTTACGGTGTGCGCTGGCTAAAAATAGACTACATTTGGCGTAAATTTATTTAAAAAAATTTAAAGAAAAGCCAAGTTACAATTGATGATGCAATATGAAAGCGATAGTCATTTATTATCTTACAACTATATGACAATAATACTTACCTATAATATTTACTATACAGGAGGCACACTTTGAACTTCCATCATTTCCTCTTGGAATCCTGGTCGCCCTGTATTAAAATGTGAAGCACCCGATGGTACAGGTTGATTATGAAATCCTACAATATTATTACTAGATGAACCTGGTTGATTATTAATGCTAGGTGCTTGAAAACCAGCAACAACTATATTTTGTTTAGAAAATGTACGTCGGGGGGATATTGCTCTTGGTGCACCGTTTGGAATTGATCCACCGTTTGTTTGTGAGTATCGACGTGGAGATCTTGGTTGATAATGTTCCAAAAGGACGGATGGTGCCACATATGTAAAACCCTATAATATGAATAGCATATAATTAGTTTGATGAAGTTGTAGAATGAGCTCATTATATATTAGAGGGTAGGTTAATTTTGTTTTTGTTATGTAGAGAATTCGATCATAAATATTCTATGTTTTTGGGGCCATAAAAATTGAAGAATGGGTAACGGGTCATATTCTTTTTTTAACTACTATATTTCAAAAAGGCATGTGGAGTCATTTATTTAGAAACATAACCTGGCGTGAAAAATGGTTATAAACTTATGTAGAACAATTTGTTACATTGAAATTTTTGGTTCATTTATAATATTTAAGCTACATAATTTCAAAATAGCATTTTTATGACTTTCACTTCAAAAAATTTAACTTAAAAATAATTAAGATAATACTCAAAAGATAACTTACTTCAAATAAATTCATCACACTCTCACTTAATTGCGAATCTTGTACAGGTGAATCAAATGGCGTTTCTTTTGTAAACTTTGAATCAAATTGTGAGACATCATCTTCTGATTTCTGTTTTAAATATATATACACAGTTACTGGTATTGAATTCGAAATCGAAGTAATGAAAATTAAATATACTTACTAATAAAGGTTTAAATGGTGGTTCATATTTTCTATTTAATACATCATCCCAATCTAATGATCTAAAGAACGAATGTGCTTTAATTTCTTCAACATCAGCTGGACCAGAGCCTAAACGAGATTCTGGATGTCTTTTTAATAATCGGCGAACTAAATCACGCGAATCAACAGTTAAAAATGGTGGCAAATTTAATTTATGTCTTAATATTTTATCAATTGTTCGTTTACGGCACTCAGCAGTAAATGGTGGTGTACCTGTGATCATATCATACAGTAATGCACCTAACGACCACCAATCAACAGCTTTACCATGCCCGGTACGTTTTAATATTTCCGGTGCCATATATTCAATTGTTCCACAAAATGTATGTGTTACACTACCGTCTAAAATATGTTCTTTACATAGACCAAAATCAGTTAATTTTATATGGCCGTGAGCATCCAATAATATATTTTCTGGTTTTAAATCTCTGTATATAATGCCTTGACGATGTAAATGACCAATTGCTAATGTTATTTCAGCTAAATAAAAGCTGAAATATATAATTATTTTAAATACAGCTATTATACAATTTTTTAAATATTAGTATGGGTACAGCTAATACTAATTGAAGTGATAATAAATTGCATTATATTTCTTCTAAATGTATGAAATAAAAAATGAATTTACAAAATCTTCATTATGAGGAACAAGTATAAATGTAATTAAACATGCCTAGGTATAGACGTAACTAAACCAAATATTACCAATCATAACAAAGGCACATCAGAATGCAAGTTCGTCTGTAAGAAACTATCAGAGAATATGTATATAAGAGAAAATCAGCATTTTAGCTCTTAGTATTAACTAGCAGTCACAGTGAAGCATAAATCACAAAGTTTCTCAGCAGACGCCCTTATGTATGCAAATATGATTTATTTGATTTTATAATGTCAACTTTTTTTATTATACATGTTATCAGTTCATTTAGTTAAACAGGAATGTAATTATAATATTATCTCACCATGCTACATCTTCCATAAATATTCCTTCTCGTTCCAAATGCATAAATAATTCTCCACCACTTAAATAATCTAATATTAAATATAATTTTCCATTAGTTTGAAAAGCATATACTAATTCGACGACAAACGGATGCTAAAAAAAAGAATTTTTAATTTGCAATAAAATTTTATCAACCTTATTTTCTAACTAGTATTAATTTTTTTAGAATTTTAATTTGCAATAAAATTGTATCAAGCTTATTTTCTAGCTATTATTAATTAACATTGTTGTATTCCCTAATTCAATGAGTATGAAAGATTAATGAGTTCAGTTATCTAGAGAGTAATCGAAATCCCTAATTACCGAATCATATTCGGAATAATTTTCGTTGAAAGTACATGTTTAGATAAGTATTTAGTATACACGATAAGAGAAAAAACCCGATCTGAATCTTTCATTATTAAAATCAAGGCCTTACTTTAGTAATGAAAATTAAATGTGAAAAATTTTTATATTTAATAGGTATGAAAGATTCAGGTGTCGTTTTTTTTTTTTTTTGTAATTTAGTATAGACCAAATTTTTTATCGCTTTGTTCAAACTTGAAAGCTGGGATACTTAAATGACGAGTAATATTTATAGATACCTGAATATTTTTACTCCAATTTTAAAGATCGTTCTTCATACAAATTTCATTAGAATTAAACAGTAATTTTAGGAAGTTGTTTTATTCATTATTTAAATAAGGGCGGGCGAATATGATGAAATTAAATAGCTTAATTTTTTACTATTTGGTAAATTTAAAATCGAAAGTAGCCTCATTTGTTTATTTCCATTATCAAGATTAACCATCGAAGTAACAAATGGTAAGAGTTTCGCCGAATAGTTTAATCACAGTATAATTTATTTAAATAAAACGCAAAATAAGTTAATTCAAAAGATAACAAAAAATTTTGAATAATCAAATTATTCTTATCATTAAATTAAGATAGTACTATCTTATTGTGCAACTACAATCCCAATCATTTTTTTCTTGTAATCTGTGGTTTTTGAGTGATTTATTACAATAATATTATTAAACAATATTTACCTTTACCGCTTCTAATATATTACGTTCTGCACGCGTGTGCGCAGTATCTTTTTGATTACGTACAATTGCAGCTTTACGTAATACTTTCATTGCAAAAACACGACCAGTGTCTTTTCCGGTTAATTTTCTTACTTGGAAGACTTTACCATATCCACCTCGACCTAATACTTTACATAATTCAAAATCTGGCGGACCAACACGCATATTTGGGTTTACATTATTGTATTGAGATACTTCAACGGTTTCCAAATCATCGCCACTATAAACAAAAAATTTCACATTGTAATTTTCAAATAATCGTGGGCATCATAATTTTTCCTGTAACATGTATAAAAACAGTTCAGAGTATAACTTTTTCAAACAAATTATTAGTGTCATATTACTACAGGAACCTATAAAAAAGAATTTTTATCTAACTTGGGGTAAAGATATTACAAAAGGGATGTTGTGAGCGGGTTCGTAAAAACAATTTGACCGACAACATCCGGATCTTAAACATAATTCCATTGACATATGCCATGCTTGATTTTGGATACCCAAGTACCAGATTCAGATCCTGCTCAAACTTATATATATATATCTATATATATATGTATATATATCTATATATCTATATATCTATATATCTATATATCTATATATATATATATGTATATATGTATATATCTATATATCTATATATCTATATATCTATATATCTATATGTATATATATATATATATATGTATATATCTATATATCTATATATCTATATATGTATATATGTATATATGTATATATCTATATATCTATATATGTATATATATATATATATATATATATATATATCTATATATCTATATATCTATATATCTATATATCTATATATCTATATATATATATATATATATATATATATATATATATATATATATGATGTCTTTTTATAAACATTCATGCTATCGAATGAACTTTTGAGAAATCTTTTTAATATACGATAATTAGTGATATTCAAATAAAACTTCTTTAAAACGTTTATTAATAAATTTAAGTCTGTAAAAGTCATATCTAATCACTTTATAAAGGTTAACATTTTGAACGAATGTGAATAGTAGTCCAGGTACCCATGAGCATATATCATTGATAAACATTGATAAAATTTTATATAGGATAATTATGATTAGTGTAATAACTTCTTCTTCTACAAAAATGCTGAAAATTAGATCGGTTTTTTATCAGAGCTCATAAAATTTTCGTTGTGCTTTTAGGTTTGAAATTTTTAGACATCTTTTTTTTTTTTTTTTGTTAATATAGGAAGGTGAAAATGAAAACCAAATGCCAGTTATTTAGTAAAACATGTGACAGAACACAATGACTTCTTTGTCCCAATTACTCTGCTAAGTTCCGTCAGATATGTTTTATTCAATAAAAATAACAAATGAGTGGCATGTTTCGTCCTAAAAGACAGAGCAGTAAGTAACTAAGACCATCAATAATTTTTATTGTAAGAATCGATCAATGGGTTATTTATTAATAAAAAACGCGGTGCGTCTATTTTTACACACTCGGGTGCCTTGCTCTACATACTCTTCAGCTTGTGTCTCTTTTGAAAAAACACTCTTCAGTGGTTTTTTTATCTTTTTGAATTTTATATTACCAAATTATTTTTAAGCACAGGAATTAGGTTGTTTCTTTCTCTCGAACTTCGAGGAAATCGATTTCCGCAAGTATTGGCAAAAAATATTTATGAAATTCACAAACACAAATACTATATAGTATATATGAACATGTTTTACATCAGAATAAATTAAGGCTTCTTTGTATAGGGCAAAGTTTAATAAAATCCTAAGCAATGAATACACTGGCGTAATTACCATCAACACGTGATGGATGAGAATGAAAAAGGGAAAAAACGAAAAATTGTTTTATTCGATTGATACTATTTAACGAAAAAATGTGCCACCGCATTTTTAAGAAATTTTTGTCTAATATTCTTCTTATGCTACAATGCCTATACCTATCACTAGCTTATTCTGCCATTTTCAGTATATTTGATAAATTTAACAAACTTTTGAGCCATTTTAATGGGAAATTCAAGTCTCCACAATAAAAAAACGTTGAAATAAAAATGCTTAGCTCCTTGCTTAATGACATTATCAACAGCCTATTATTGTAAAATATTCTACAAAGTTCCAAACAATACAGTTTCATGTTTAAAAATATTAAAATTAAAATAAATTCGGAATAACTAAACAAATGTGGTAATTTATATGTAAAAAAAATATTGTAAAAAATCTTAACTTTTAAATATTTATTAAAAATATTAGTATAGGGTCACTGAAACATGTGACATTGGTAATAAGTATCAAAATTCTATCTATTAAATCATGTTCGAATAGCATGCCTAAATAAATAATAATAAATTAAATAGAAGACATAAATTGACACAAAAATAATTTGAGAAAAGGTGACTCATGTTTGTTTCAAAAACAACACAAATTTATTAGAATAATGACATGCATTTGTTTACACCCTTTGTTTATAAATGTGATTGAACTACAAAAATGCAAAACATAAATTTACAAAACAAAAAATTGAACTAAAACAACTTTCAGTGTTTTTTTCTTTTTTATTTTAATTATAAACTTATGGAAAAGAGTATACAAATATGACACAACATATTATAACAAAAAGATTATAATCATAAAGTATACGAAATAAAAATCATGAAATCCTACTTATCAATTAGTTAAAATAGTTTTATGAATTTTTTTGAAATTATGTAAATATTTATGAAAGTTTCAATTGAGGGTGACAATCAGACATACGCTTTCTTACATCAGACACACACACGTGTGCAATTATGAAACAAAACATATTTAAAATGAAAAGTCTACTTGAATACTAAAATAATCACAAATAAGTAATAATAATAAAATTTACTTACCGCATAATAGCATTTACGTTGGGGGTTCTATCATAATCACCCTGAAATTGACAAAATTTATAAAAATACTACATGAAAACTTGTCTTAAAAAATTCATTAAAAAACATAATAATTATATAAAATATACAATTTAATTTTCGAAGAATATTTAAACATTATTTATTATTTTACCTCTACAATATCTAAAGCATCATCAGGATCAGACTCATCACATTGTTTTTGAACTTCAACAACTTCTCCAAGATCGATTTCAAAAACACCTGCACCTGCCATTTTCTATTACAAAACAATCAAAAACGCATTTGAATAAAAAAAAAATAAATTATTTTTAATTGCACGTAGTCACTAAATGCACTTAACAACACTTTTTGTAAATAAAAATATTTTCATCAAAAATTATTACATGAATGAATACGACAGCTTCGACTTCTGTTAATTCCTCGAAAAATTACTCACTTCTCCACTGTCCACCTGGTACAGTATGGGAATGGGGTTATGGTTATGAGACCAAATTGAGTGCGTTCAGATAAATAACTGAGTATGTTTGATACAAAGAGTGGGGAGTCTAAACAGACAAAGACAGATAACAACAATTAGTCGTTTTTATGGAACTATATATGTGTACCGTGATCACCAATCTCCATAAACCGCTTATGCTTATGGAGAAATTTTTAAAATTTGGAATGGCTCTGTGAAGTTAGTGACTGTTATTATTACTATTTGTACTGTCAAAATCATCGCAGCATCCTTGTCACACATATATAAGGCCCATATATCCTATTCACTGCTACGAGTAATGTAACAGTCATTCGTTCTATTTCAGAATACTGGTTATATAGTTTAAAATTTTGTAAATAGTTCTATTCGTTCGATTATTTCGTCTTATTTTACTAATTAGATTTCACCATTTAAATTTTATTACAAACATATTAATCAAAAATAATGTAATTGGGTATTATCTATGAAATCTTTTTTAGGGTGCATTTTCACAAGGCGAGTTTATTCGATACTCGTTTTTTTTTATTAACATTTTTATAAAAAGATATGTATACTACTATTTCTATGGTTAATTATAAAAATTATATGATCATAACAGAAAAGATTATTTTCAAAAACATTGCAACCCATGAAAATACTGCAGCCGTAAATATATATCATTAGCTTTCATTAACGTATACCAATCAATATTTTACAAAATTTTCGCAATTTTTGAAAGATCGAGTTGATCTCAACTAGTTAAAAATGTATCACGAAAAATTTCTTAACTTAAGGCAGGATATTAATTGATATAACAGATATGGATTCTTATAAAATCTTATTATGGAAACCTGAAAATGTCGTCAATAAGAAATTTTAGTTATTTAAAAAATATTCGCGTTTATATCTTAAATATCGTTCAAAGTATGGATTGAATATTTTAATAACCGTTGAATGATTTTTAAAAATACGAAAATGGTATACTATTTGAAGGAAACATCTCATATATGTTCTTATTTATCAGAATCTGCAACAGAAGACTAAAAGGTTTTTTTTGCTAATTTCAATAATACAATAAAGGCTAAACTAATTTTAAAATCTTAATATTTGTTAATAAAATTTATACATTCATGTTTTCAATTATAATGAAAGTATAAAGTAAATGAAATGCATATTATGTATTATTGATAAAACATTCAATTTATTTATATTAAAAATACAAGTAAAAACAAAATGGATGACGAAATTTAATAAGTTTTGTAGAAATAATTTGCAAAATAAAATTTCATCGGCCGATTTAAGTGAAAATTAAGTAATTCTTGACGGCAGCCTCAAAAATTAAGCTTTAAATTATTCAGCTCTTTATGTGAGTTAGGCAAAAAATTGCAAAGATCATTCAAACAGTCACTGCTTTGTAATTTCCACTTTTAAATTATTTAAAATTGCTGGTCTTTAACAAACGAAAACTGCTTGTACCTATTAAGTTGTACCAAATATATCTCTTAAAGATGGTCAAATTTTTATGTCTTCTTTTCTATACACAACACAAAAGAATAGAAATATCCTAAGTAAAGTAATACTAAGAAATAAAATACAGTTATTTCATCTATTTAAATCTTTATTGGGATATTACATGTGTTAAATGTATTGTTTATTTGCTAATAACACAATTGGAGGACAAAAATTTTTACCTGTTTTCTTTTATGTGTTAAACTGGAGAAGATTTTTAATGCATTTTATTTTCAATAATTATATTTTATATTTTTATTTAGAATTTATAACTTTCTAATTTTAAACAATTTTTTTTTTTTTTAAATCTCGTTTTCTGTTTTAGATCTTAATTTTTTCATTTTTTGGTAAATTTTTATTATTTTATTTTTATCCTAACTTATACACTCTATCCCAATTAGGCGACACAAAATCGAAAAAATTGAAATTTTCACATGTCGTCTATGCCAATTGTTTGTAACAACTTCGTGATTGTTTTAGGCAAAATAGCAAATAGCCAACATTTTTTTTAAATAAATTGTAATACAAACTTCCGGATACTCAATCGATTGGAAATCGTTTGCGACTTCCAAATATAATTATAAAATCGTTTGTGGCAAAGTTGTTTTCAAGAAAATTCGAAAATATAATTTTTTTTTTATAGCTCCATCTAGTGGTATAATTAGCAATAATTTAGTCAAATTTATTTATTTATATTCAAAATATAGGTTAAAAAAATTGAAAATTTTTTTTTTTTTTCTATTTTCATCGTTTTGAATCGTTAGAAAATGTTTGTGACAACTTTAATTTAATTTGTGACTAATTAGTTTAAAAGAAATTATATAGCTAATTTTGGCATACGGAATAGCCAATATGTTTCTAAAATAATTTCATAATTGTCTTTGAAAAAGTATTCTGAGTGACCATTCGATTGGAAATCGTTTGTAACTTTCAAATATAATTGCAAATTTGTTTATGATTACATAGTTTTTAAAAAAAATTTAAAAATAAACTTATATCTTTGCAAATTCTACTTAGTGACGTATTTAGAAATTAAAACTGACAGCTGTCATTTGAACTGTAAAATGGAAATATAATGAACAAAATTTATACCAATAACGTGGCATTATAATGAAGAACTATATGGATGATTTTAATACAAAGAATTGATTTCAATACGAATCCTTTGATTTGAACCAAAAACCCACCCCACTCGTGCAAACTACACTCCACAAATCCATTGGTTAATAACAGTCGAAAATTGCGTATATGTATTTTTAATAGTTGTATTATATATACAAGTGTTGATTTCTTAATCGAATTATCATTTTCAAATGATTTTTTTTAATTTTCCATTTTTATTAAAACGATGTAATGAAAAATTGTAATCTCGATGTAACTAGTATATAAGATGATGTATTATAGATAAAGCGTAGGCTAGGTGCTATAGTTGTAAGCCGAATTGTATTTAATATTCTAATGCAAATAAAGAATTATCAAACTAAACTAAACTAACTAATCGAATAAAATTTCGATTATTTGTGCTTGAATTGTGTTTAAATTATAGTCATTTAACAAAAAATAAAAATTAAATATTGTAGAGTTATTTTTTACATGTATAAGCATTTATTGCTTTATTTTTCTGTTAAGGTATATCAAGTTTTCAAAAAATTTTTCTTCTGTTTAATCAATTATCAACAATTATTTTGGTAAATTTTAATTTTATTTTTTTTGTATATGATTGCGACTTATCCAATATTTTGGACAAATTTTTAATTTCAATTTACAACCAGTGGTATTTCAACCTTATTCAGGTAGAAGTAACACAAATCTACGTTAAACGGTGTTTTTGTAATACAAAATTTATTACAGGTAACAATATTTTATTAAATTTTTTGCCTGTTTCAGGATTAAATACCTTTTTTGATATTTATTTAGAGGTATAAATATTTTAAGTATTATAACGCCTCACTACCTTGTAGACATAAATAATAATTTAAAAAAAATAAATAGGCGACTAACTCTATACAAAGGTTTTTTTCGGAACTATTTATAAAAAAGGGTTTAGGTCCAAGATAAATTATACATGGTTGGGATTCAATTAGGTTATTAATTTTTATTTTAGTTTTGTAATGATAATACTGAAATTATAATACAAAATAAATATTTGATAAATAGATAAAACAAACATAATTTAACAAACTCATAAGGCAATTAAACCACAATTAATTAGCACAGAAGGAAATTATTACGTAGAAGGTTTAAATAGAACGAAATTTTTACGTTTGTTATTACAGAATAATAAAAATATAAATAATCATTGTAGTAATGCTTAAAATATTTTTATTAAGTCTTCAAAAAGATGATAGATGGCATTAAATGCTACTATCATGCAGAGACATCTACGAAAGATTTGTTTTCTAGAACTAAGATAGACCCTTACCATCCTAAGAGTTATAATCTGTGCTTGTAAAAGATAATCTTCATATTCATTGTGAAGGCTGTTGTAAATATCAAACACTAAACTTTTTCTGAAAATAATGTTTATGAACTTAAAATACTATCGAAAATTTTTATAAAATAACAAGTAGGAAAGAAATGATTGAGAAAAAATTCCTAATCCATATTTTCCTTAGCTTTTATTATTTTCATTTGATACATATCCATACTATTTTCAAAAATTAACTAATTTATCGTATGATCAACTTTATATTTATTGCAAATAGATGTCAATACTAATACTAGTGCAGTATAAACTTAGGTATTTCTACGTTGCCACCATTAATAACTCCTATTTAATAACTGTCAGGTTGACATATATACTAACACAAAAATTTTTAAATATTATAAATACTGTAGATAAAAATTATATATAAAACATGTAATTTGTTTCTGCAATTTTTATTTATTCAGATTATAAATACTAATTAATTTTAACTTTTCATTAAAAGTACTTATATTTTTATTATAAACCCGGCATTGTTATTCCTATTTAACAACTGTCTGGGATATGTACACAGATTTTAATAAGTGTTTTCAAGATTTTTTTAATCGACTTTATAAAATGGAGATTATAAATTAGATTTATAATTATGTAATATTCATTTTTGACACATTTTCCCCTCTAGGATCCACGATAAAATTTAATAAATATTTCTCTATATCGGTTTTAATGGTTTTTACAGCCATCTTTAATCGTTTGAAATCATACCTTAATTAATATATTTAAATATACCAATAATGAAAATATATTAACACTGTTGCAAAGAACATAAATTAAATTATAAAATATAGAAGTAAAAATAAAGTAATTAATTATATCCAATAAAAGTCGGGGCAGATTTTACCCGTTTCTCTTTTGTGTTATATCGGGCGCACGCTATCTGATTTTCTAATGAGAAATTCTGAAGTCATGTAAAAATCTTACCATGTGCAGGGTCTAATATAAAATACATGTTATTTAGTTACATCAGGTTTTCTGATCAGATTATCTGATGGTGTTCGCCTGCTCTTAAAATGGGTCCTTTTTATACGAGATTTATTATTTTATTTCATTTTTATTTTTTTATTTCAGGTCTTTTCATTTTGACAAAATTTTTACATTTAAAATTTTTAATATTATAATTTTCTATTTTTATGTGTATTCGTCTATAATATATGCTTTTTTACTTAGTTACTGCATTCCTCTGGATATGTTTCGCAATTTTCTATTCTAGACAGAATCTGTATATTTATTGAAGGTTTTTTTTTTATTATTTTTGTTTTATATTTAATTTTAATTTATCCAATATTTTGGATAAATAAGAATTTATCATTTATCTGTTTGTGCTTTTATTTTTGAATTTTTCAGGATTAAATATTCATTTCGATATTTATTATAGGTGCTAGATAATCAATATTTTTATATTATTAATTTCACAGTATTATAAACATTTTATTTCATTATTTTAATTTATATTATTTTTGTGCAAATTTTTACTTTTCAGAATCAATCGAGTTTTTAAATTTTTCTACGTTTTATATTTAATTAATTTTTTGTTTTTTTTTATAGTTTATTTTGTTTTCAGCAGTGGAAATATATTTAAAATTTATGCATTTTAAAGTATCTTAAGGTGCGATTTTTTTTAAAGTATCTTAAGCAACTGAATATGAAAAAAAAGTCGAAATTGGTATAATAAAATATGTTTTGTTAAATTTATATTATTTTGTAAAATTTTTATTGTGTGTCCTTATGCTGTAAAAAATGAATAATGAGTATAAGCTTTAAAAAATGAGTTTTTTGTTCAATTTGATTCCTTTTTCTTTTTGTATCTATATATATTGATTTACGAACTCGTAGATTTACATGCTTATTATTTAATTAACCGTTAACCAGAAATCAAATACCAACAAAAAACTACTTTAGTCGTTGATGCAACAATAAAAATTAAAAAAAAATAATTTCAATAATTAGATCCGATTTAAACTAAAAAATAAAAAATTATTAAATAAAGAATTATAGAAATAACTTCTTTGTGACCAATTACCATTCGAGTGGCTCGAATCATGTTTGTACAAAATTATATTGTTAACGTCAACTCCAAATGGTAATTGGTCACCAGAAAATTGTTTTTAAAAGTATTTAATAAATTTAATTTGATTTTTTATTTAAGAGGAATTTTTAAATCATTTTTTTAGTTTAGAGTGGGTTTTATTTTTTCCTTTATATCTTTATATATATATATATATATATATATATATACACCGAATTTAAATCGTAAAATATATATATATTTATATATATATATTTATTTATTTATTTATTTATTTATATATTTATATATATATTTTAGGTCTGCATTCAATTTTTACGATTTAAATTCGGTGTATATACTTTCACTTTCCCACTCAATGATGTAAACTGTAATACTACAACAGACATTCAACAAGCGACGTTTTCAACAAGAATGTCTTAGAATGCTCATTTCATAACGATGGAAGATAGGTTAATACTCGTAGGTAAAACATGTGTTGGTACATACAGAATGTTGATATATTATTTGTACATTAAAATAAAAAAAATCTAAATGGAAATTTAAGTATTTAATTAAAATCTTGCTTATGATACTCATGTAATTTATCGACATAACCCCTTATGGTGTATGAACAACAAAGCGACGAATGTTTTATAATGCATTTTTGCAACACGCTTTTTAAATTCTCGAATAGCGATCAATATTCGTAGCGTTTGAGAATGAAGTTATTTTATCCGGGCTGTAAAATTGTTATTAATATGCAAAATTATAGTTGTTTTGGGAAAAAAGTCAAAATTTCAATTAAAACGTAATTAATTTAATTTATGATCATATCAACCCATGATAGTTGAATTGTAAGGTATCTACTGTACAGCTGTAATAGAAAAAATAAATAACTGGATAATGATTCGAATTGTTAGTATGTTATAGTTAACGAAACATATTATTTAAAACAAAAATTTGAATACCTTGTCGATCAATTAATAATTACTCTCTTATTTGTTCGCAATGTTTCCAAAATTTTTGTTTTATGTAGTATGTTTCGTTAAATATAACATAGGTACTAATAATTTTGATCATTATCTTCTATTTTTTTTTATTACTGCCGAGGAACCTTATATATAACTTCAGCAAAATAAACAATAATAAACAAAGAAATTATAGTAGGTATGCAGTTTTGAAATTTTGAGAAAAGAAGTATATACAATCAATTACATTCTATCAGAATGTATCCCAGTGAACACTAGTGAGTATCAAAATTAATAATGTACTAATTTTTAACACAATATTTCTGCGTTATTATATATGGGTGAATTTTAATACTTACTAAATTCTACATAATTTTATTTTCGAAATTAATTTTTTGTAATCAATGGTATTACGTTTTAAGTCGAAATTCTAAATATTTACGAAGTTTTTATGACTGGGCTTATAGTATATACAATTTTGATACAAAATAAACAGCAAAATAGTTGATATGAATGTTACGAAGAAAAAAAAGTAATGTATGCGCTTGTTTTATTTTATTTTTTAGTGTATATTATTATAATGCACTTTGTTTTGATATTCAGGATTATTGACTTACATTTTAACATACTACCGAAATATTGACTCTAGTTATCATTTTAAGTTGAATGTGCATAAGGGAATCTAGAGTGAACATAACTTCAGATAGCCTCAACTAAAATTACTATGAGAATATTGTACCTTTCACACTATAAATTTTAAAGTATAAAAACTTGATTTGAATTAGGATGAAGCTTAAGTTGTGGCTTAAGAATAGTTCCTTTGGTAAAAAAGTGATTGAAAAATATATCACTAATTGCTCGTTCTCAAGTCCATCGTTTGTCATTATATTTTTACATTTAAACTGGAATTCATTTAAAATTTCAGAAACTATGAATTCAGCTAGTTCTTGGTAATAATAGAGAATTCCTATCAATATAACCGGGGATAAGTTACTTGGTAATGAGTAAAATACAGACGAATGAACTATATAAACTTATGATGGATGATTCATGAATCTGTGATGGCTTCATAGGTGGGCATATAGCTTACTGAATTGTGACTGTCAAATCGACTTTTGCTCTCCGCCCGTTCTTTTGATATAAATTCGCAATAAGAGCAAAAGTTCCTACGAGTGCAAGGTCTTAAGAACTCGGATTTTGGACAAATAGACGATAAAAACAAAAAAAAAAAAAACGACACCCGAATTTTCAATCATAAAAATTGTAAAAAAAAACAATTTTTAAGGTGTATCAATGATGATGTTTTCACATTTAATTTTCTTGATTAAAACACTGATTTTAACCTAAATAAATCATTAAAAAAAAATAAAATTATTTATTCAATAAATTAAAATAAAAATAGCATCAAAGATTATGGTCGTCGCATGTTTTTTTATATAAATTGATAAATGTTCATCATCATTTTATACTACATTATAAATATAATGCGTGAACATCGTATTAAAATAAAAGTAAATTTTTAAAAAGGCATACGAAACAGTTGTATTTAAATAAATGAACTACATTAATAGTTCTATCACATATGTGACGTTTTCAAAATAAACTGCGCAGTCCAATACTGTTATATTGAAATTTATCATGTATTTATTATACTTTTTTGTAGTACATTTTTACACTTGCTGTGATTGTGAGATGTGTTAGTACTTGTACTTGTTACAAGTGATAGTACGTTAATATTATTGTGACAAAAATTGAAAATAAATAAAAATGATCAGCTGATAAGAGCATAACCTGCATAATATGGCGTCAATACTCGCTGCTAATTGGAAATTGCGTATTGAACAGACAATAGAACATTTATAAAACAGTTGAATGTTGTTATACATAAAGTACTAAAGAACATTTTACAGTAAAACTACGTTAAGTGAATATAAAAATATAAAAATGCAGTGCGGTGAATTAGTGTATCGTAAAGTGCCTATAATATCGAATACAGACAATACAACAAATAATTTAACAAGCAATATGCTTGGTAATATTAACACAACCATGTCGATTAGTTCAAATAGCATAATTAAACCACCGATTAAATCGGAAAAAGAGACAATACATTCGGGTCATTTTATGGTTTCACATTTTGAAGCTGAAGAACAAGATGATGAAGACGAATTAGCTGTACCTGTACCGGATGCAGAGCAAATAAGTGGCAAATTAACAATAGTTGGTGTCACACCAGCTGGAATCAATGCTCAAGCTTTTATTAATGCAAATGTTAATGATCGGTCAAATAAAAATGAACTTTCAATTGAGACGAGTCTTACAAAATTATTTCAATGCATGTCATTGGCATACAGGTTGGTAAACCCTTTTTAATTTGTTTATTTGTATACTTTAAAAGGAGTACTTTGAGTACCTGTAATTTTGAATATTTGATTGGTTTGTATTATGCACATACCTCTCCACCCACAATTTTCTTTCGTGTAACTAATGAATGAAATTTCATTGCATGTTTATTTACAAAATCAAATTGTTATTTTAAAGCTTTAAATGGCCAATCATATGTCATTAGTCTTAATTTATAAAATGTGTTTATTACATTTTTATGTTATGTAATATAGTTACTAATTATTTCTCCTTTATCTAGAAAGGGTAAAATCTTATTTATGTAGTTGGGATATACATGTGACAAATTTTAAAAAATTTAATAGTTTATTATTTACATAATGAAACCTTTGTAAAATTGAAAATCAATTGTATTATATATTTTTTTGAGGTAATAAATAAATATCCAGATTGCTGTTCGCGGCATGTTTATAACATTACGTCATATGTATATGATGATGATTACCTTGATTTACACATCTTTATCGCGATTATCAAAAATGATAATATTGCAAAAAATCGTTAAGAAATCTATCTATCAAATATTTTCAAATAACTGTAGTATAGTCTAAGCAAATATTGTTTTATTTTGTGTTTATAAATAGAAGTAGATATTAACACTTATAGGTACTATCCTGTACTAACAACAAACACTCCTTTAGATTAGGAAAATTACGAATGAATTCTATAAATTAGCACCCCTTACTTATAATATTGATAATTATAGATATTTAGAACTATCATAAAATAAAAATTTAATGACATTATAAGGAAATAATTTCTTTCATTTTAGCAATAGTTATTACTTTTTTAGAATAAATAACTTGAACGTGAAAATTGCTAGGTATATTTTGTTAAATTTAAGTAGATAATTAATAAACTGTTTTTTAAATTTACCTAAATCAATTTTTTGTATTTCAATTTTAGATAATAATATGTAGTATATGTATAATGGTAGGTAAATTTAAATTTTTACTTCAAGTAATTTGCGACTGCTCACATTAATTCTTATTTGATTGTTTATTGGTTTTCATCAGAATTAAAACTATTTTATTAATTTGGTAACTTCAATTTCATAACAGCTAGGGCTTTGTTCCGTCTTACTATTTTTGACATTTCTAATTTATAGTAAATAATGAATGTATGCTTAATTTAATGTCGATCTATAGAGGATGCAAATTGGAAAAAACCTCATTTTCAAGACAACAAACAGCATAAGAAATTTTTAAAAATAAAAAGATTGCTAAAACGGTTAAAAAAAGACGTATCAAATAAAAAAGTTTTTCGATAATACCTAGAAAATTATAACTATTGAAATTGAAAAAGTGGAAAACCAGTTCAAATTGTAGTTTAAATAAACGATGGTATAGTTGAAATCTATGGTACACCGTGATGAATCTGGCATTTCGTTTTTCAGTATGCATGTATTTTTTGAACGAATGAAGTGAGGTCTATAGTACGACTAGACGATCTTGCATTTCATTTATTTATCTCTATCTATTTAGCTATTTGTTTTTTTTTTTCGCCGTAACTTTCGAACTCGTTTTCTGATTTGCATTAAATTTCCTACACGCCTTTACCACATTCAGGAAATTTACTGTAAAGTTTGAGCCCCTTTGGGCTATCAAGGGATCTATGGGATGAGTATGTTATAAATTAAACTTGTTTTTCAATGGAGTGTATATTATTTAGACATCCAAAATTATTCTTTGTTATTTTTTGACTACGTTAATGTGGAAAAAGTTTTTAAAAAAATTAAACTATTTTTGTTGTAGAACAAAGTCCTTATAAATTTTTAAGGATAAATAAGAACTTTATTGTAGTATAAGTACTTATCATTTCTGTCTTATTTGACCTTTTTTCTGTAGTACTGATATTGTAATTAACATAGAAGTTTGAAAATAATTTTCTTTTTTATAGTAGGATGAAGCCCGTTAGAACCGGAAGAGAATATAAAAAATTGAAACGTAAAAAAATTTACGGGCGATCTTAGGTCGGGATGTAGAAGGGGGTGAGTTTTTAAGGTTAAAACACAGTTTTATCTTTTAAACTAAAAATTTATGTGGAAAAATCTTTTACAAAAAAAATTTTTATTCCCACGAAATTTGGTGAAAACTTACGTTTTTATGTTCCAAATACACTGCACACTGTAATTTTTTTTATGCATGCTAGTAGATAGCCTTCAAAAATGGTAAAAAATGAAAAAAAATTTATAGTAGGATGAAACAAACCCATTAGAAACGGAAGAAAATATAACAAAAATTAAAAGGAAAAAGTGGAAGGGGGTGACTTTTTAAGGGTAAAACACGGTTTATCTCGATTTCCGACAAAACTACAAGTGTTATGAAAAAAGTTAAAATGGCAAAGTTGTCGGTAATAAAAAGATCTAAAATTTTTTTCGGAAATCGAGATAAACCGTGTTTTACCCTTAAAAAGTCACCCCCTTCCACTTTTTCCTTTTAATTTTTGTTATATTTTCTTCCGTTTCTAATGGGTTTGTTTCATCCTACTATAAATTTTTTTGTCACTTTTTACCATTTTTGAAGGCTATCTACTAGCATGCATGTAAATAAGTTTATTAAATAAATTTTATAAAAATATAATTAGAATGCCAATTTAAAAGTTATGGTACCTAGTTTTTTGTACCTATAATGCACCACCTTATAATTTAATTACCTCGAAATAAATAAGTGTTAAATTCATCGTTTGAGTCATAAAATGTAGGGCACAAAATTACTTTATATGAATGGTCATCCAAGATTCTGTGATGTTCCTTACTTCTAGGCGCTTAAATGCTGAATTTATATATAATTATATTTTTCCAATGTTGAGAAGCATAGTCGGATGCCATCTGAATAATTCTTAAAATATTAAATTAGTGCTTTCGTGTAAACGCGAAATGAATTTCCCGTTTTCATGACATATCTAGTTTAGTTCAGTGGAATGAAAAAATACTTGATCCTTCTTTAATTTATAAAAATGCGTATTTGGAGTTTAGAGTCAATAGAATATTGCTATGAGGTCACACCAAAAGTCACCTTCACTCAAAAGTCAGTGAGTCAGTGTTACGATCATGATTGATAAAATGAGATACATCTATATTTTGATGAAATTTCCAAAAATAATATGATAAAATAATAATAATGATATCGTTTATACAAATTTGGGCAATATAAAACGAAATACAATTTAAATTTACCAGTGATTTATAATTATAAATAATTTGAAATATAATGAAATTTGGGCTGCGTAATTTTAACTAAATAGCGAGATCATGACAAATGTAATATTTGTTATAACACATCCTTAATATGAAAATGGACGTCATGACGAAGACTGCAATCAAAAATTATATTTATTATTATTTGTGCATATATATTTTTCAGGAAAACTCGTCCTCATCACCTTTAAATACAAAATCTCAATTTATTCGGTTCATTATTTTTTTGAGGTATTTGTTCACGAAAACAATGTCATCATTATGCATATTTGAATGTTTAATCGTTTTTTGAAATACTTCTTTATAATAATGTTTCAAAATTTCATTAAAATTGCATATTATAATTGTTTGTTTCACGGAATTAATATCTTTTATAGATGACTGTCTCATTTTCCCGTGAATTAAGTTCTCTTAATAATAGTATGAAACTAATAATAATAGTGTAAACCTACCATAACAAGAAGAAGTGTGGATAGATAATGAAATATTTTCTTTTTATATAAAAATTCAGTGTCACAATTTTTAGCCACGATAATCTCCGAAACCCGATTAAAATGAAATTTTATAAATTTGTATTGCTGGTTGCAAATTGTTTTTATACCGATAAGTGAGCCTCAATATTTTTTATTGCTTATTTAAGGATTTTTACAAGTTTTTATTAAGTTTCATCTGACCTAGTGTCTGTTTATAATCAATTTTTGGAAGTTAAAGGTCCGTTTATAACCAATTTCCAATATTCTATTTGATTTCAATATTCAAATGAATTTGAGCATCTACATGTAAATCGGACGACAGTTCAATATTATGACATAATATAAATATAATACGATACACTTTTAAAATTTAATTCTTTAAAATGCTCTTTAATCTATTGACAGTTTCATAAGTATTTAATAGATGTCGGTGTGAGTTAATATATTTACATCTGTATTAAGTATCTAGAACCACAATTAAACATGGATCGTTATTTAGGTAGTGTAAGTAATTGATAAAACGAGGCGTGTGTCAATTTCAAACATTGCTTTCATGTTTTTATTTTAAAGTGAATATTAATTTAATTGTGTAGAATAATTTAGTATAATATTAACATTTATTTGAGTTATAGGAAAAATAAAAATTAACAGTTGTGTTACAAAAAATGATCTGAAATTAAAAGAAAGATAACCAAATATAAGAAAGATTTTAAAGTGACAAGTAATTTCTAACTGATTTTTAATTCCTTTTAAACAATAATAAATATATTATTATATATAATATTTTTATGTAAATAATAAATTAAAATATTTGTATATTTTTCATTTAAAAATAAATTGAATGAAATTTTTCAATATCAATAAAAAACAATGCATATTTTATTATTATTACTTATGATTATATACAATACTTTATATAGATACTTTGTTATGAATATTTAATATGAGTTAAATCTAATTGCTAAATGTATATTGTAAAGTGTATATATAACCTTCGAATTAATACATTTTATACAATTTAATTAACAATGTATTCATATATTATTTAATCAATATATTATTATTATTTCATATCAATAAATTATAACATACAATACAACACCGTTACCAAAACTTATTTATTACTATCAATTTAGACGATTCCAAAAAAGGGAGTTCAAAGTCCGATAATACGATGATTAATTCCTATACGATTCTTTCTCAATGTTAATAAATACAGTACCGAATCGAAGCGAACTTTGGCTTTTTTTTTATATTGTTGTAATAGCTGACTACAGTACCAGGCAGAGCATACTAAGAGTAGACAAACCGTTTGGCTTCTTAGACTAAGAGGCTATGGGTTCAAATTTGGACACTGATTTTTGTCAATTTTACGAGTGGAACGTCGATGCATGGGTAAGAACAATGTGACTGGCTATATTTGTGAAGTTTTTTTTGTAGTTTTCCAACTATGAATATATTCGATTTTTTTAAGCTTTAACTTATGGTTAAATTATTCTAGAATACATTTCGAATAGTTAGTATGATTTAAAATTTCTTTTATACAAATTTAATTTGTTTTCATATATTAATGAAATAAAATATATTATTTTATCGTATGAAATTTAGTCAACACTGTCAAATAGTGATATATTTCTATTGTAGGTATAATCTTCAAAGATGCTATTGCGTTCTCTTTAATACATTGTGTTTGTGATAAGATACATTCTTTATCTATAGGCTGTCAAATTAAAATCATAATATTCAAAAATATTGGTTAAAATTTTTATATTATTTTTTTGAATGCTTAAATTGCCTAAAGCATGTCGGAACTCATGGCAGAATAAAGGAACATTTCACAAAGTTTAAACGAATTAAAACAATTTCAAAATGAGTGTTGCCTGTCTTGCTTATGGACTCAATTTGTCCATTAAAAACAATATTATCAGCCAGTGTTGAATGCATTATTATTTGAAAGCGTCTATGAAAACTGACAGTAAAAGATTTATACTAAAATAATCAATAAAAGCGAAGACGTGAATCGCGCTTACTTAAATTAGAAAATACACTAATTTTATGGTGTATTTTATAATTTTAACAGTTTGAAATGATTGTTTTAGATACAGACCAAGGTAGAAGCCTTTAAAAATAGTAAAAAGTGAAGAAAAAAAATTATAGTATGATGAAACCCATTGGAAACAAACGAGAATATAACATAAGTGAAAATACAAATAATTTACTGGCGATCTGAGTGACAGAGGTAAGTTTTTAAGGGTAAAACATGTTTTATCTCGATTTCCGGTTAAATAACAAGTCTTCTAGAAAAAAAATTATATGGCGAAGTTGTAGGTAATAAAAAGATCTACAATTTTTGTATTAACACTTTTTTCATATAACCTCAAAATTTTTCGATCCAAAATTATGGTGCTTTTTCGGTATTTATTAAAAATGGTGGAAAAATAAATATTTTAAATCAACAGAATTACAGTGTATATAAGTGGAATACAGTGGAACATAAAAAGGTATGTTTTCACTAAAAGTTCATGAAAAAAAAAATTTTTTATTTGTAAAAGATAGAAATAAAAAACCAAAAACTTGGTTTTTTCAATTTTTCACATAAATTTTGAGATGTGAAAAAATGTAAATACATTTTAGATCTTTTTATTACCTACAACTTTACTATTAGCTACAACTTTTTTCCATAGGATTTGTAGTTTTGCCGCAAATCGATATAAACCGTGTTTTACCCTTAAAAACTAAACCTCTTCTACTTCCCGATCTCAGATCGCCCTTAAATAATTTTTCCTGTCATTTTTGTTATATTCTCTTCCGTTTCCAATAGGTTTCATACTACTATAATTTGTTTTGGTTTCAAAAATTATCGACCCTGGTCTAATAGATAAACAAGCCATTCTCATAAACAACTCAGCACAACATAATAATCGGATACTTACTTGAATGTTTTTAATTAGGTATAAAAATTCAAGTATCGCATATTTTGTTTATTTGATTATATGTTTTAGGTGTTTTGATTTGTATAAACAGGGTTAAATTTCACGTCGAAACCAAATATAACTTGTGAATTATTTTTCTAGGTTAGTTATATTTTAACTGCACAATTTTTTAGTCATGTTTGACGTATCTGTACGACAAGTAATTTGCAATTAATAAGATTTTATAAAAAAAATGTATAAATAAATCCGATGACAGAGTTTAAGTTTAATTGTGATTGTTTTTTTTTTTTTTTTTTTTTTTTAAATTTGAAATACGGATTCCAACATTTGTGTTGATAAGATAGACAACTACACTACTTACTTAAATATTCTGACGTGATTAATGCAATAATTATTTTTTGTGATAAATTTAATTATTTAATTATTTATTGTAACAAGTCTGATTCTGAGCTTTTCTTTATAAGTAAATTGTGGTACAGTTAGAATTTTATATTTCCGGTTAATTTCTGTAGTACTTGGAATATTAACGGTTTTTGGGTTGAAACAGCGGAACAAATATAGATAAATACTTGAAACAAAACATATTAATTCGTTTAGTTAAAATATAATCCATAATAACATACGGCAGTAATATTGAAACAATAAGATAGTCTAAAATCAGTCAAGTCTAAAATTATGGACACCGTGCATCCAAATGTTTTTTTATTCGTTTCTATGGTTATAAAATACTAGTTTATCAATAAAATCTATCTATATTCTATATATATATATATATATATATATATATATATATATATATATATATATATATATATATATATATATATATATATATATATATATATATATATATATATATAAATAAATCAATGCCACTTTTCGTGTTAACAATTGTTAGAAATTGGTGATGGCAAAATTCAAATAGATAGTACCAACGGATTGATCGTTGTACAATTTTTGTACAATTGCGCAATCGATAGATGAATTGATTGAATGTGTTTTTCCGAATATTCTTCAGAATTACAGAAATCATGATTGATTGAGAGAACGCGCCATTTTAGCACCGAAGAACATTCATATCAATGCCATTAATTTTCAAATTCAAGCGAAACTGCCAGGTGTAGTCATGACATATAAATCAATTGTCAGTGTTATGAATCTAAATGAGGCAATGAATTATCCAATTGAATTTTTAAATTCATTGGAACCGACTGATATGACACCGCATTGTTTGAATCTGACAGTTGGTTCATTGATTATATTATTGCGAAATATTAATCCACCAAAACTGTGTAATGAC